>OZ002729.1:1200000-1800000 GCA_963924305.1 Polygonum maritimum | reverse complement strand
CCTCTAGATACTAGTATCATATAGGGATAGCCGCCAAAGGGCACTTGGTCCAGTGATAAGACCTCAATGGGGAGAACCCGATGTCCCCGGTTCGATCCTCACTGACGACGAAGCCACAAATTTGAATTTTCAGAGCATAGCTCTCACCTGTTCACAGGTGCCCTAGACTAGGCCGAGTAGTACTCGGGCTACCCTAATTTTCACCCGTTCAAAAAAAAAAATCCTATTGGGATAGCCGATTTACTAAACGTCCGTATCATGCAAGCATATATTCATGTATGGACTTTGTACGTAACTAAATCACCCGTACTCTTTGTCTTCAGACATCTAATCAAACGGTTAAGCCTCTAAGGATAATACGCTAAGGTCACCAATTCAACTCTCGTGCGGTGTCCTCGACAAAAAACAATCACCCGTACTCTTTTACCCGTAACATATCTTCAATGTTGCGTATCCGTTATCCTAACGACTTAACAAACCGATATTTCTCTAGGTCTTGTACGTACGTAACCCCTCTTAAAACTTAATACTGTATTTTCTCTTTTTTTTGGGTCCAGAAACAAATCTAACGTAACAAAAAAAATCAAAGAAATCAAGTTAACCCTAAATTTGTCAATATAACGTTACCGTGAAGATGAAGTTGTAACCCTTCCTCAAGACGGTGAGAAGAAAGAACGTTCTACGCCACATCATATCGATGAACCCCTTCGACATGTAAACCTCTTCAACCGTAAAATCCGGGGATCCGTCCCCCGTATTATTCGGCAACAAATAACAGTTGACCATTCCACGGAACACGCACCTCTCGTAGGCCGTCGGATCCATGGCCACGATCACAACCCGCTTGATCAACGGCCGAGTCTCCTCCCCTAGCCAGAGGCTCTCGAGGAAGAGATCGAGCATGTTGACCGTCGGATCGTCGCCGTCGATGCCCTCCACGTAGGCCTTGTTGACCACCGCTATGATCACCGTCTTGTTGCTCCCCTCCGACGCCCTTTCCAACACCGTCGTTAGCTCGTCGCCTCTTGCCTTCGCTTTTGCAACCTGTAAATAGTCAAGAGGGTGTTTTCGATCTATGTTACACGGAAACGGAAACGGAAACGGGAAAGGGAACCGAAACGGAAACGGAAACGAGGAAACACACGAGTTTCGGGATTTGAGTTTCTAAGTTTCTGTGTTTCCGTCAGAAACGGGAAACGCCATGCACCCGGTTGGAGTTTCCGGGTAACATAGTTTTCGATAGATCACAACAAGTCGAACACGAGCATGTGAAAATATACGAGCTAAAGGGATTAACTTACGGAAGGGATGGATTTAGGGCAGAAGAAAATGGAGTGCTCATTGGGGGCGTATAGGGAGACGAGTAAGCCGAGGATTAGGAGGAGAGTGAGAATGGCGAGATTTCCCAAGGAAAACATGTTTTTGTAGGAGTTCTCCATTGTTGCAAAGTTTGAGGTAATGCTAATGGAAAAAGTGATTAATTAGTTGTGGAAAGTGATTTAACAGTTTGTGGAATTTATGAGGGTAACGATAAGTGTAACCGATAGGAAGGAATGACACAGAAGTTGGCATAATTTCGGATCGGCTTCGATCTAGTGTAGCAATAAAAAAATGTACATTTGTAGGGCTTAATACAATTAATACTTTCATTTAACTAACCAAATTAATTAAATTAAGCCTTGGGCTCTTTGGAGAGGGATCCTCCATTGAGATAGTTGGCTCAATTTGGATGAATTTGTCATCCATTTGGGATTTTATCTTGTTATTTCAGTTTGATAAACTAGTTGTTCTTAATTAAATTAAGCCCTTTCATAAAGAAAATGAAGAAAACGCTCTCTATTGCCCCTCCCGTCCCCCACGACAACTTGCCCCTTTGCCCAAATAACCAAAAACCTAGTTTTGGATCCCAAGCAAAATCTGGCCTGTTCTTGTGTTCAATCCTCTTCCAAATTGTAAGCAATGATCAGAAAAGCTCTCCTAAGAGTGGATTTGGTGTGTTGGTTCACGAAATTCCGGATTCCTCTTTCCCTATTGAGAACGGCAAAACCGACAATCTGAGAGATTCGGTGGCCCGATGGAAGGCTATCGATCTCATGCTCCCTTATTCGGTGTATAGGGACTCCTACTCTATGAGGATGTGGATATTCATCAAAGAGCCAGAATCAAAGAAGAGGCAAGGGCTTGTGAGATCCGAGCACTATGGCGTACTGTGTACATGGAGGGTTTCGGAGGCAGAGTGGCGGCGTCCCTCTCAACGGGATTTCGGGAGGTATTCTTCTCAAACAGAAATCTGGAGAGTTTATTACTCTCCCCGAAGGAACGATACCAGAACAGGCCGTCCAACCACCCCCGCTAGGTTGTCTCGCTCCTCCTTTAATTGTGTGTTTTGTATTTATCTTGATCGATTGTGTATGTGTGCTAAGTATGGCTATATATATGGTTGTTTGGGTTTGCTGAATGGCTACTCCTGCATACTCGTTCATCTCTTAAACCTTCAAACCCCTTTACTGTCTGTGTTGATACCATGGAAATAGAGAAACATACTTTCAAGAAGTTGCTTTGTTCAGACCAGGATTGCTCTAAAGACCAAGTTGATAAAGAAAACCATAAAGAAACCTCAGCCAACTCGTCTACCATAGCCATGGAGGCTTTAAAGGGTAGAAAGCATAATAGATCTAGTTCATATGTGAAAACTTTGAATACTATAAGTTGTCCAATAGTTGAGTGTATTACAATGAAAAACTGGCTCTGGAGCATCACAATTTTTTTGAACGCAGGCTATCAGCTACAGGCTTGCAAATACTTCAAGAGAACACAAGCTAGAAGGTCGATCATCATATTAAAGTGTTGCTGCACATACAGGCTTATAGTTGCTGAATTGGAATGGAGGTATTGCAATGATAGCAAAATAAACTTCCCAATCTGGCTTGAAAATTGGGGTAAGCTTAGGAGCTTGTGTGTCAGTTTTGTAAAAATTAAGCTGAATCTTAAATGTATTGAGGCTGTTGAAACTAAAGAGCATAAAGATAGCTTGAACTGGCCCTATGAATGTAGATACAAGTCTGGCTGGAATCTTAAATGTATTGTGGTCATGAAAATCAGCATGAGTGTACAAATATACTCTCATATTGGTAACAAGTCTGGCTGGAATTTGACTGGTTTTGAAGGGAGTCTTAATTATTCAGGTTGTGATATTAAATGCTTGAAAATGGATCTTTGTATCCCAATTGACTGTGTGTATCCCAATTGCTATGAATCTTTGTTTGTGCATGAAGTGTGCATCTATAAATATACTTGTTCGGTTTGGAAATTTGGGAACATTTATCTACTCGTCATTCTCCTTAAATCTAAAGCTTTTATTTTTGTCTGCACTGAAGTTGAAAATTCCAATACTATGGAAAAAGATAATCTTACTTTTAAGAAAGTGCTATGTTCTAATTATGTTTACAACACGTGGATTGTTGACGTTAGTGTGAATAAGCAAAAGTATATATTTACTAATGATATCTTTTCTCAAATGTGGGTTTGTACTGATCGTTTGCAAGTAAAGGGATTTGTCTATGGGGCTACGAAGAAAAACAGCCATGCCTTTAAAAAGGTATTCTGTTGTGAGGTCTTGCGCTTTACAGATCAATCCCTTAAGGGTAATGCTAAAGACAACGGTAAAGAAACCTCTACCATGGCCTATGAGGCCTTAAAGGGTAGTGTCTCTAAAGGGCCTGCTGAAGCTGGCTCTTATGGAGCTAAGAAACATAAAGAGAAGAGTAACTCAAGTAGAAGGACAAATAAGGTTGAACTTATAAGAAAAGGCGACACCCAACTCTATGGAGTTGTAAGACCACGAATAAAATTTAGAGCCAAATGAAAGTCGCGTTTTGGAATAGTAGAGGGATAGGTAGAAAGTCGTTTTGGCCAGAAATTGACTCATTTTGTAAAATTGAACGTATCCAGATATTAGCAATTGCAGAAACTAAAACAGATAAATTGCCAAGTGACCAAACATGGAGACGTGCAGGGTTTGATAATATTGTGTGGTCCCCTGCTGAAGGAAGGGCAGGTGGTATCTGTGTGTTGTGGAAAGAACACCAACTCAATAGTGAATATGTGGAAATCTTGGTTCACAAAGCTAGGTACATTATATTGAAATATGTAAACCACCTCACAGGATATACTTTGGCGTTGTGTTTTGTATATGCACCCCCGAATGAAAACCAAAAGGATGAATTCTGGCTTGAATTTTCAAATTGCCTTAATGACACTCACCTCCCTGTTATTGTGTTAGGTGACTTGAACGAAATCCAAGAGTACGCAGATAAAAAGGGTGGTAATGCCCCTACGGTTAGTAGGTTTGAACGTATAAGAAATTTTAAAGACGATTGCGATTTGCGAGACATACCAACAACGGGAAATAAGTTTACATGGAGAAAGAACAAGACAGAGGTTGATAACATGTATGAAAAATTGGATAGAGTTCTTGTTAGTGAGAACATTCTTCAGTGGTTTCCAGATATCCGAACACATAATCACGCATTTACATCATCTGATCACTGTAAAATTTCGATAGAACTTATGAACGGGCAATTAATTAAGGCGGCTCCATTTAAGATGGAGAAAATGTGGTTAATGAGAAAAGATTACCGAAATGTAGTAAAACAAGCATGGAGGGCGAGCTTTCAAGGGTCCTTCATGTTCCAGCTAATGAAAAACACTCGAATATTAAAAGAACATACAAGACAGTGGAAACGTAGAACATTTGGAAACACTTTTGAACAACTCAAGGAAATTGAGGACACATTGCTTGATCTGCAGAAGCAGATAATTGTGAGCCCACAACCAGCCCTTATACAGAAGCAACTCCGTTTCCTTAGGAAAAAAGAATGTATACTACAGTCTCACAAAACATATTGGAAACAAAGGGCAAAGACAAAACATGTCAAATTGTCTGACTCTAACTCAGGATATTTTCACAAGATAGCTACTGGAAGGCGCAACCATAAAGTGATAAAAACGATCGTCGCAAATGATGGAACGCATATAATGGGTGAAGATAACATCTGTCGAGAAATTAGAAATGATTTTCGTAGACGATACTCTAAAGAACAAATTAACAATTTAGTACTTGAGCAATACCTCTCCCTTATAGAAAATGAAATATCAACTGAAGACAATGTGTACCTCACGAAACAGGTAACTAATGAAGAAATAAAGGTGGCAGTCTTTCAAATTGGTTCAGATAAGTCTCCAGGACCAGATGGTATGACAGCGGAATTCTACAAGAAATATTGGGACATTGTGGGCCCAAGTGTAATCAAGGCAGTGAAAGGTTTCTTCCACTTTGGAAAAATGTTGAAACAAAGCAACCACACCTTTATATCACTTCTCCCGAAAAATGACAACCCTTCGACAACAAACGACTTTCGGCCCATTAGCTTGTGCACGACGATTTATAAAACAATAGCAAAAATATTGACAGAGAGATTAAAAAGGGTAATGCCTAAAATCATTCACCCCTTGCAAGGAGCGTTTGTGGCAGGACGGGCAATACAAGACAATGTTCTCATTGCTCATGAAATTTTTCACTCATTCAGAGGAAGCCAGGCAAAAGATGGTTGGATGGCTGTTAAACTAGATATGGAAAAAGCGTATGATAGGGTAGACTGGTCTTATCTATTCCAGGTGCTTATAAGGTTCGGTTTTGATGAGAAATTTGTAGAATGGATTCGTCAGTGTGTATGTACAGTATCTTTCTCAATACTAGTTAACAGTGGACCCACCGTCCCATTCACTCCCGAACGAGGGATTAGACAAGGCGACCCGCTGTCGCCGTATCTTTTCGTGATCGGAGCAGAAATTCTGGCACGAAAACTGCAAAAGGTAAGCGAAAGCCCAAAACCATTAATTGGATTCCCAGTATCTAGAGGTGGAATGAGGATACCATTCCTAGCCTTTGCGGATGACATGATAATATTTGCAAAAGGAACCCAGAATGCTTGTAACTTAATGAAAAGCATTGTCGAGGAATATTGTGCAGCTACAGGTCAAAAAGTGAACTACCACAAATCAGCATTTCACACCTCAAAGAAAGTTGGAAATCAGCAGAAACAGAGTATTAAGCAGGCATTAGGAATTAACACAATGACAAATTTAGAAAAGTATCTCGGATGTCCGATCATTAATGGCAAAGTCAACAAAGAAATATTCCAAGATACCATAGGAAATGCACAACGACAATTATCAAAATGGAAAGCTAGTACATTATCTCAGGAAGGTAGAGCAGTTCTAATAAGAGCAAATCTGGCTACAAAACCTAATTACTTGATGCAAAGTTTTATGTTACCCAAAAACGTGCACGATGAAATTGATGCGATCAACAGAACTTTCTTCTGGAATAAGGATAGACAATATAAACCCCTAGTGGGTTGGGAAAGAATATGTAAACCAAAGGCATATGGAGGCCTAGGGATAAGGAAAGCGACGGATATGAACAAGGCCTTGCAGATGAAATTGTTGTGGAAAATTCTCATAGAACCTGATAATGTATGGGTTAGAGTAGTGAAAGAAAAATATCTGCGCAGAAACACGCTTGCAGAATATAAGATTAAATCTAACACATCATGGCAATGGAAACAATTGATTAAACTCAAGCCGGAATTTGAAAAAGGCCTCAAATGGCAAATAGGGAACGGAAAGTCAGTCAAATTCTGGACTGATAATTGGGTGATGCAAGAGCCGTTGGAGAAATTCGTAAATAGAAATGCTATAGAGAATACTGCTGTTAAAGTGGAACAATTTATCTCATCGAACAGAGAATGGAAAATAGATGTGTTGCATAGAACTATCCCTACAGAATTAGTAGAAAAAATCTTAATGATACCCATCCCGCATAATGAGATAGAAGATAAACTTATATGGGCACCGAGCAAAAATGGATGGTTTTCAACAGAGTCGGCAGTAAGTCTAGTAACAAAGGAGGACGGGATGAGCCCGAGTCCGAATGATTGGATATGGAAATTGGACATCTACCCAAAGGTAAAGAATTTCTTATGGAAAATTGATATGAATGGACTCCCAACGAAACAAAGGCTCTATGAAAAACATGTAGCGATCCCGCAAGGATGCCCAATGTGTAATGGTACCAATGAGGATTCAATTCACTTAATGATAAGCTGCCCACACACGCTAGGGGTTGTAAAGAGCATAAATGTAACCACTGAACGAACAATTAGGACATATACTCCTCCACAACAAGACCCGAGGAAAGTATTAAATGATATTAAAGGGAGACTAGGGAAGACAGATTTCATTGAGCTGGCAGTAACCTGGTGGAGCATATGGCATCAACGAAACAAGATAATCTTTCAAACAACGCATAGTGACTTAATCCAAGACTTAAACTTATACATCCGTGCACAATTGAAACAATGGGAGCGAGCAAAGAGGTGGCAAGAGGATGAAGAACAAGTACAAGAAATGACGGATCGAAAACAAGCAACCACACGAAAGAAAATAAATAAATGGAAAAAACCTAAACCTCAATTTGTAAAACTGAATTTTGATGGATCTAAGATAAGCAATGGGAATGCTGCGGGAGGATCGATTATTAGGGATGAAAATGGAAATCTGATAACAGGAACCGTAAGAATATTTGGCAAAGTATCAATTCTGATGGCTGAAACTCTAGCATTATGGGATGGAATACTAAAGGCTAAACAAACCAATATCCGGAAAATTGAAATTGAAGGGGACAATGTAACGGTTATTAAAGCCGTCAAAGGCTTAATTAAGTGTCCATGGGAAATTGAAAGGATTGTAACTGATATTCTCGTATCCTTGCAAGGATTCGAGTCAGTCCAAATTTCACATGAGGGTAGGCAATGTAATGCTGTGGCCGATAAAATTGCTAATTTGGGCCACAGTCACTCATGGGATGTAATTTCGAAACACCAAGAGCTTTTAGCTCTCATCCAACTGGATGCTCTAGGATTCCCACCCTAAGAGGGATCTTAATTCTCACCAGTTAAAAAAAAAAAAACTAACCAAATTAATACTTGGGTATTCATTAGTCCTTCTGTAAATGTATGTTTAAGTGATATCATATGATTCAACTAAGTATACATTAGTAGTACGGACCATGATGATAAGCATATATTTGTGCGAGAAAAAAAAAAGTATAGCCCAAATCTTTTTTCTTTTTTCTTTTTTTTTTTTGAAGGAAGTATAGCCCAAATCTAGTGTGGTCGTTATCCCCATTCTCATCCTAGATATGATAGAATAATGTAGATTTTGCTTAATAAAATTGAAGAAGATAATTAGCATCACGCACATAAATGTTTAAAAACAATACTTAAAAAATGAGGATTGAATTAAGATAGGCACTAATGAAGGGTGGAATTTGATAGATATAGAGAGGATAATGGATTAATTTTTCGCAGAGTTATGATATTTTCTTAAGTAGGTAATGTAAATTGCATCAAATTTGGTGAAGACATGTAAGTTCTAATCGCATCAAATTTGGAGAAGATGTTGAATTAGATGTCTAGATAAACTATAAAGTGTGATTTTTTGTTCTCTATTTTGAAGATTTTTTTTGGAGAAACTGTTGGAGATACTCTAATGTTTTCAGTTTTTGTTAATTATGTTGATGTGGTAACACATTAAATCGTTAGCTAGCTAATATTGGCACCTTGTTGCTAAACTATTTCATCGATCACGATATTCTAGACGTTAATTGCTGATATGATATTTGATTCACACTAGTTGTTATCTTTTCCCTACAAAAATCATGTGAGCACACGAAACCAATACATATGCACATATATATATATTTTTGCTTGTCCACAACTTCAATCTCAACCAAAAAAAAAGTTGCCAACTTCAATTCAACTCAAAAAGATTGTCAAGAAGCAACATTGCCTAGTGTCGAAGGCGAACCGAGATGGTTCATCCCAACATAACGGTGATTCGAAATGGCCCCGTCTTGTGTTGGGATCCCACTTGCCAGCCATGGCGCGGGTTCAGGCACCAATCCGACTTGACTTTCCTCCTCCTCGTCCCATGACCTTAAACACTCGTCATGACCAAACCACTCAAACGACCTCGTTTTACTCATTTGCATCGCCCTATAACGCCTCCAATCTCTTAAAGCCGGCGTCAAATCCGCTACCTTAGCTCTGATGTAGCGACAACAATTAGCATGGAGAGTGACAACTACACTCAGGTCTTCACTAACCTGGCAAAACCCACTAAAACGACGTGTGTCCAAGAAGGCGACGGTCATGTTCAAGCGTCGTAGGATTTTGCCACGACGAATTAGGGTTTGGAGGATGTCTTGCTCCTTGAACCCTACTAACTTCGGATGGTCTTTCTTGGCATACCATATTTGGAATAAAGAGATGGTCTTGTTGTTTGATCGGATGAAGTAGAAGCCTGTGTTGATTGGGTGGGATGTGGATCTAGGGTTTCCATTGTAGTAGTCCACACTGAACTGGATGTCGACTTGACCCGAATCCGATGATTCGGTTTTTAGTAGTTTGAGAGGATTTCTTAGCCACATTACATCCACATCCTGTAAGATCAAAGGACATAATTAACAAAAATGAAGTGAGACAAGGAGGTTCATTCAGGGGCGGATCAAAAAAAATTTTGGATGGGCTAAATTACTACATTTTTTCAATTTTTTTTTAATTGACTACATTTACTATACACTCGACTATATAAACTAAATTTACCTTAATTTTTACTATTTTTATTTAAATTTACACTAATTTTTTATTTTGATAGGATGGGCTGGAGCGGACCCTAACATACTGCTAGGTTGGCCCAGGGTTCATTAATTGAACACTTTGACAAATGTAATGAAAAACATTGATGGATTAGAGAAGTTTAAAATTACCGTGAATATGAAGTTGTAGCCCTTCTTGAGAACTTGGTTAAGAAAAGAGGTTCTAAGCCACATCATTTTGATGAAGTTTGTGGACATATAAACACCCTCTTTCCTCAAATCCACACCATACGTTTGAAGGTTGTAGCAATGGAGCCCTCTAAAGATACACCGTTGATATGCCACCTCATCGACGGCCACCATCAGGAGGTGGTTGATCAGCCACCGCGTCTCCTCCCCGACCCAAAAGCTCTCTAGGAAGAGATCAAACATGTTCATCCCGTCGCCCTCCACATAGGCTTTGTTCACTATTGCTATTATCACCGTCTTGTTAGCCATCGACACGCTCTCTAGCGCCATATCTAGTTTGTCCTTCACAACACTCTATTAATCAAAGTCATATATATGTATATGTTAGATCGGAAAATAATCCACATGATATAGAGTTCAAATTATGCAAAACTGGGATAGGTGATGACATCCGTGAGTTAACGATCATAAGTTGAAATTGTCTTAGCCCGAGTGGGTTAAGATTAAAATGTCAATCACTGATCATGGTAACGAATTATCATTAACACGGACATGATCAAGCGAGATTAAGATCAAGTACCGGAGCATTGGAATAACGGAGATAAAGTACATTTTGGAAGGCGAAAACGGAGACGAAGGCGTTTAGGGTACAAAACGAGACGATGAAAGCTCCGGCGACGGCCATGATTAGCAATGTAACCAACGTCGACAACTTCCTCGGCAATTTCCCCATGTGTGTTCAATGTCTTTTGAATGAATGAATGACGCTTTTGGTGTTGTAGGATGGAGAAAGGGAGATTAATGAAAGAGTGGATTAAGGGAGGAGGGGAGATTAGGTCATGATTGTGAACTAATTACAAGGAGATTTAAGAGTGGGTGTGGAGCTCATTCAAAAGAATTAATGCTAATTTAAGAAATGGTTAATCCGTGAATCAGTACAAGTGCCACCACACTAATGATACATTTGAAGTGTCAAATGGGTTGATAAGTTTTTATTTTTCTCAAAAAGACTTTATCCTAATTAGTGGCTTAGGCTTTATTGTTGTAAATGAAATCGTACGTTACTAAATCCAACTATGTGTGTTTTAATTATACGGATGTGGATACCAAACTAATGCTCGAGGGATGTGGATACAAGATCCAAGAACGTTGTCGTTATGCTATAGCGGAAGATCGATATAACCATGATTAAGGTCCTTCCTTCCGTGTTGTCACAACATGTTTTGTCGGAAGCATAAATAATGGTTGTCCAAACACATTGGTCATCAAATATATATAAAAAGAATAAAAATTGGTCATAGTGATGGGGCCAAACAATAAAATATACTCCCTCGGTCTCATAATATATGTTTGTCGAACTTGTATAAATATACAACTTAGATTTTTTCGACTTAAATAAAATTGTCGTCAATCGATGATAATGATATCGTTTTTGCTATTTATTTCTTTAATACTGTATTCATTTTTTGTTAGTAATAACAAACTTTAGATCTCATAAATTTTACAATTTGTTAAAATAGTATGTGGTTTATAGTGTACATTTTAAAATTGTATTATTAGCATGCTATAGATGGAAGACATATGTAAGTTATTAATCTTATTAATGCTTTATGGTCCTTACGTAGAGAGGGGCTACCTGACATGCACCTAGACGGCATATACAACTGTCTAGGCAGTCCATATCAATGCCTGAGCAGGCTAAAATGCTAGGTGGACCCTAAGCGGAAAGAAGTAGTTTAGAACCTAGGTGAGGTTTAGACGAGATTTTTAGAATAATGATAACTGATAGCTAATGTCCGGTAAAAAGTAAAAGAATCGATGAGATTTGAACACTAGACCTCTTTGGAGCAAAAATTTAGATTAAACCAACTAACTTTGATATAAGTTATTTAGACATTTTAAATTACATATTTTACAAAAAAACTTTAAAAATAAAAATAATATTACAAACGGGACGGAGTGGGGGCATGTGCCCCCACAGACCCCCGCCTCGGTTCGTCTTTGCTTTTTCCTATGAAAATACAAAATTACCCTCATTCACTCTTATATATTACCCCCAATTATCTACCTTTTCTATCAACTTTATCACTTATTAACTTTCTATCTCTATAAAATTACAAAAATCACTCTCATTTATTCTTATATATTGGCCTAATTAATCAATTTTTATTAAATACCGTGTCAATTGTACTATATGGACAAACGTTTTGAGACAAAGAGGGTATCTTATTTTCGATTATGATCGAAATTTTGCTCTACCAATACATGTACTCTTATAGTTTATTAACACTGTCAATTGTACTACATTCGATGACATTGTGATCGAAATACCGTGTCAATTGTACTACATTCGGTGACATTATCACAACAGAACTTTCAAAATTTTGGAAGTCTCATATGTAGTGATGGAACCGGGCCGGGTTGGGCTGGGCTGGGCCAAGAAACCGTGGCCCAGACCCGGCCCGGCAAATTACCGGGCTGGAACGGGCTGGGCCACGGGCCGGGCCGGGCTGGCCTACACAAGCCCGGGCGGGTTGGGAGCGGGCTGGTGCCGGGCCAGGCCGATGGTTTATTTAATTAATTTTAATAATTATAGTGCATATTAATTTAATTTTTGACAAAAATAAAATTAATAGGATGTATATTTATTTTATTTTTACAAAAATAAAATTAATATGCACCGGGCTGGGCCGGGCCGGGTTGGGTTGGGCTGGGCTGGGCCGGGCTCCTGGCCCGTTGACCAGCCCGTTGACTAGCCCGGCCGGGCTGGGCTGGAAAACTCCGGCCCGGGCTGAAAAACTCCGGCCCGGGCCCAGCCCATGGCCCATCCGGGCTTGGCCCGTTTGGCCCGCGGGCTGGCCGGGTCGGGCTTTTTGGGCCCATGACCCCGGGCTGGGCCGGCCCGCACTGTTGGCCATCACTACTCATATGTTAGGCTTTAGACAATGTTTAGTATGATAGCCATATCATTGGTTAAACAATCATCCTAAGCTCAAGTAAAATGCGTTCGATCTCACCGCTATTGTATTTTCTTTATTTCTTGGTTTCGTACAATAATCGAACTTCAAAAGTATGAGTTATCCAAGTTCTGGTTATTTAGAATCACGACTGTATACTAAAATGGATGTGAAACTAATAATTAAAATAACACGAGTTAATGTCACGCTGAAACAATCAACCAGGTCGACTCAATTGATTCCAAGTTTCAATCCAAACGAGTATGGATCAATCAAATTTGGTTTTTTGTTTGACCAATTGATTTCAACAATCAATTTTCAACTCTAAAATTGGTTGGTGGTTTAAGTGTACTAGGTTATCCCATCTACGAGGTACGATTATATCTTAGATATTAATGTTATTTTGAATACGTACATTATATTATTGAGTTTATACACATTTAATTTCACTTATTAATAAAATGTACTATGATTGTACTACTATATTAAATGAATTTTTTTAATTAGTATGATATTGATAGACTGTATAAATAGAATTTATTTGAATAGTCTATAAAAATATAGATGTTATTTTGATAGATTATGGATATAAATGATAATTTCGATATATTATTAGATAAAGAATAAATTTATATTGTATTGTATAGATAGATATTATTTAGATTTATAAATATGAGATATTATTTTAATAGATTGTGGATATATATTATTTCAGTATATTAAAATATAGTAATCAGATAAAGATATAAAAATAAATTTTAATCGTAAAATTAATCATGATATATCTTTATAAATATATAGATTCTTCAGCTTAAAAACTCGATCAAAATTCCCCGTCTAACCAACCAAATACAGCCTAGATCGAACCGACTCGAACAAGGAGAAGAGCTCGAGAAGTTGAAGACTTGAAGCCATGGCGTCTTCCTCTTCTTCGCCACCGCCTTATCCAAGCGCGGCCAGGATCTCCGACTCTCAGTGCTATTCGCAATACACCGCCTCTCTCAAATGTATCGTCTTCTCTTCTCAACTCTTCGTCCAACTCTCTCTCTCTCTTTCCCCCCTTCAAAACCCTAGCTATTCGAACTTGCGAAATTCGTTGCGCCTTTAGAGCTCGTTCTGGTTCAATTGCTCTGTGATGATTGTTGTCTGAAGTAGAATTTTGCTAAGCGTGTGTTTAGAAGGGCTAATTTTGGGTTGAATTCAAGTTTTGCTCGGATTATTGGTCAATTAGGTCTTATTGCTCTGTAATTTCTGTAGTAGCATTACAATCGTCGTTTTGTAATTGCATAATCGATTTTATTGGTGTGATGAACAGTTCAACTGTCTGATGTTTTTATTTGATGATTTGCTTATCAGGAATTTGGCTTACAAGCTTCAAAGTATCCTCAGTTTTATAGACTTGTGGACATGTGAATGTGGAAAAGAATTAATGTTGCAAGTGTCCTTAGACAGGATCTTTCATTCATCTATGTTGATTGAGGATAGGGGTTAACTGCTTATTAGATTGGTCAATGGTTGAGAAAATCCTCTTCTTTGGTTACTCAGAAAGTGTTTCTGTATGATTGGTATTATTGTTGGTGTTTGTAGTGATTGTACTGAACTAGAATTGTTGTGCACCTTTGAGTCTTGAAAAAGTTGAAGATTTACTGTTGAAAGTAAGACGGGTTTTGGAGTTTTACTTTCTTGATCTTTTTTGAGTTTATGCTGTGCATAATGTCAATGTGAATAGGAGTTTGATCTTCTGAGTTCTGAACTCATGGAGTTCTACTTTATGAGTCTTGATTTTTACATTTGAGTTTACTGTGTTTGAAATGTGCCATTGTTTACATTAAGCATATATTCACCCTTCTAAAGTTGCATACAGTGAATTGCATCATGTTTATTTACATGAACATGCATAGAATGCAGTATCGCCTAGATTTGAGTTTGCAATTATTCTTGTCACTTTCATTCTACCCCTGTGCTGTCACCATTTGTTTATCTAATTTTGTAGATAAATTTGTTGTCCTTTGACATTTGAGCAAACTTTGCAGGCCTAGAGCAATATACCTCAGACAGAAGCAAGTGTCAAGAACACTTTGATGTTTATAAGGAGTGCAAGAAGAAGGAGGTAATAAAATGTCACTTTTGTTTTCTGTTTCACTTTCCTCTTGTAAACCAGATATGAAACCGGATTTCTTTATGCATATAGCATGTTTTTTGTTTGCTGATGAAAGTTAAATTATCCGGGTGCTGTAAATTTTGAGCCTTTCTGGCATAATGTGGGTTCGCATTCACGCATGCCTTGCTCTGATTCCAGCAATAGCTTGCTCATGATCGATTTCAGTTGGAACATTTGTTCAGTTTCTTGCTTCCTTTTGTCATGGCGGAGTTCAAATCTGATCATTGTAATACCAATATTTAGTTAGTTAGCTAGCTACTACTTACTACTTTTGGCAGTTTAGTATGAATGGCATTTTGTATGTGTGCTGGGATTGGACAACCTTTACTGTTTCATGGGTAATCTGGTTTGATTTTCTTAGCAACCTTCACAATCTTGCAATTCTATCTTAACCACATCTACTGAACTCTTTTCTTCACGCAGTTCATTGCTAACTTATTCATTGTGTTTTTCAGAGAGAAGCTCGGCTGGAGCGCAACAAAAGCCGGTCTCTCTTTTCATGAGCTATGCCGATCAGGTCATCTTTCTCCATCTGAATATGAAGATACAGGTTTACAGTTTGTAGGGACAGGACTCAGGAGCATGGATTCCTTGTTGAATCACACTACGCTCTACTACAAAAGTATGATTATTTGTGTTATACTGCTATGTTATACTTTTCTTTTTTTGAGTTTCTTGCAATAATTTGGTTGTCCCACAAGATGGGTCCCTTTTCTTACAAGGAATAAATTCACACAATTCTCCATCTTTATTTTGTGTATGTGATACAACATAACTGACCTTGACCCATTACAACTCGTACATAATACCAACAACAAAAGCCAAAACCAGAAACATTTATGGGGGATTTAAGGGCATGTTCCTTAGGGGGGCTTTATAGGAAGGACAGCCCCCTCCTCCGACCGCTGTCCGCACATTCTTTCCACAATCGAAAAGTAAATCCGGATAACGTAAGGGAACGCGATGATGCACAAGATAAATCGATACTTATCCTCATCATCCGGTGTGATCTCATAGATGGCTGACCGATATGTGGCCATCATAGCCGTGGTTGCAACAAAGATATGACTGAAGAACGGACCATCCACCATTAAGTGGAGGATGAAATGGATTGACCACGAGAATGCAAGCGTGTTGCTGAGTATAAACACGATGAACGACAAACGGTGTTTTGCAAAGACCGAACGCCCTGCCTCGTGGTCTTCGTCGGTATTAGAGAATGGTGGTGGGGGTGATGCCAAGACCGGACACCCTGCCTTATGGTTGTAGGTAGGGGAGGCTGCTGGTGACGGGGATGGTGCCGAGTTTGGACGCTCTACAGGGGTTGAGCGGACCGATTCCTGCCAAACTCCGCCAGGAGGGTTGACCCCGGCCTGGAAAGTGGTGGCGACGATTAGGGTTGCCACCACCAAGAGAACGTTCTTGGTTTCGGGTGCTACGTTTCCGTCGCCGCCATAAAGGAAGCGGAGGGTCGCTTTTCTTATTGTGCTCTTTTGGGCGGCCATTTTTGTCTGTGTTTTGATTGAGGTTTAGATTCGTTTTAATGGTGTTTGTATAACAGATTGAGATTGTAAATAGGCAATATTGAATGACAATTAGATATGGCTGCTAGCATGTGACGTAATAGTACGTTTTGGAGCCAAGCTGAGGAATTTTCCTGGATGCATGCATGCATGCATGGAAACTTTGCCTCGTAGGCAAATTGTAGTGCAACTAGGGCTAAATAATGGTTGATCAAATAATCAATATCAATATATATACTTCTAAACCTGAAGCAGTTAAGGGCAATTTTGTCATTATGTTTTTTTAAACCATCCATCATATTTTTAATAACTGAATTTTATAAAAAAATTCTATCCATTTCTTCATAATAGATTTAATAAATTACAATTAGATATCCATACTTATCAAATAACGTAATTTTATATGTTTTTATTGAACCTGCACTATTATCTTTTAGCGTACTTACCATATTATCTTTTAGTGTGCATAGCATACGTAATATCAATTTTGTTCAACCATTATTTCAATTAACATGATCATTGATACATTTTCTACAATAAGATATCTCTATAACAACCATATAGACAATAGTACGGTAAATCAACCAAACGGTTTTAAGTTCTATCCATAAATAATTATGATCTCATCTAATTAATACAAATCTTTTTATCTAATCTAATATCAAATCTTCTTAATAAAATACGATTTGTAACAATACTTATATAGTTATAATTAATACTTCACCTATCCAACAACAAATCTATAATCATTAATATTTTAGTCATCTAAGTCTGAATACGGGTTCAGGGAAATTTAATATATATTTCTAATTTTGATATAATTAAGGACAATTTTATCACTAAGTTATTTATACTCTTCCTACCCTATTTTTATGTACGAATTTTTTATATAACTTTTCTATTCATAACTAAATATCTCTTTTCTATTTTATGTAATCTAATACCAATTCTTAATAAAATATGATCCGTGACAAAACTATTATTGAACATATTCTTAAAATAATATGATAGTTAGGATCATATTAAAAGTAAATCATATCATATAACAATATAATAGTAATTTATTATATTACACTATAATAAAACTAGATTATTATATTTATAAAACATATTTATTTTGCAAATTATATTTTACAAGTCAAGTCAGTTGGTTTCGTGTTTCAATCCAATCGGGCACATGCCAATCAAGTTTAGTTTTCCATTGACCTACTAATTTATGGCTCGGGTTTCAACTATAAAATTTTCGGTTGATCCGATGTGTTTATCGAGCTAAATTGAATGTTGACTACTCTAATTTAAAATACATCTCAGCATATACGATTGTTAAGTTAATTATTACCCTATTCACTTTTTTACTATTTAAATTATAATACATATATCGTATATAAATCAATATTATAATTTTTATTTAAAAAAGTCCCGGGCAAGGCCTGGGATATAACTAGTTTAGTCTAATGATGCAGCTAATCTTGAAAGATGGGATTCATTGAACGACTTTTCTAACTGCTAATCTTGGATGGTAAACCGTCGTGCTATGCATACGTGAATAATTTGTCCCTGCTCTGCAAATTGTACAAGAGGAATGGTAGTTTTTTGGGTTATCGAATCAGTTAAGCTCGATCTAGGGCTGAAAATTCAATGAAATAGAATGCTCGTAGACTCAATAAAGTCAAGCTCTAGGGGAATCTCACCCATCCATTATAGATCTGGGTCCGGTTCCAGGAACCAGAGGTTCTTACACCAAGCGGGGATCGAAACCGTATGGAACTAGAACTGGACGGCAGTTCCGGTTTGATTTTGGGGACCGTTCCTGCTCAATTTTCATCCAAAAAATTTATACATGTATAAATAAGTTGATTTAATGATCATACAGTAAAAAAACTGATATACCAATTAATTATAAGGGAAAAAAATATTAGTTGAGACGATTTAGTTAAGCATATAATCAGTAGTAACTTATTTTATGACTTTGATCCATTTAATGTACTATACGTTGGGCTCATAAATATTATACGGCCTAATAGATTAAAGCCCAGAAGACCAGAGTGGCTAGAGACCCTGAGCCCATTATAAATTCATTGGCTGTCAACTCAATATCATATACAAGAATGTTTCATTCTCTCTCAAGATAAAACATTTGTTCAATTCATTGCTCAAACACAAAATCGATTCAAGTTCACCTTCGCTTAGGCCCGATCTTAGCTAGAGCTCGTTAGGGGTGGGCATGGACGGGTAACCGGAAGTTCGGTTAACCGGATATCAGTTAACCGGATATTCGGTTACTAAATTATGATAACCATCACCGAACCGTTAAGAACCGGTTAACCGATATCGGTTAACCGTGAAAACCGGTCGGTTAGTCGGTTAACCACTATTTGAAAGTGAAATTATTCATTTTAAATACATGCATTTTAACCGATAAATATCGAAATATATAATCAAAACACATAGTCGAATACATTGTTGAAATACATAATTGGATTACATATCAAAGCATCGATCGAATTACATAGAGTTTCACAAATAAATAAAAAACAATCTTTTCATTGGAATCACTAAGATCAAAATACATAACTTAATCCCAAAACACTAATACATATTTCTTCATTCTTCCATAGCCTCATCGATTTCAATCGACGGTTAATTCTTCCATAGCCTCATCGATTTCAATTAACGGTTGCTCTAACATCAGCTTTCTCATGCCTAAAAGTTATAAACAGTAACACAACAAAATAGTGAGTTAGACAATATAAATAAGAAAAGAAAAGAAAGCAAGATATAATACACTAACCTTCTTCCAAAGCCATATCCTCTAATTCAAGTAGGTTCTCCTCGACTGGGCTGAGAAAGAAAGATAGTTGAGGGACCGGGTATTCAGAGAAAAGAAAGTATAGAATATATCTTTTATTTTTTGCAAATGTAGGATATGTCATTTATTAAAAAAGCCTAATACTATCAAATTAACTTATTTATATATTATTTTTTTCAAAAAATAAATATATTAATATTTTATTAAACTGTTTAACGGTTAACCGGTTGCAAATATATGACTAACCATTACCGAACCGTTAACCCGTTTAAAAAACCGGTCGGTTAACCATAACCGGTTTTCCGGTTATTCTCGGCACGGTTAACCGGAAAAAGCTTTCGGATACCGGTTAAACAGTTCGGTTAACCGGTATCCGGTTATTTTTGCCCAGCCCTAGAGCTCGTAGTCTCCATAGACGAATTTTAGCCAAAACAGTATGTATATATTTTATGTATCCAATATATTTAATCAGCCAATATATTTACGTATCCAGCCTATATCATCACCCACTTAATCAGATACTACAAAAACATACTCCCTCCGTTTCATAATAAGTGTCGTTTTAGCTCTTAACACAGTTTTTAAGAAAAACAATCATTCACTTTAAAACGTACAACTTTTTCTTAATCTTACCACTCATTACATTTTTTTGGCCAATGAATGAACAACTTTAGTCAACAAATACACATTCCAATAAAAATTATCATTATTCACCCCTAATAAATCACTTTGAAAACCTAAAACGACACATATTATGAAACAAATTTTAAGTGCTAAAACGACACTTATTGTGAAACGGAGGGAGTAATTGACATACAAGACGAAAACCGTGTGTTACTTCGTCAAATTTGTTTTTGGGGATATACTGAGGAGACAAATCATAACAGTGTTTGAGGAATGTGGACTTGATCTAAGCTAAGCTCCTTCCTTGCGTGCTTCCAAGTTGTCGTACATTCAGCAAAGTTAATACGATTCATATTCAATTGAAAAAAAAGAACTAGATGTATACGCCCATTAACGCTAATGCTTGTTACAACATGCATTAAGTTCAACACAACTTATTCAAACCAAAACCTTTTATCAAGCACATAACAATGCACAAACAATTCGTGAGCTACGCATATCAGCCGTATGCTAAGTGAAAATGGCACCAACGATCCTTCTTCTTATATTTTTTTGTTCTATAAATAATAAGACAAGCTCATATGAAGAGATCGGAGGTAAGCTCGGGGTGGCTAGTATAGGAGACAAGCTTAGAGAAGCGAGTAATTAATCTAGTAGTAATTAGGATAATTTTTATTTTGAATGCATCATGACATATTAATTCATTTACATTTTGTTTACGTTTCCAAAGTTGGATAATCAAATGGACCCTAATATGATTCATCTTCTCATCAACTTAGAATGAGAGTAACTATAATTTGTAAACATATATTAAAATTGCTTGAATGGAAATGATATGTTGACCCAAATATAAATTTTAAATTAGATATTTAAGTGAGCCTTTTAAATTTTAATATTTCACTAGTATTATTTTTTTTTCAAAATGGGGCCTTTAGTGTTTCGGGAGCCCATGTCGACCGCCCTTCCTCGCCCACCTATTTAGCTGGAACTGAACAAAAGGGCTTGCCACACTCCTCCACAAAGATCACACGATGATCGGTCGCGTGGAAAAACCAAACCAGAGGCTCCCCATTTCAGTTGAAACATTTGTTGTGTTTCTTGCTTTCTTTTGTCATAGAAGAGATCAAATCAGATCATTGTAATACCAATATTTAGTTAGTTAGCTAGCGACTGCTTACTACTGTTGGCAGTTTATAGTATGACTGGCATTTTGTATGTGTGGTGGGATTGGACAACCTTTATTGACTCATGGGTAATCTAGTCTGGTTTGATTTTCTTAGCCACCTTCACAATCTTGCAATCGTACCTTAACCACATCTACTGAACACTTTTCTTCACGCAGTTCATTGCTAACTTTTTCATTGTGTTTTTCAGAGAGAAGCTCGGCTGGAGCGCAGCAGAAGCCGGTCTCTCTTTTCATGAGCTATGCCGATCAACTCATCTTTCTCCATCTTAATAGGAAGATATAGGTTTACAGTTTGTAGGGACAGGACTCAGGAGCATGAGATTCCTTGTTGAACTACACTACGGTCTACTACAAAAGTATGATTATTTGTGCTATACCGCTATGTTATACTTTTGCCTGTTGGTGGAGCCCGTGTTTGTCCTCGGTTTTTTTCGCTTAGTTGGCTAGCTTCTTTTAGTTTCTTTTAGATCTAACTTTCATGTCTTTTAGATTTAGTTTTAGTGTAGTTTGTCTTGTCATAATTGAGGTTGTATTGGGCGTATTCTATCTAAGTCTGGAATGCTCCCATCCTGACCCCCTAGATCCTGCGGACAGTGGCGGAACTATGTAATTACAGCCCCCACTGGGACAGCACCAACTGGGATTTTTTTTTTTTAGATGTTGATTAGCAAACCCAGTCACGATTGCCCACGAAGCCCTTTCTCTTGTTTGTTTCGGATCTCAACAGCGCAGCCCCGCCTCTAAATCGATGACGACAATCTGCACCTGCCCCGCCGCCCGTTCCGCCAATCCCATTTGCTGCTCGCCGCCGACCGAAAGCCCGAACCGCTTGCTGTCGTTCCACTTCCGCTAATCCCGTTGAATAGAAAGGGCCGAGCAACAGAGCGACCGACGACGGACTCGGAAGTCGGGGACGAAACGGGTCTGCATGACTGCACCGCTGGCCCGCTGCTGCTCGCCGTCGACCGGAATAGGAGAGCCGAACCGCCGAACAACAGAGTGATTGACAACGGACTCGGAAGTCACGGACGGAAGGGATCTCCTCACCGTTGCGTGTTGTTGCTTGCTTCTGCTGCAAGCGGACGTAAGGTTTAAACTTGTTTTGTTACTGTTCTGAATCATCTGATATTAGGTTATTGTTGAATGTATGACAGTACTAAATTAATTTGGGGTTTTGGATTTTCAAAACGATTTAGGGATTTTGTATTGCTATGATATTCTCAATTGAAGTTTATTGTTGAATGTATGAAGTATGAAATCGGATTTAGGGATTTCAGATTTCCAAATCGATTCGGAGATTTCTTATTTTCCTGATGTTCTTAATTGAAGTTTATTGTTTATTGTTGAATGTATGAAAGCATGAATTTGGGGATTTCTGGTTTCTAATGGATGGAGTTTTACATGAAATTAGGCTTAATTTTTTGATGGATGCATTTCACAATTCTACCGCCACCCTACACACTAGGAAATTATTTATATTGAGAAAGATATAGTAAGGTCCATTGAAATGGAAGATCGATTTTAAGACATGACAAATCTAAGCATATAATTGTAAGAAACACATTAATGTAATTTTAATTTTTTTTTATTTAGCCCCCTCTGAGACCAAATCCTGGTTCCGCCACTGTCCGTAGATGTGGGATTTTCCTTGGTTAATGTTGTTGTTATTGTTTTTATTTTTATATTTTTTTGAAGTTTCTTGGAATAATTTGGTTGTCCCATGCATGGGTCCTTTTTTTTTTCTTACACGGAATAAATTAAATGCACCAGACAGAGACCTAGTAGTGAGACGCCAAACCAATAGGCAGTGGCGCAAATTAGTAGAATGTGCCTTGTGATTTATCCACACAATCCTCCATCTTTATTTTGTGTATTTGGTACAACACAATTGAGCTTACAAATTTACAATAACCACAGCTGACAATTGACCCATGACCCATTACAACATGTAGATAATACCAACAACAACAGCCAAAACCAGCCCACCGTGAGTTAAGGCATTTAACTTCACACTTGTACTAGAAAAACCGAAACATTCATGGGGGACTTTACGGGCATGATACTTAGATGGGTTTATAGGAAGGACAGCCCCCTCTCAATCCTCCTCCTCCGACCGCGATCCGCACCATCTTTTCCAAATCGAAAATTCAATGTTGACAAGGTAAGGCACCGCGATGGCGCACAAGATAAATCGATACTTATGCTTCTCATCGGGAGTGATCTCATAGATGGCTGACCAATATGTGGCCATCATAGCCGTGGTTGCGACAAAGATATGAAGGAAGAACGGACCATCCACCATCAAGTGGAGGATGAAATGGATTGACCACGAGAATGCAAGCGTGTTGCTGAGTATAAACACGGTGAACGACAGATGGTGTTTCGCAAAGACCGAACGCCCTGCCTCGTGGTCTTCGTCGGTATTAGAGAATGGTGGTGGGGGTGATGCCAAGACCGGACGCCCTGCCTTATGGTTGTAGGTAGGGGAGGCTGCTGGTGACGGGGATGGTGCCGAGTTTGGACTTTCTACAGGGGTTGAGGGGACCGATTCCTGCCAAACTCCGCCAGGAGGGTTGACCCCGGCCTGGAAAGTGGTGGCGACGATTAGGGTTGCCACCACCAAGAGAGCGTTCCTGGTTTCGGGTGCTACGTCTCCTTTGCCGCCATAAAGGAAGCGGAGGATCGCCCTCATCATCCTCTTTAGGACGGCCATTTTTTGTTCGGCCATTTTTTTGTGTGTTTTGATTGAGTTATACATTCGTTTTAACGGTGTTTATATAGGAGGTTGAGAGTGTAATAGTCAATACATTTTGTAGTACTACGTTTTGGAACCAAGCTGAGGAATGTTCCCGGATGCATGCATGCATGGAAACTCTGTTCTCGTACGCAAGTTGTAGCCCAACTTGGGCTGATCAATGAATTTAGTCACTCAAGGACATTTGCTGGATAACGAATTGGAGAGCCTTACAAATTAGTTTAGACAAACCTGTATCAGTCAAGCTCTAGGGCTGAAAATTCAAATAAATAGACTGCTCGTAGACTCAATAAACCGGTATCAGTCAAGCTCTAGGGGAATCTCACCCATCCATTGTAGATCTAGGTCCGGTTCCGAGAACCAGAGGTTCTGAAACCAAGCGGGGATCGAAACCGTATGGAACCAGAACTGGACCGGTAGTTCCGGTTTGATTTTCAAGACCGTTCCTGTTCCATTTTCATCCAAAAAATTTATACGTGTATAAATAAGTTAAATTAATTTTTTTTTATTTTGATCAAGAAACGGGAAACCCGAAATTAATTAAGGCCTAACAAGTTCACGATGCGCGGCGTGGCCTACCCGCAACATCGTCATACAAAAATTTGAGGAGATCTGAAGGAGCCTCCGAGAGAACATGAAAACCGGCTGAAAAAGAAAAGGCGGCTTTTGTGAGGGAGTCGGCGACGACATTCGCTACTCTAAAGACATGAACGAGTCTGGCTTCCCAAGCCTGACTTAAGGGTTTCCTCTCTCCGACGGGTGGAGCGCTCCAACCCACAAGGATTTCCTCTCTCGGATGTCGAGCACGATTAGGTCTATGGTTGCACCAAGCATATGACATATTCTCTGGTGCGGTTGAAGACAAAAGCAATCAGATCGTTAACCATGCTCTTGTCGTTGAAGATTTTTCCGTTCCTCCCTTTCTAAATCCACCACAGAGCAGTGGAGAAGAGTGTCGCCCAGTCGAGATCTCCAGCCACGAGCTTGCTTGTCATGATGTTGCACCTAAGCCAACCTGCAAAAGGAACCTCAAAGAACTACGGTCTACTACAAAAGTATGATTATTTGTGTTATACTGCTATGTTTTACTTTTCTTTGTTTGAGTTTCTTGGAATAATTTGGTTGTCCCACAAGATGGGTCCCTTTCCTTACAAGGAACAAACTCACACAATTCTCCATCTTTATTTTGTGTATTTGATACAACACAAGTATACAACTGACCTTACAACAAACACAACTAACCCATGACCCATTACAACTTCTACATAATACCCAGCAACAACAGCCAAAACCAATAAGTTAAGCCATTTCACTTAACACTTGTACTAGAAGAACCGAAACATTCATTGGGGGACTTTACGGGCATGATCCTTAGATGGATTTATAGGAAGGACAGCCCCCTCTCACTTTTTTGGCGCAATCGAAATGCAAATCTGGATAAGGTAAGGCAACGCGATGGTGCACAAGATAAATCAATACTTATGCTCCTCATCAGGAGTGATCTCATAGATGGCTGACCAATATGTGAACATCATAGCCGTGGTTGCGACAAAGATATGAAGGAAGAACGGACCATCCACTGTTTTGGATGAAAAACAATGATAGTCTAAACACCCTAAATTTGAGGTTACGATCGAGAGTTTCGTATGACAATGAATGAATAAGCAATCTGGAAACGATAATGGCTCGACAAATTACTATATTGATTGTGAATCAAGTACAAGATCGAGTTTGCTAAGCGTAGATATGATAAGATCTTTTGTTACAATTCAATCTATCTTATATCGCTAGAGTACCGTGGGCAACGGCTGGCTCCCGAGATCCTAAACCTGCTTCCCCAACGGACTGCTACCGCTCTCCCACGCTCCCGGGCTTCTCGGAGACCCGTTGCAACAGAGTTTCAAAACAAACGGGCTGCGAGAGTGGACTTGTTTGGGCTTCCACGAATGGGCCTTGGTGGAAGAAAACGGAGGCCCAACATCCACCATCAAGTGGAGGATGAAATGGATTGAACATGAGAATGCAAGCGCGTTGCTGAATAAAAAAACGATGAACGACAGACGGTGCTTCACAAAGACCGAACGCCCTACCTCGTGGCCGTCGTCGGTATTAGGGTAGAATAGTGGTGGGCATGGTGCCAAGTTTAGATGCTCTGCAGGGGTTGAGTTGACCGATTCCTGCCAAACTCCGCCCAGAGGGTTGACCCCGGCTTGGAAAGTGGTGGCGACGATTAGGGTTGCCACCACCAAGAGAACGTTCTTGGTTTCGGGTGCTACGTTTCCGTTGTTGCCATAAAGGAAGCGGAGGCGCTCGCGATTAACCTAAGATAATTCTATCTAAAGATTTAAAATATCCCTAAGATAAAAATATCCTAACAAGAGAAGATCTCATATCCACGAAATCTTTTATCTCCTTCCAAACTGTCGTTCCAACGCGTCTTTCTATTTGAGGAAAGATCCCTCGCAGGCGCTCGCGCGTTGATCCAGCTTTCCACATATAATATCCGGCCTTTGTGTTGATTCCGTGCTGTTGCAATCAGGAATCAACGAGCACTTCTACTATAGCTCTGTTTCCTTGGCTGGTTGTGGCGATTGATCCTACTCATGTTCCATGCTCATATATCCTAGAATGAGTCTGAAACACTCAGCAAACAATATTAAATATTTCACAAGTGTTCAATTATCATCAAAACTACTTGGGATCGATTATTGGGATCAATATCATCCCAACAGTGCTTATATAAGAGATTGAGGGTGTAATAGTCAGGGACGGAGGGAGGGGTGGGCTGGGCTGGGCTACAACCCATCCTAAAATAATAAAAACAAATTAGTAGTTTCTCAAAAAAACAAATTAGTAGTATTAGTTAATAAGAAGAATTTCTAATCCAGATGGTATAACCTCAATACTAAATAGTGAGATTGGGGGTTCAATTCTCCTTTACCACAAATGTTTTAATTTTAGCCTGATATAAAATTCTGCCTCCGACCCAGGACATAGTCAATAATGAATGGCTAGTATTTGGCGTAATTGTACGAAACTGAGGAATTTTCCTGGATGCATGCATGCATGCATGGAAACCTTGCCTCGTACGCAAATTGTAGTGCAACTAGGGCTAATCAAACAATTTAGTCGAATGATGCAGCTTTCTTAGAAAGATGGGAGCTTGTTTTATTCATTGAACGACTTTTCTAACTGCTAATCTTGGCTGGCAAACCGAAGTTATGCATACTTGTATAATTTGTCGTCCCTGGTCTGCAAATTGTACAAGAGGCATACTAGTTTTTTGGGATACCGAATCAGTTAAGCTCTAGGGCTGAAAATTCAAAGAACTAGAATGCTCGTAGACTGAATAAACAAAAAGGCTTCAAGAAGCTACAATCAATGCCGGGGAGTCCCAACCGGGCTACACGTACACTAGGAATCATGGCTCGTGCTACACAAGGACTTTCATATATTGCCTCTATAATTTTTGTTGTCGATGATTACACTGATTTATCTTAATACATTAAAAATTAATTATATAAACTAATTAATTTTTGTTTTTAAATCTAATTATATAAATTAATTAATCTATTTTAAACTCACGTGTATGTTACATTATTAGAAATTTGAACAGTCAAGCAATTACAATGAATGAGTTAAAGATGAATGTATTTCTTAATTATCTAATAGGTCAGGTATAAATGAATTTAATGACATATTTATTTTCCTTTAATTAGCAATATAACTCATTATTGTAATATCTGGGTTTTTCGAATAGCTATAAATTCCAAATCCATCTATCTATATTATTAATTTTTAAGCCGAGAATTAACATCGTTTTTAATTTTTAACATATATGTCTAAATCTAACCCCGCCCCCTCCCGATGGACCCGTGGAAATGAACCATATATGTCCCCACTAGTACAAAAATCGCTATACGGTGCGCTTTTTTAAAGAAGCGGAGTGCGCTTTTCGTAGTGCATTTAGCGTCAGTGTCATAAAAGACACGGAGGGCGCTTAATTAAAAGCGCCTTAAAATTAAACACGGAGTGGGCTTTTTAAAAAAAAAGCGCCTTGTACATGTTTTTCAAATTTTGAAACATTTAAAACGCGGAGTGCGCTTTTTCAAAAAAAAGCGCACTAAACTGATTGACGCAGAGGGAACTTTTTTTGTTATTAGTTTTTTTTTTTTTAAAATAGAATTTCTTTAGGTTTCAGCTCTAGAATTAGAATTTCCAACTAACCAATCCTCAGATCATCATTGACTCGAATATTATGAGCACGTAGTCATGGAACCGGGCCGGGCTAGGCTGGGCCGCCACCGGGCTGGGCCAAGGAATCGTGGCCCAGCCCCAGCCCGGCAAATCACCAGGCTGGGCCGGGCCGGACCCCGGGCTGGGCTGGGTCGGTCCACATAGGCCCGGGTGGGCTGGGAGCGGGCTGGTGCCGGGCCAGGCTGGCCCACACATACCGGGCTGGGCCGGTTTATTTTTAATAATTACTTATCAAATTTTTAATAATTAAGATGCATATGTAATTAATTTTAATAATTATAGTGCATATTAATTTTATTTTTGCACAAATATAATTTATAGGGTGCAAATAATTTTATTTTTACAAATATACAATTAATAGGGTGCATATTAATTTTATTTTTACAAAAAATAAAACTAATATGCACCGGATCGGTCCGGGCCGGGCTGGGCCGGGTCGGGCTCTTGGCCCGTTGACCAGCCCGGCCGGGCTGGGCTGGAAAACTCCGGCCCGGGCCCAGCCAATGGCCCGTCTGGCCCGCGGGCTGGCCGGGCCGGCCTTTTGGGCCCATGACACCGGGCTGGGCCGGGCCGAGCCGGCCCACACTGTTGGCCATCACTACGAGCACGCAGGAGTTATTAACAAAGCTCATATATGATTACCTCTAAGAAAGGTTGTTTGTTGACAATAGCTGAGATTTTACAAGTTCAAATAGCCAATAATACTAAAACTTAGGCAGATAGCTAGTACAAATATGACACGGATCTAAGCAACACTAGTATTAAATACCACGATAAAGGTTGTTCAGTAAGAAAGCTTTTTCCTCTCTCACTTCAACTGCTTGTGAGCTTCATAAAGATAGCTGATAAGCACCACAGCAACTCCAACAACACTTTGGGTCAGAATGGTATTGTCTCTTACCAGGTTGGCCCCAACCGGACTAAAGCCTAGTTCTGAAAGCTTTTTGTGTGATATTGCATAATCTTGGAAGAAGGCTTCCTCATCCTAAATACGTGGAGTTTTGTAGCAGTGTAAATGCACTAACAAAAGGCCGCATCGACGGCGACCTTGTACCGGTTTCGGCGAACCTCGGTCTTTGCGTTCGGCCTTAGCGACATGTTCAAATCTCAAGCTTTGCAAAATCGAACTTCAAAGTTCAAACCCTAGGTCAGGAAAAGGGCGTGATGAAGGAGCGTACAAAGAGAAGACTAGGTGAGGTCGCCCCTGCCTCTCCTCCCAGCGACGAGGAAATCGGCATCGATTGCTTCTCCGGTTGCATAGGTGAGGTCGATGGAGGAGCCGCGGCCAAATCGAATGTCGTCGGCCCGTCGCTCGTCGGAACTCGGAGAGACAGAAATCGCGAGAGAGGGAGGAGATGAGAGGAGAGCGGTCTGGGAGGATCCGATAAAAAAAAAATGTGGGAGGAGGAGGTCTTATAATGTGGGTTTTATATTTTGCCAAACCTGCAAATAGTGTGGTTTTATACTCATACGAGTAAATACCCTTTCCCTCTATGCCGTCTTTTACAATTGTCTCGATAATTATTGCACATTACAATATTACATTACGTGATACATGAGTGAACAAGAACCTTGTAGTACAATTTATACTCATCTCTCGAAGCGTTTTTTTTTTTTTGGGAAATTCTTTTTGGTGCCCTCAAGGTTTTTACAATTCCTTTTGGTGTCCAAAATTTTTTTATTTTCCTTTTGGTGCCCTTAAGCTTTGTACAAATAAACTTCCGTGCCCAAAAATATGCCTGCACTCATTTTCCATCCACTTAAACCTACTTTCCGTCTAAAAACTAAAAGGAAAAAGTGAAAAAAAAATTCTACCAAAAAAAAAGGTGAAAAAACAAAATGCTTGGCTGGAGTTACGAACACCTTGTCATCATCTCCTCAAATTGAAAAAGGGTGTTTGTAACACCAGAAAGAGACGCAGGCCGACTACATGGAACGGAAAAAATCCGGTGAGTGGGCGACCACGGCGAACTCGGAAACCTGGGACGACGACCACTCGGGAACGGCGGCAACCGATCGTGGACGCTGGACGAGAGGAGACAACGGTGGTTCTCGAGCACGGCGAGGCTATCGGGTCGACGAGGTTGGTACGATACTTGAGAATGGAACTATTGACTTTGAACTTGGGTCCGAATTGCAATTGTTAACATGTGTTTTTAAACCTAGGGTTTGATTTAGAAAAATCTGAATTTTTTAGGGTCTAATTTGGGGGAAATGCGAAGTTAGAAAAGATCGGTAAGTATCTAATGCAGTTTCAATTTCATATGTATCATAATGTGTAGAGGCAAATAGGGTTTCAATTTGGGGAATTTGATCAAATAGGACTCTAATATTGTAATTCAATTGAGAAGATTCAAGTGATGTATGATTATATGAGAGTGGGTATCGTTCTGGTGTTACGAACAAAGTGCTCCTTCTCCTCTTTGGTAAAATAGGTACATACGAACACATATTTGTACAGATCTGAGGGGTCCTTCGCTCTTTCTGGTGTTCATAACAATGGTGTTCCTCACTCTTGCTTTTATTTTTTTTTCAATTTTTTTTTCTTTTAGTTTTTAACGTTAAAGTATATTTAAGTGGATGGAAAATGGGTGTAGGTGAATTTTGGGCACGGAGACATATTTGTATAAAGTTGAAGGGTACCAAAAGGAAAACAAAAAAATTTTGGACACCAAAAGGAATTGTCAAAACCTTGAGGGCACCAAAAGGAATTTCTCTTTTTTTTTTTTATAAAAAAAGGTAAGAATTAGGAGACCCCCTTTAAGGAGGGCGTCCTATAGCGTCCTGACGGACGAGAACTTGCAGTTCTAAGTGATTCTTAATTAAACCCACATGGAGGCTATGACCCACATCTCTCGGAGCGTTTATGATTCTATAGGTTATTGTTCACATTCTAATATTAATCACCCTTATGCTTTTTAATTATGTTTTCTCATTTTACACCGTAAGCTTTGTTTTCATTTGATCACAATTCTAATACTGTACAATAATATTATTAATATTAATTTATTATATTATATTATTATAATAAAACTATAATATAATATTCAAAATACAAACACTAACTCGCTTGATTTTGTGTTTCAATACAATCCATATTAATAAGATTATTATTGAAGGTGACAATCTCACAGTCATCAACAGTATCAAAACAACCTGGAAAGTCCCATGGGAAATTGGGCCGGTCATCCAAGACATCGTTTCCACTATCCAAAGCTTTTCAGAAGTCAAGCTCCACCACTGCTTTCGAGAATGTAACCAAGGAGCGGACCTTCTTCCTAAGGCCATCTGCAACGTTGGGCTTTTAGCTTAATATAATAATATTCTCTTGTAAACAGTGGTTTTTATACACCGTATTGAGGCTCTAAATAGAAGCCCAAAAAAACAGATTTTTAACTTGGCAAACTTTTGCACCTGCCAAAGGAACAATTCATACTTATGCAAACGTGGGTCAACTCTAATCATCCTCCCCCAATCCCCCTTTCCCAGTCAACTCATCTGTCAACTCTCCCTCCCACCGTAAAACCAGACACTAATCTCCAAAACCCCCAATTTGAGCTTCTCCAATCACCCTCCCATGGCTTCTGCTCCACAGATCGAACTCCAACCCAACGGCGACACCAACAACGACCACCACCCCCACCACCACCGCCACCGGCGTGCGAGCATGAACTGGCTGCGCCGCTTCAAGTACACCAAGCACAACGACCCCCACACCGACACGCGCAACGTCCTCCTCATCGTCTCCGCCCTGATCGCCGCCGTCACCTTCCAGGCCGGCGTCAGCCCCCCCGGCGGCGTCTGGCAGGACTCCGGCCACGGCCACGTCCCCGGCAGCGCCATCTACGCTTCCCACAAGGAGCCCTTCTACACGTTCCTCATCTTCAACACGCTCGCCCTTTCCTCCTCTGTTCTCGTCATCATCAGCCTCACTTTCTTGTTCCCGTTCTCCGTCGAGATCTGGATCGCCACCGTCTCCATGATCGTTACTTACGGATCGTCTGTTTTCGCCATCACGCCCCGCCGTGACGGGAATTATAAGTTCCGGTATATTCTGATCACGGCGGCCGCTCCGGTTGTCGTTAGGGTTGGGGTTGAGGCGGTTAGGTATGTGAAGAGGAAGAATTTCCCGGAGTTCAGCTTCTGGCAATGGCTCAGGCGGAAAGCTGGTCGACAATAAGGTCGGTTGGCGTCGAGGTGTTTAGGACGGGCGTTCTATGGGTGCCATTTGTTGGAACACTGGTTTTTGATTGGTTGAATTGGAGTTGGAATTCCTTTTTGTGATGGTGTTGGGGCTTTTTTGGTTTACCAAGTGGATGTCATGGAAGTTGCAATAGTTTCTCCTTTGTTGTAGTTTGTATCAGTTCTTCATTTTTGGGGGAATTTCAATCCGTGTTGTCTGTGATTGGTGTTCTAAAAATCTCTTCTACGGTTCCCATCTTTGACTAGTGTCCGCGTTTTGAGTCATGAAAGTTGTAATAGTTTCCCCTCTATTGTTTGCATATCATTTTGATTGTCATTTCAGCTCATTTTCAAGGTTTTTAGGGTACGATTTATTAGCAATTAGTATGAAATTTGTAATTGGAAGAGGAAAAATGGAGCGATTTATAAATACTTTTAGTAGGTGTGCTAATTGTCATTGGGGACACTAGAAACCAGAATATGCTATGTTCTATGTTCACTAGATGTTGTCATTTTGGTAAGCTTTTTGGCATGAGTGTTAAGTATTTTAATGATTAAGCTAGGATAGTTTAAGCATGATATAAACAAAGATTAGGCTAAGACGACAGCCATCATTTTCCCGCGTGTCTTTTTGTAGTTTGTAATAATTGGTCAAACTTTGACGACTGGCAAGTTGTGTGTCTGTGTGGATAGGAATTTCAGGAACCCTACAAAGGATGCAATTCAAAATTCAGCAACAAAAGCGGTACATGACTGCATGAGATTAATAAATGAATAAATAAATTTGTCGCTTATCCACTACAGATTCCTTGTTGTGTTGTGTGTTTTATGTTGATTTTTTTTTTGGCCGAATGTGCGTTTTATGTTGATTAAATAATGAAATGCAGCTTTGTTTTTAAATAAACTAATGAGAGCTTTAAGGTTTCGTATCAAATTGCTAATACCCATGACATTCCAATTACCAAAGTTAAGAAACCATTATAGAAATTATTTTAATGTGTAACCCCATCATATGAATAGAAAAATAATATCTTAATTTTGTTTGTTTGTGAAGTATCTGAATTTGGCTATAGTTTAGAACTTGAATGTTTTTTTTTCAAAAGAGGGGGTGCAACACGAGGACTTCTCAGGAGGTCACCCATCCTAGTACTACTCTCGCACAAGCACGCTTAACTTCGGAGTTCTGATGGGATCTGGTGCATTAGTGATGGTATGATCGCACCCTGAATGTTTGGTACAAATGACAAAATAATGTCCATTTGCTTGGTTTTTGGATGTGAATATTGTTAGTTTGAGAGAAGTTGTAGGCCCATAAGAGTACATGGTGGGCTCTCATGATATACTAAGCCCAATATGAGAATTCCTTATTTTTTCTCTTCTGGCTTATCAAGTATAGCAATGATATTGATCGGGGTAAATTGCATAAAACAGCCCGCGAAATAAGAGTTTTTATGTCGAGATGTATTTTGGTTATGAATGTGTAAAGAATGCGAAGTCGTTGTATAAAACAACTCGTGAAATAGGAATTTGTATATCGAGATGTATTTTGGTTATGAATGTGAAAAGAATACAAAGTCGTTGTATAAAACAACTCGCGAAATAGGAATATGTATATCGAGATGTATTTTGGTTATGGATGTGAAAAGAATACGAAGTCGTTGTATTGCGCATTTTTGCCACTTTAATAGCTTCTCTTCCCTTTTTGTGTCGCTATGCACTATCTGTTGCTCATTAACTTCGGATCTATAACTGATTTGTACCCTTTGATTGACGTTTATTGTTTGGTTTTATGTGTTTGTTTTCTCATACCAGTTTACGGCTAAGTTTTTTTTTCGGTCTTCGAATTACTGCCTTATTGTAGTATATCAAATTCTTATCACGTATAGAAAAAAATATATATAAGAAAAGGATTGTTGGTGTCATTTTCATTTAGCATGCGTCTCATATGCGTAGCTCATGAATTGATGATGTTTGTGCACATGGCTTATGTATATGTAAGAACAAATTGTATATTGTTGTGCCAATAAGGTCCACATCCTAAATTTCAGTTTTTGAATCATTTATTTGCATATTGAACAAGTTGGGTTGCGGTTTGAAAACGTAATGTCTAACACAACCAACTCTCATTCGACCAAAAAAAAAACACAACCAACTCTCATATATACCATATTTCAAAATTATAGCATCATCTCATACCATGTTCTATACACAATTAATATGATATGTGCACATATAAACATCCAAAAGGGAGATGTGAGATCATGGGATGCAAATTAAATAGCCATTAATTTACATATGTATATCATCAAACTCCACAAACACAAAAAGTGAAAGAAAAAAAAACAACACACCAAAGAAAAGCTCTACATTCTTCCAAAACACATCTACACCAAACAACTTAATCGATAATCAAACAGCCAGTTGCTGATGTTGAAGCTGATGTTGATGCTGATGTGAAGATGAGCTAGAGGCTTCGTCCTGAAGATCAACAACACTATTTGACGCCGAAAAACACGATTGAGGATGATGAACTAGTCGTACAGAAGGAGCATTTGCGTTAGGGACGATAATATTAGGAGACGAGCTAATTATCGAGGTGGGTTGAATCAGAAGCCTCTGTCTATGGATATAGCAATTGTAGCTATGAAAAGTTGTCGGAGTCACGTTCAACCGGAACCCTAATCCGAACAGAAATTCGACCTCGAGAAAGTTCATCTCTTTCGTACTTATTCCTCCGATTTTTGCGTAGTATGCGTTGTTGTAGTACCTGTGACATAGGTTAAGAATGTTATAAACTCCATAAAAAAAATGGTGAATGGGTCTTAAAACCAACAATAGTATTTATAGTGACACATGATCAAACTAGGTTTATTTCCATTTCATTTATACGTTTCCTATGTCAAAAATCAAACGGTCCCTAAAGATATAGAACAAGAATACCGAATTTGAGAGCTTTACCCAAAGAAGGAAAACTTGAATCTTAGTAAATGATTGAAGTGTAATTTTATAGTGAGTTAGTCAATTTGTTGACTCCCAAAAATAAGGCTCGAAAATCCTTCGTTTTCCATTACGTTTTAGAAAATGAATGTAGGCGACAGCTGGAGCTTACCTGGCAGATCATTGGGCCCACCTCCATGACCTTTGCCTTTGGAAAGGCAAAACCACCATGTGAAATATTTACTCATTCCGCACACATTATTTATTGATTCAATAACCACTTTTAGTGTTCACTAAACTCTAATTATTCTTTTTTTAATTTAAAAACCATTAATTTAGATTACAATTGTTCATAGTTAGCTACGAGATCGAGTAAGAGCAAAAATTACTCTACTCACCTCAACTACCATGCAAATTGTTTGATTATTTTCCCATCCACCATTGACAATGACACTACACGAGATCGACTAATTATTCAGCAAATCATTTGTTTGGTCCCTAAGAAGACACTTAAGTTTTCATATCAGAACTCTCACAATATATAATAATCACCTCTCACTTACTTTAGTGAAACTTAACGAAATTTATGCACGAAGGGGATTCGAACTTACAACCTAATAATCACGAATATTACAGAAGAAAAAAACAATCACATAAATAAAACAACAAAACGACGTCGTTTAATTACTTACAAGTCGTCGACGAATTTAGCGGCGACCAATACGCTAGTGATGAGCAAACGGTGGACGTTAAACGAGTCGACGGCGCCGATCGTCGGCTGAAGCCGAGCGAGCCGGTCGAGGTACACGTAAGCCACCAAAAAACAGCTCTCGCTACAATTCGCGTACCGGAAAATCCGCTCCAAGTAGCTCCGGATCGAGATCGCCGGCGACGAGACGCCGTGGAACGCCGTCGAGCTCGTCGCCGGCGCTAACAACTCCCGCCGGCGATCGTTGGATAACGCCAGCCGCTCGAGTAGCGCCGATAGCGAGCCGATCAGCCTCGGCGTGGCGATCGGCTGAATCTCGGCCATCGGGAAATTGATGTGGAATTTGTGGGTTTAAAGATTGTTCGATTGAGTTTGTGGAAATTGAGAGTTTGTGAAGGAACTTGTGGTGTCACAAGGGAAGGCAAAGCTGGCGTTTTATTTTGGTGCTCATCAAAATGGGAAATGTGATGCCCCTTCTTATATATGCCGATCTTTTTCGTAAGTAAAAAGTTTGTGTTTGATTTTTTTTTTTTTTTGAAATGGAGATAAAATGCACAATTTACGAAACTGGTTACGATAAATGAGTATTCGCGAATTCGATCCGGTCTTGTGATACTTCTTTTTTTCTTAAGTCAAGCTGGTTGCGTGATTCGTGTCGACGGGGTTCAAGATTTGTCGCTAAGGTTTGAAAACAATAAATGTAATAAGAGATGAGTTAATTTAGCAATCGTATACAACTAGTTTCGTACATTAATTAGTTAGATAATATTTGAGTAGAATTATTCAGACAAAATTGTTTCGTCTATCGATAACACGATTAAAATATTGTTAAAAAAGATCATTCTTTTTATTACAAATATTTCGTCTATCGATAAGTCTTGTATAACTTTCATTCATAGAAAGTAATACCTGAAGACACAATAAATTGATAATTGAAAAACGTGATAGATGGTAGAAAGATAATTATTTATGAATGCAGTAAATATAAAAATAGACATAATTATGCTTCATTCCTACTCACATACTTACATTATTTTTTTATTTTTTTATATACTTTTTTGGGGAGATAAAATTGTATTCTCCAAATATAGTGGGTGGACAAATGTAAATATGAGGAAATAGAGGACGGGAAAAAGGACGAAGGTGGGCCCAGATCAAGTCTCACATATCATGAAGTGCGTGTCGGCTGCCTTTGGCTTTGTTATTTTTTATTACAGGCTGTAGAACACAAAAACAAATACAGAGGAAATTTACAGATTTTGCAGTGTCTTTGGATTTATTCTCACTGTTTATCTTGTACTCTTTGCATGTACTCAACGGGGACCAACGATCTAAATATTAGGGTTACTCTCTTAATTAGCTTGGATTAGTCCGGCAATGAAAGCTTGTAAATTGCAATTAGTAGCTAATCACATAAATCAAGTAATTTAATTTACTAGACTTTATAATTGGATTTGGTGGGGGATTGGGTTGGGTTGGCCTACACTTTCTTGGTATTTTATCGCTATAAAATCGGGTTCGAACCGATAAAATCGAGGTTGCTATAATATTTCCTAAGAATCAAGTCAGATAAGAATTAGTCTAGACCTGCTCTATTAGAACAAAGCGATTTGCATAATTACTATCCGATGATCGATGGAAGCCATTTTTATGTTTATACAAGTTGATTTTTATGTAATAAATTCAATTATTCACAATTTGATAAAAAAAACCAATTTCTATAGTATATGTTTGATTTTTTATTATTAAATGAACATTCTTTTTTAGAAAAATATAATTTATTTTTAAAATAATACTTGGTATGAAAACCAGACCAGACTACGAAGTTTTATCCTTCGATCCTTGATCTATTATATGAAATTACCCCAATATTTTGATCCATAACCCTACTTTGAAAAATTCGGCTATTTTCTACAATAATCCTTAAAATGGGGGTAATTTCATATAACTTTCACTAATAAATTAACATAATTAGTTACATTCTCCATGTATGAGGTCCAGAATTAGACAACAAAATACATGTAACACAAGCAACCAAATTGAAGCTAGCATGCTAGTTTTTCCTCACATGAACGAATATGTGATCTTTGTGAGTTGTGGCGTGTAAGTAAATACCAAATCCAGCAAAATTAGCATCACTTTCCAGCAACCTTCATACCCATATATCATATATTTCATTACATTAATTATAAATTAAATCTGAAGTTAATTAAGCAACTAATCACTATTCACCACCACATGAACTCACATGCCAAATATTTCATTTTCCACTTTACACACAAGACACATTTGCATATATCATCAAAATCAAACCTACTATATATATTACATATTTAAAATTATTACTCACGTGACATAGATCCAATATTAATCAGCTGATTCTTCTCAAAAAAAATACTATTAATCAGCTGATTGATTTAGTTAATCATCAATTAATTAAAAACGATAGATCAAGAAACCATAAGTCTTACAGATTTGTACTGAGATTAGTACTATGGTGGTGACAGCACATGTGTCAGTATTGTCGTTAAATATTTAAAGAAAACTGTCTCTTGCACGTACCAATAGCTTTAATATGAAAAACACACTCATAAACGTACTGATTTTATTTTTTGAAAGAAATAAGAACACTAGTGCAAGTCACATTATGAGTTGCATTTTGAGCCGTGGGTGCATTTAAAGGGCCAAAATTTATCCGGCAAAAAATCCAGGCTGTTGCTCTTTTTCGTACCAATTAAGGTACTAACATTGAATGAGGACTAAAGTTGTCATCAACAACCAAAGTTATAGCGGCCTTGCACAAGTAGTTAGGCCGATGTAACGATCAAGAACATAACGTTGACAAGAGAAATGAGGATGCTTTGTTGGATGTGGTCAAATAAGGTTTGACGTATATATACAAGATGAAGAATAATGATATACGAGATGAAGTTCAGATAACTAGGATAAGGTATAGGTAATTAACGTGGATCGAGATTGGATAAGTTTGGACACGTGCAGAGGAGGCGGCCTAATCGATGCCCTAATGAGAACGCATAAATGATTATTTTCCGATAACAAAAAAGTTAGGGCAGAGCTAAATCGAAGAAGTGTTCGGGTTGCAACTTGCAAGCAATCGATAAATGTAGGTAAATTCAAGATCAAAAAGTTAACTCACGATGTTGTATATAACACGTCAGATCTAATATCATATCAAGATACCTGTTCATGTAATCGAAATGAATATACACACGAAGATATGTACACCTAACAAAGTCCAATAATTGTTATTAATTGTATATATTGAAAACTAACAAGCTAGCTACAAATTCATTAATACTAATCATACAAGCTACGGACTTTTGAACAAACGATATACACAAACACAATGGTTAGGTACGAAAATGGGTCATGGTAGATAGGCAGAGTTGCGTAATGAAGAGTTCCCCTTGACCCACATCATCACTCGCGAGTGAGTTGGGTGACTTTATTCGTTGTAATACAAAACTATTCCTAAACAAACTTTATACTAAAATAACAGTTTAAATAACTGGTTAAAACCAGTCTATATAAAAATACACAAAAACACCAAAAGCCTATTCAAGTGGATGTGTCGAGTGCCTAGATGAAATGTACCCTTCACCAATATCCAAGTCGCAGGTCAGTTCACCTGATTCTCTTTAAATGTTCACTCACTTATTCGAGTCGGGTTCTTCGAGTGGCTTGGCCACCTATGCAAGGTTGTTAAGATCGAGATTCTTGGATCGGATCGGAAGGGGGTAGCAGGATCGGATCGTTAGGGTCGTAAGATCCTACATTATAACTAAAAAATATACGATAACCTATTATATTGTAAATTTTCTTATATATAAAGTCTGAAATTTTATAAACATTATTAATTTGATGAGTAAAAATATTTTAAGATGAATCGGGTTAATAATTTAAAGGAAAAGAGGCATAAACGTTGATCATAGTAATAATATATAAATATAATAGTGATTGTTTGGGATCGCAAGAATCGTTTATAGGATCGTTAGAATCGTTAGAGTCGTGTGTAAAATCAAAATCCAATTAGAATTTTATGCTAAATCATTTAAGATCCTAGTTTACTAAGATCCTACTTAGGATCGTGGATCGATTTATGACTTTTGAGTCGTAAAATCGTTGGAATCGTAGGATCGAGTCGGGATTTTGATAACCTTGCACCTATGAGTAATTTCCAACTCCAATAATTATCGATATTTGACAACTTAATGTTTTGTCATAAGAAAAACTAGCTTGTATAAAAATTCACAAACACCAAAAGCCTAGAGAAGTTTAGGATACAATGTAATGTATAAATAGTAATGTTCTATTCAAGTGGATGTGTCAAGCGCCTAGATCAAATGTACATTCCCCAATATCCACGTCGCAAGTTAGTTCACCCGGTTTATCCTAAGTTTCCACTCACTTATTTGCTATGTTACCCGAAAACGAAACAGATTTCCATATTTTTAGTGTAAAAACGGGTTTCCGTGTTTCCATTCGAAACTGAAAACACCACCTCATTGGAGTTTCCAGGTAACATAGCTTATTTGAGTCGGGTTCTTCTAGGGATTGGCCACCTATGAGTAATTTCCAACTCTAATGATTATCGATATTTGACAACTTAATGTTTTGTCATATGAGAAACCAAAAAGGAAAGCAAAATGAGCATTGTTCTAGGTTGTATGAGGCATGTGAAAGACCCATGTGAGCTCACACATGACACACCCCTTTGCCATTGTATTGTATCCATCCACTTCCATATTCTTCTTTCTTTTCCACAACAAAAAACGCTTTCCCTCCATGTTTCTTCATGCTTTCCACTCAATACCCATAAATAAAGTCGATCAATTTTATAACTTTAGGTTAGAATAAATCACTTCTAAGTTTTCAGGAACATTATATACATTTGACATATTTTAGAAACATACATTGCGTAAGGTAACATGTGATTATGTGAATTAAGTAACAATAAGTGGACTAGTAGTAGGCCCATATGGGACCCTAACAAGCTATAGCATGAGGTTGGGACTTGATGTTGCAACTAAAATCGCCCCACAAATCTTGCACAAAATCCACAGAAATCTACTATAACATGTTTTTATTTCATGCAAAATGAATATTTTTATTAAATTGTTGACCAATATATGATTTAGTTTTTGCTTTTCCTTCAATGGGTAGATGATTTAGTTGTTTAACATTCTTGATTGATTTCTAAGAACTAAACACAATAATTTAGAAAACGAGAACCTTCAAATGGTGAATAATAAAAACTCATATAAGAAGAAAAGGAAAGAGCATTTTATCATTTTCAATGGTATAATCCTAGGAATTACAGTACAACCTCCATAAAATAATACTCGATAAATTAATAAACTCGGTAAATTAATATTTTTCTCCGGTCCCGACTTCGGCTAGTGTAAAAATTGACGATCTTCGATAAGATAATAAGATAATAAAATTTCAAAAAACCCCTATAGAAATATAAGGTCCCAATAAAATTATAAATTAATAAATATATGAAAAATTAAATATATGTATAACTAAGAGAACTTTCAAAACTTAGTAAAATATGATTCTATTGTAGTTGGTATTATTTTTGGTTCAATGACAATACTTGGTACTATTTTAAGCTAATTTTCCTAATTTTAATTTAGTTTCAGAAGATAATATTCTATTGGAATATCTCAATAGCTAAAATCTCTATAAATTAATATATATTAATTTATCGATGAATTAATATCTCTATAAAATAATAAAATACTCCGGTCCCGACCCTATTAATTTATAGAGGTTTAACTATAAGAAATACGTTGATGGTTGATTGAAAAATGGCATATATATTCCCACTACAAACACCAGACGTCAGGATCTATCGGTTACAAATCATAGTGATGTTTCCTTTTCCGGTTTTTAGTATCTTCTCGATGACACCATATAAGTATACTAAACAACGAAACTAACTCTTAAAAAAAATAGTGAATCCAACACAGAAAGATTAAAAAATCTAAATTTTTAAGATTTACAAAATCTTTCTTATTATAGAAAAATCCTTCCTTTTCCTTTTGATTTCAAATTTTCTTATTATAGAAAAATCCTTCCTTTTCCTTTTGATCTCAAATTTGAGATAAGATTCATATCAGATGGGCTTTGCTATGTTCATGTATCCTTATAATTATAAAACATGTCAATTCTAAAAAAAAAATGTGAAGCTCAACAAAAACTACTTTCCCTACCAACAAAAAGAAATTAGAAAACTAGTTTTTAACTACTTCCTAGCATATCAGTTTCCGACAATATTTACACTTAGGTCAAATTACAAATCGCTATTCATGCATAAGCAAAGATAATGAACAAAATACAGACTTACAAATTAGTGCAGGATAATGACATTTAAGCCGTATTGATGGGCTCAATATTCATTTCCCTTGCAATTATAATTCAACAAAGGGTCACAAAACTACCCAAACCTAAACAACTGAAAGTAGCATTTCAGAATCTTTGTTTCCACTCCAACCAGCTTCATCATCTGGGTCAGAAGTGTAACTCCCATCTAAACTATAACCTCCAACATTTTCCCTTACAACAGCCCTAAACCTTTCTTCAGACAAACCCATTTCCCTTAGCAATTCCGCCATCTCTTCCTTACAAAGATCCTCACCTTCCTCCTCACAAAGCTCCAAAAAAGCCGAGACGTTATCAGCCCTCGGCTTCCAGTATCCCGTGCTCTTGGCCCGTTTAAACGAACACAATGCATCCGAAATTTTCACTTGCTTAATGTAACATTCAGCAAGAATCTCCCAAGTGCTAGCAATCAGCTTCCCTCCACCTTCCTCCATATGAGCAAAGAAACCCTCAACCTTCTCAAACTCGCCTTCTTTCACATACCAATGCAGCAGAATGTTGCTAATTCTTGCATCATACGACGACTTCACAGAGAACCACTCGTTGTAAATCTTCTCAGCTCCATCAATATCACCAACTTTTACAAGGGAATGAATTACCGAATGGTAGCCCCAGTTTGTCATCGTCTGAAACTGAGATTTATACATTGCCCATACACGGTAAATCTCCTCCTTCTCCCCCACACGCCCGAACAAGTTTAACAGATAGTGATAAGGCGAACGGTCCTTTCCGTCACAATTCTTCTCGAGGCTTTTAATGCAGCCTTTGGCTTTTCCCAGCTCTCCCAATTTAAGGTACAACGTCGCCATAGAACTGAACGTGCTCCAATTCGGCACAACATTTTGGTCCTTATCCATCTCTTCAAAAACCTCTTCAAGATCGGTAACAGATCCCTGGGAGCCCCGAGCGTATAGCCAGATATTATAAGAATACAAGTCTAATCTGATTTTACACCTCTTCATTTCTGATATTAGCATCTCGATTTTGTTGTACTCCTTCAGTTTCATATACATGGTCATCATTCGGTTGAACGAAAGAGGAAACGAAGCAAAACCTCCTTTCCTCATCTTTTCCATTAACATCTCTGCCCGCTCTCTCTCGTTTGCCTCCACATACGCGTTTAGAAGCGCTCCATAGAGCCGTCTGTCCTTCTGATGATCGGGAACTCTCGTGAAGAAATCCTCAGCGAATGGAATACCGTGCACTTTCGCTATCAAGTCCAGTTTAATCGCCATATCACTAGTGTTGACCAACTCAAACCTTTCAGGCCTGTTACTCATCCACTCAAACACCTACATGGATTCATCACAAACTAGATATTCACGTATGTAGCAAAGGCAAACTTATCCACTCAAAATTAGTCTTAGCAAATTAATTGGGGTGAGCATCGGTTCAAAACCGAACCGAAACCGAAACCGAAATTCGGGTTTTTCCGGTTCGGTTTCGGTTCGGTTTTTTCGGTGTTTGATAAATATAAGGTTTTTCTTTGAAAAATTGAACAGAACCGAAAAATAACTGAAACCGAAACCGAAATTTCTTGAACCGAACTCCGACGGTTTCGGTTCGGTTTTTAATAAATATAAGGTTTTTCTCTGAAAAATTGAACCGAAACCGAAAAATAACCGCAACCGAACCAAAACCGAAATCCTGAAATTTCTTGAACCGAAAACCAAACCGAACTCCGTCGGTTTCGGTTCGGTCGGTTCGGTCAATTTTTTCGGTTTAGGTCCATCGATGCTCAGCCCTCTGCAAAATTCATCCATGACCTAATCTCAGTTCAAATAAGCAGATCTCATGAACAAAATACACAAAACCAGTATCTCTGCAAGCAAGTCTGAACTTCAATTTCTACATTCATCACAAGGCAGACTAACAAAAATTTCAAATTCGAGCTCACTAATGCCAAATTTCCCCATACGCTTACCTCAAGAGCGAGCTTATACCTCCGAAACTTCCTGAGATTCTTGATGAACATGAAAAGCTCGGATTTCTCAAACGTCTTGCCATCGATTTCGCACTGATTCAACACGCTTGAAACTCCGGAATCCGGATTCTCGAGTAGCCAAACCTTATCGTATATGTCCTTCCATCTCATCACCGGCCTCGTTTGGAAATCGCCGATTGTTCCATAGTTTCTGAACGATGTACATGAGATTGTGCGTAGGGGGAGAATGAAGGTATGGAAATTCGAATTCGAGCCGAAACTAGGTGAAGATGGACTCAAATGAGGGGGGAAAGAGGTAGACGAAGGTGTGAGGATGGATTGCAGAGGAAATTGGGGGTTAGGGTTTTGGGGGAAAGAGAAACAAGTTTGAATCATTCTGTGTTTGGGATTTTTTTTTCCGACGCTCAGCTCAGTGTTCTGTTTCTCCCTCCTCCGTTATCAGCTTCTGAGCATGGGAAATATTTATTTTTTATTTTATTTTTTGAATAAGAAGTAAAGGGAAATGGGCCTGTTTATGGCCCAATAAGACTGTTCTGTTCGGTTGGTATGAGCCCACGAGTCGGATTTTGGGAATACGAATTATTTTGAGAAAGTTTACATTATAGAAATTGAAAATGTTATTAAAAATAAGGAAACATTGCATAGATTTTTGCTCTAAATAGTTCTATTTATTTATAAAAATAAGTATATCAGGAAGAATCTACAGGGTTTGGAAAACTAACAAAATTGGACAAACATAGGTATAATAGCCTTGCTTTGATTTACTTGCTGATTCCGTGTGTTGAGTTTGAGGTTTGGATGATGATGGATTGATGGAATACGGCGTCGAAGAATCTTGGACGAAGATCTATGCCATAGAGCCGAATTTCCTTGGCGAGTTCTCTAGGATTGTTGGCATCCAAATCGATGACGTGGAGGGTATTCTGAGGATCTTCTTCGAAGATGATGAGAGGAAGCAGTTGATCTCTTGTGATGATTCTGGGTCTAAAGCTCACAATGTCTATCAAATGTCCTCTGCCACTTGGTGGAATACTCTTGGATTTTCGACCTACGTGGAGACCATCAAGCCTTTGTAATACGAGTTAGTTGTCTTTCTATCCGTCAAGTTAGTTCGTTATCAGATGAGGAAGGCTTGTTTCGCCTCTTTTTTGTTACTTGTCATTTTGGAGTCATTTTGAAATTTAGATACACATTCTTGTTTTCACTGCCTATATAGGCTCGAATGAAGCATTGGCCTTCTTTACCGATAGGTCGATCTAATCCTGTACCAAACTCGCAATCCCCCGGCCTGGCTGACCTAGTTGATAGATTGCATTACATTTGACCTTGTCCAAGCTACGGAGTTTTTTAGTGCCAGCATTGAAGGTTATGTGACATTACATTTAACCATGTATTTGTCATCTTGACCCTTTCATATGGGTTTTAACATCAGAAGGTCCCTTTCTTTGTGTAGTCGACGGGCATCAGTTACACTAAACTGGAGGTGATTGAAAAGACGATTGACAGCCAACGCAGCCAAATTCAGTAGCACAACCAAAACGGATATTGGCATTGAGTTGATTTAAAGGCACAGCTCTAATAAATGACGGCCTCTAAATTTTGGATGGAACTATCTGTGGTCAATAATAAGCAAATTACATGTAGTAAACACAAATGAAAAACAAAGCTTAGAAACTGTTCAAAATGTATAAGTTAGCACCATGTTATACTCATCTGGACATAAAACTTTTGTCAAAAAGATAACCATTGGTAACAGTTATGTTTGAACAATTTGGCAGCTTGAATTAGGCATTAAATTTCTTAGCAGGTTTAGCAGGCAAAATCAAAGTAGTGGAAACGAACTCTCTCACCCGAGAGATGACAATCGCAGTGGAAATCTACAAGCGAATCCGCAATTAACAATAAAACACTTGGTTGTGACCTTTCAAAGAGCACTATCAAGAAATCCAACTCGCTCGACCAAACCGGACGTGCCAAGACTCGAAGAAGACCCACACTGACCACAGGCTTATAAAACACACTATGCTCAAACTCTTTAGGGGCAAAACACTGCCTAAAACGCTCTAGATGAAAGAGGTCTACCTCTTTATGGAAGGCAATTGGCAATCACACCTGCATTTGCAATTCACATCCCAAGCTATCGAGTAAGAAGGCTGTAAGATGGCAAGTCCTCGACCCGGATTATGTCTTCAAGAAGAAGCTCTCTTTCAAGCTGTCGGCGTGTTGATTTCATCACCGCCTATCACAGAAACACAATCATAAGGAAACACAGAAAAGAGACGCTTTGAAATAAGTAGCATAATGATCATATCAATCTGCACATAGTCAAAATCAGCATATATGTGAAGATAATGCATTATCTTGCACTAAACCTCAAATCATTAAGACTTGATGCAGTATAAGGTATCATTATGCAAAATAATATCATGGATTATCCTGAGGAACAAATCAATAAATGGATAGAATCACGTTTACAACTCCCGTTTCACCATACCTTGCATGTATAGAAAATACTGCAACTAAATTATAGGAGCTACATATTTAAGATATTATTCAGAGTATAGAAGTTAATGAAGAAAGCTCACATTGAAGTCCATATATGAAGCATGCATCTCAAGCCATTGACGGTCTAGAAGCTTGAAAGCAATGCAATAAAGAAGATCAAATGCCGACTCATTTTCTGCAAGCGAAGGGAAATGTCTAGGTTAAGGATAATCCTGTGGATATACGAATTGTTAACTCCAGCCATCTAATGAACAAGGTGGAATTGTAGAGAATGGAGCAATACCTGAAAGAAATTTCAGGAAAGTGGCTCCAACTAATGTCCGTGGCTTCACTGAAATATTCAAATCAAGGAGGAGGCACAGCGTTAAATGACATTCAGTTATTAACTAAAGTGATGAAAAGAAAATCAAACTTAATACTAAGCCAATGAGGCTAGGACAAAGCATTCAGTTATTAATTTAGGAAAAGTACATCCTACAAAGCATGCTAGAAATGAGTAGATTATGCTGTATAATCCTATAGGACAGTGATAAATCCAAAAAGAACAAATGTAATTAACATAGAATTAATCAACAAGAAAACGTGCAAATAAATCCACAGATGGCATGGATGAACACAATAATGAAGTAGTTATCTCACCTACTTCAAAGTCAAGCATTTGGATCAGCATAAATGTGATGTTCACACCTGCTACTGCAAAGGGGTATTCCCACACTGATCTGTCACCTTCCTGTTTACGCAGAAGATCTTGAAATGTTTTCTGCACAAACATTTAGGATATTTAGGACAAGAGCTGAGCTCAAATAGTCAGACTGCTAGACTGCTATTTACATATTGTCCTAGTCATAAGCAAGAAAAAACATGCACATTCATATCCACACAGAGAGTCTTAGATCTAAAACACATTCTTCATTAAGATTGTCCCAGAAAATACCCCCAAGCCAGTGTCAGATATACATTCAACAAGACTGTGTTAAATCCATAGAAGCTCTGGTTTTATATCCTTTCATGTTCATCTCACAATATCAATTTGCTTCATTACCATCTGATTTTATATCCTACATCCGTTCTGGAATGTTATTTTTTCAAAGCAGCCATTATGAATTACCATATTCAGATATAAATGAACCAAATTCACATCATGGAGGATGGATAAAATTTTAGCAATTCATAAGCATTTGAATGGGGAAAGCATGATCTTCTCAGGAAGAAGAGGAGCAAAATGACGATAGAGTAGGTCGGGATACGTACTGGGAAATTCCTGGCAAGGAACAACAAATTCTCCAACGATATAAATCCACCACCCCTATTGAAAATTGCAAAACAGACAAATGATCAGTGAAGCTGGATATGAGGAAATAAGAAAAGAGGAGACGTATAATGAGCTCGCAATATACCTGAAGTCAGTGGAAGGATCCTTCCCTTGCCACCCCATTGCTTTCCACTGTTCAGATATCAAATCAACAAGTTTTTCATCTGGAAAAGCAGCATTCCACAAAGCCCGTAATGCTTCCTACAGAAGAGGGTAAGAATCAGAAGAAGAATATTTTGAAGGCTGCCTACACTTCTAAGCTGTATATTATGAAGACATCAGCAATTTCCAAAACCTGAACTTTGCTAACATCCTAGCAGAAATATTTATCTTCAATTTCAGAAAGCAGCAGGTTAGCATATCAAAATACCTGATGTTCAAGGTTTGTACTATCATAGGAAACATCTATACGGCTCTGAAGCTTCAACAAGCACTCCTCCTGATGAAATAACACCAAACACAACGGGATAATAATTCCAGAATTGTTTTTGAACAGATCCAATATGGAACTTCTTAGCACATAACAGTATAACACAGCAATACTATGACTTGGCATTAGAGCTTAATTTCCAGTCAAACCATAATAGTGATCAGATTGATTTTGGACAAGGCTTAGAAGACATGACATGAGTTTGAATCACCACCACTATATTCGTAAAAGTATATTATTTCCTCGCAAAACAGCATGACTTAGGCCCATTGTTCAACTACAGCACTCAGAAAACAAGAGAATGGAATAGACAGACATAATATGCATGGATGACTCCCAAATTTTAACTTAAAGAAAATTGACCTGAATAATTATACCTGTTCTGTTGTCAGATCAAAAGATGGCCGAGCATCACTCTCTCTTCCTTGAACACAGACACATGAAAGGCCTTTGCCAAGCCATGCAGCTGATCCTGCAACAACCTCAGCTATACAAAATGTGACACCAGTCAGAAATTTTCATGGTAAAAGTGTTACACAATATACAAACAAGGTTCAACTTCTAATACAATCATTCTTATCAGACTCGGATAATCAAAAAGTATATGTTTACCTATCATTCCTACAGCAAAATATTAGGTATGAAACAGATGATGATAAGGAGCAAGAAAGAGTTTTATCAGCCCTTTCTGCTCCATCAGCACAAAATGATTGTCCAAAACAAATCACTAGGAAAGATTAGCTTGTGATGAGCACCAGATAAAGAGATATCAAGCAATGGGAATTCAACTTACATAACAAAACAAAGTGAGCTTCCAATTGAAATAGGCAATCATTCATGAAACACATCACTGGCAAACAAAACAACATACAATCAAGTTACTACAGATGTGTAAAACCATAATCACCATTTCTGTAAATCAACAATGGCTGATTGGTGTGCATTAGTATCTTCCTAGAATTTCCCAACTGAACGCCAGAAACACTACAGGCATCCATTCACTCCAATGAAGGAAAACCAGAGCCAACGGCAATCCTATAAACCATTAAACAGCTAACCTAACAGCCAATAACTCACAGGATGGAATCCAATATAATATTTTATTAATCATAACGTGACAGCCAAACACAATCTTTGCACGGTCGCTGAATTTTCAAACATGTTTCCAGCTCCAGTACAGCTACATATCAAGCAGAATAACGAAACTATCAATAAGAAAGCGATAGAACAGGAAAAACTTCACCAATAACAGCCTTGAGCCACAACTATTACACTCAATTTTAAAGCAATTAACATCTACAATTCAAACACGAGATAAGAGGTGGTAAACCTGAGGTTGAATGACAAGTGTTTCCACGATCCAGGCCTTGAGAAATCCTTCGCACAGCGACAAACGATCCACCGCGTTCATCCATCTCCCAAGCCAGATAGCTCAAAATCAACACCTCAAAAAGGCTAATCTCTCACCTCATTCCCTAGCAAACTCAATGTCCGAAAGAATCTATCGAGCTCTTCAAGAACTAATCGCCAAAGCTCGCATTAATCCTCTCCCCTAACAGACCTTCCACCAAAACTCAAAACCGCAAAGGCGCGGAATATCCTCCAAATCCGTCGCAACTGAGAAAAGGAATTCGATCGCGGAATACAAGTATCAAGAAGATTTCAAAATCCGGCAGTTCGGCCTCCGAAACCGCAGATAATCACAGCCTTGGCGTCGATCTCGAATGCTCTATCGCTCTCCAACAACAAGAAAAGATTCTATAGCGAAATCAGCAAGAGAGAGAGAGGAGGAAGAGAGAGAGAGAGCGAAGAGGACAGGAAGAGCGAATCTAGGGTTTCGAGATCTGAAAGATCGCCATTGCCAGACCTCTCTCGCACTAAAATCTGTCTCTCTCTCTCTCTCTTCCCCTTCCCACCTTCAATGTTGTGACGTTCTGCGTATCTTTATTCTGCTCTCTAATGGCTAGGCGTTTCTCTAGCGTTTTGTTTGGGAAAGGATCGTTTTTCTGGATGAACGACGAAATACATTGAATTGAATTGTTTTGTTTTTCCTTCTTTATTTATGCTTGTAATTAAATAAGTTGCTTAAAATACAATTGTGGCGATATTTTTGCTTATTACAAACGCTAACGGATTTCCGAAAAAAAATAATTGTTGCACTATGGGAGGAGAGAATAATTGTCTCGCCCACTATTACTTCTTTTATTACAAGGACCAAATCTTGTGTTTTAAAAGGGGAAATAATTTAAACAAATTTAAAAACTTAGGTCTAATAATGTGATTTGTATGGTGTCAATTGGGAGGAAAAATAAACTAGAAAAAGGAAAGAAACGATGACGAGCGTAGTGATTATAGGGATTTAAGAAGGATTAGGAAAGTCTAATTTTTTATTTAGGTGATTAGGTGGAAATTAGCCAAAGAAAAAAAAAGGACCACTCATGAAATGATGATATGGGGAAAGACCCCGAGTCCAGTGTTCACTAGGTCACATCATCACATGGTTGACCATGTCTTGGTTTGTAAAAAAAAGGTTGTTAATGAGTTAATCTCTTGATTAAGACACACTTAAAAAATTCCGTTATTATGTTCGTATGCAACATATTGTAATCTCAAGGGGTTGGTCTAGTGGAACATGACAGAGCATCAGTCTAACAAGTTGCAGGTTCGATCCCCACTAGTATTTTTAAGGTGAGACATATGTAAATCCCCTTGTAAAAACTCTTTGAGCCCTTAAACTTAGACATCATCCGCTTACCCTAAATTTTGATGACCAGAAAAAAAACGTGTTCTTGCAAGTTTATCCATCTTTTGCTTTCAATGCACACTATTTTAAGCTTATAAAATGTGTAGTGAATACCTTCGAGCATCTAGCCTACCATGGGTTTTGATATGCACATACCATGAGCGTTGAACGCTCCCTCTCGCTATTCAATCAGACTCACAAATGGCTTGTAATCTATTGAACGACAAGAAACTCACTCACTTTTAGAGCTTCTTCCTCGTTGAAATATGCAAATCTTCTATTGATAGCTACCAATGAGCCATCAAAGTCATCTTTGTGGGTTAATCACTTGATTAAGACACGCTTAAAGAACTACATTATCATGTTTGTATGCAACGTATTCATGCAAGTTTGCTCGTCCTTTACTTTCAATGCACACTATTAAGCTTATAAAACGTGTAGTGAATACCTTCGAGCATCTAGCTTACCATGGGTTTTAAGTATACACATACCATTAACGCTCCCTCTCGTTATTCAATCAGACTCGTAAATGGCTTGGAATCTATTGAACGACAAGAAACTCACTCACTTTCAGAACTTCTACCTCTTTGAAACACACAAATCTCTCACCAACGGCTATCCAGGAGCCATCAAAGTCATCTTTGTGAGACGTCATGTCAACATGGTGCCCGACGACGAGACCACCATCGAGAGGCATTGCCTTTCGTAACCCAGTCGGGGGGCTCTATCCCTTAGACCTAGTGATGGCCAACGGTGCGGGCCGGCCCAGCCCGGCCCGGCCCAGCCCGGTATCATGGGCCCAAAAAGCCCAGCCCGGTTAGCCCGCGGGCCAGATGGGCCAAGCCCGGGTGGGCCATGGGCTGGGCCCGGGCCGGACTTTTCCAGCCCAGCCCGGCCGGGCTGGTCAACGGGCTGGTCAACAGGCCAGGAGCCCGGCCCAACCCAACCCGGCCCAGTCCAGCCCGTCTCGGCCCGGTGCATATTCATTTTTTTTAAGTATATATACTATATTTTTACAATAGTATTATAGTATATAATGTTCATCCAAAAAAAATTATACTAGTATATAATGTAAGTATAGGGTGCATATTCATTTTTTTGTAAGTATATTGTATATTATGTAATTATATAGTTATATAAAAAATAAAAAATTATAGTATATAATGTTCAACCCAACCCGGCCCGCAGCCCACTCCCAGCCCGACCGGGCCTGCAACCCGCTCCCAGCCCGGTAAAACCGGCACGGGCCTGGGTGGGTCGGCCCGGCCCAGCCCGTACCAGCCCGGTAATTTGCCGGGCCGGGCCTGGGCCACGGTTCCTTGGCCCAGCCCGGTGGCGGCCCGGCCCAGCCTAGCCCAGCCCGGCCCGTGTCCATCACTACTTAGACCCTTGTTGTTATTAGAGGTTATGATCAGAGACAGAATCAAAACATCTTAACATAAATGAATTATGACCATGTAGGGCATTCAATATAGTTGATAAAACTCATGACGTCATTAGGGCGTTTGGTACCGTATGGTTGGTTCGGATCCTATGTCTCATTTATAAGTCCCATTTACATGTCCCTAACTCAACTCTCATTTGGTTTCAAAATCACTTGATCGGATTTCTTGGTGGGATTGTTATGAAATTAATCACTCTTTTAACTTAAGTCTGCTTGGATTAATTTTATACTTTGGATCACGTGCTTCAAAACTACTTTCTGATAGCTTTAATCATTTAAAATTAATATAGGTTTGGGTGCCAAGTGCCAACCTTTCCGTCAAGTCTACGATTAAAATGTTGAAGAAACATCCACCTAACATATATGTGTGAGTTTGTCTAGTTTAAGGTCCACGCCATCGATCAACTTACAATTAGCTTGACGAGATTTTGATGGCAATACACATTGACAACAAGACCAAAGTTCATTAGCTTTAATTAACTAAAATCTACTAGATATAAAGGTCGGCTATATATAACTTTTCATAAAGTTTATAATGAGGAATTATTGCCCTCGATAAATGTACTTAAAAGTTACACGTATTTGGAAAACACAAAGGGGCATGGATAGAAAGTAGAGACTATAAAGAAAGATGGAAGGACCACGTACTGTTAAAAGGCCTATCATAAATCATAATCCCTACATAAAGAAGACACGTACTCATGCATAATACCTACATTAGAAAGGGATTAAGGACCAATTGACCATCATGCACGCAATATTTTGCATGAGTTTTTTGGTAAAAAAAAAATACTGTATTATAGTAATGTTTTTTAATTTTTAACACAAGATTTGGGAAAATATTAAACACTTATTATAGCCTATAAATGAAATTTTCAAGTCAATAAAAGCAAGTTTTTTTTAGCAAAATATACCAATGATCCTAAATTAATTGCCTAAAGTTGATCAAGAAAGAGCAATTTTTTTTACATAATTCTATACGAAAAGACTTGGACCATAGCTATTAGCTATCCATGTGAAAGGTGGAACTTTAAGCTTGATTGCATAGATATATAATCATTAATTGCCTATTAACAATATCATGATGACTAGTTTATTTATCTTAGCTTGTCACATTAACGATGATCTTAGGTTCGTGAAATTTATGTATATAGACGAGATCATTATAATAGTATTAGTAATAAATATTTCCAAAGTGATCATTACCGTATATAATCTTCATATGATATAAACTAATAGGGTTTGTACCAAAAAAAAAGAGATGGCAAAGACGATAAGACAGAGAACCACGGTTCGAGCCCACGACCTTGATAAAAAACTATCGAAGATTTTAATAAAGTCGAGAGAAAAGTCCAAAGCAAAGGAAGTGCATGTCTTTATACTTCTTCTTTTTCTCTTGGAAAGTTGTGTTGTTTTCTTAAACAATAGACCTTTTAAGTCACATGGGATGTTTCATGTTTGCATATAGTTTGGATTACAAAACCTTTATATCATTTTCCCCTTTGCTTGCCATGCGCCCATAGAGATGAAAATTGTGTATGTATAATTTGTTGATGAGCAATCTATGAGTGAAAACTTATAGTGCCATGATACATTTTAAATAGTGTTATGAATTTATGTATGTGTTTTTTATGTTTTATTTATATATCTGTATTTTTTTTTTATTAAGTCTACTTTTCAAGTTTAAGAAAATGCAAGAAAAACCCATGCCCATTTATATTGTTGGAGTTTAGTAAGGAGTGATGAATATATGCGTCTCTTGAATGATCGACTCCAAGACAAATGATGAAGTATTTCACCCGCCGATCAACCAACTCATTTCCATCCTTATTTTTAACGCATTTTAGCTTTTAATGCGACTCGACTAATTGATGAATATTATACATATACATGTATTTTTTCATTAGAAAAACAAAACACTAGTTACAATAAACATATTAAAATTGAATTGTTGATTTTTTTCCTTAGCATTGAAATACGTATTTTTGTTGAATTGGATAGGGATTCGGGCATGGGCTGAACCAACGGCAAATGGGCCTTTCAAACTTTTCAGCGCGACTGGCCTCCACGCGCCAAATGGCTCGCAAACCGCCTAAAAAAACTCCATTTTTTGAAGAGTTCGTTCATCTGCAAACTCAGGTACTCGTTTTCGTATTACTGTGTTCTCGAATTTCGCCTTCTCGTTGCCCCTTTTTTGCTTCTGTAATTGCCTGATTTGCAATCATTTTCCCCTTGTTTGATACTCGATTAGATCATAGCACACTGTTTTGATGTCTTCCAAATTCTAGCCAGATGAGTGCGCATATTGTTTCGAGGTGTATTTTCGATTTAGCGATTAGCGCTGAAATGGAGCCGATCGAAATCGGAATCGGAATTTGAATTTTTGCGTTTCGTGCTACTATAAAGTTCGATGATGAGTCTAATTGAAATTTCTGCGATTTGTGTCCAAATGCTTAGGGTTTCGCTATTGCTGACTTGCTGTTGTCTGTTTTCAGTACTTGGGAGTACTGATCAATGTATGTTTATGTGAAATTAGTACAGATATGGTGAATGAAATCTGGATTTCTGGTTCCATATGATTGTGTTTGATTTCTGCGTGCTTTGGTTCCTAAATTCTTTTGCTCAATTAGAACAGATATATCTTATACGTGTTTCTAACGAATAAGATTAGTTACTCTGTGTTGTGTTGTGACAGTGAGATTGAGCTTGAAGCAACCGCCATTTTCATAACAGAGAAGAACTTAACCTTCTGAGCTAGCTTAAAGTGGTTTGTTATTCAGTTGAAGCCATTGGTAAACTATCTTTCTGGTATATGTTGATCAGTTAATCTAGTAGCATGTGTTATTTGACTTGCCTATTGATCATAAAACATAGATATATTAAATTTGTAGTGAACTGATTGAATGATCTAAGCCAGTCAATGGAATGAATGTGAGCAGTGAGCTTAGGTTTGAATGCAGTTGAGAAGGAAAAATTAGGTGCCTCTGAATGCTATGCTAGCATAATTTATTCGAAAGGTGTTGGGATGTAATTCATATTCCAAATATGAAGGCTATAGTGATGATGGATCAAAAGGCCCAAACAATTTGGGTAAGTGCTATAGTGATGATGGATCAAAAGGCCCAAGAATCAAAAATGTGGAGATTCTTATAGAATTTACTAGAATAAGTGGGAGAATTTGGAAATTAGTAGAGGATTAAGGAAAATTCTAGAGAATAGGAGAGAGTTAAGGACTAGAATTTTCCAAGCAAATATCTACCTTGAAATGGTTGTTAACTTCTAGAGCATTCTTACAACAACTATAAATAAGGGTTGTTGTAGCTATTTAGAGCATCACTCAACTTAGAGTGATCAAGTGTGGGCAGGATAGATCGAGCAATGTGTTGGGTAGGTTCGATCGAGTGTCGATGTGGGTAGAGTCACACGTGTAAGTTAGAGTGTGTAGGTGTCCCACATTATAAAGAGTCCCGACCCACCCGTATAAACGAGTCTTGTACATTTTCACTGTATAATACAAAGTCACTTTTGTAAAATTGTGTCTTTGTCTCGGTTGGGTTTGGGTGAGTGTACAAGAGTGTCCTGGGAGGGGTCGATTTCCCAACAAAAGGAAAATATTGAACATCCATAGCAACTAGGAAAAAATTATACACATCTCAGTACCTCACGAATTGAAACAAAACAAAGCAACATAACCAAATTTATTGACACTGCAAAACAAACTAGAAATCCCTCATCAAGCAATTCAACAATCAACAGATAATTAATAACCGACTAGGGATTATTTAATAGCACTGCCTCTTCCTTAGCCCATGAATGCAAACCCGAAAACAGCCGACACTCCAAAGACAATCCAGCTCAAACCATGAGCTGTTGCTCCACTCTTTGACCCGGTTGTTGTGGTTGTTGTTGCAGGTGTAGAGCTGCTCGGGGTTGATGAGCTGGTGGAGGGAGTCGTGGAGCTGGGGCTGGTGCTTGGACTGGTGGAACCAGAAGCCGCCTTGACATTGACCTGAAGCTTCATTGGTGGGCAGTGACCAGCCGTGCCACAGATGAAGTACACTGCACCTGCTTTTGTGAGCTTGTATGTCGTCTTCCCGGTGCTGTCTGTGAAACTGGGACTGCTCGCGTCACAGCTGGCGTACTGATCCTTGCTCACCACGTCCACGCTGTGGGTTCCACTGTAGGTAAACACTGATTCACCAAGCCTTTTGGTTAGTTATAGTACTTGTTACATATTCTGATCTAATAGAGGTGTTTTTTGGCTTCTCTTGTGTCTACTGAGTAGTTGATTCACAGTACTGATTTTAGTTGTTAGATCACCTAACGTTAGGTAGAGGGACTTTGTCATGATTTGTTACATATGTAGGATCAGTGGGGCTCTTGATACTAATGACTGATACTTCTATCCAAAGAAAGGGGCAAGTTTATATGCAAAGTAATCTAGAGGTCGTTCCACGCAATAATGACAATTAAATAATTTTTTTACTGGCTAAGCATTGCTGAAACTAGTTTATTATTATTATTGGACCTTAATTGGAATTTAGGTGGGCATGATGAAAAAAGCTGGATATTTATAAGGTGTAATCTGTACAGGCTGTACTCCTATTATAGGCCTATTTGTTAATCCCACACATAAAAAACAAAAACAAAAGAGACTCATGTTTGACCCAAAAGAATGACAATATAATTTTTTATACACAATGATAAACTTTGCTGATACTAGTTTAATATTGGACCTTGGTTGGAATTTTGGTGGGTATGAAGATTTTTTTTATAGTGGATCAACTCTGTGTTTGTCTCTGTTCACTACAACAATTCTGAACACAACTTCAAAACTGTAATTGAATAACTTTCTGTAGTGAACAAATTGCATATTAACGCCCATGGACTAGCAAGCTAACACAGTCATGCTTTTTTCTCATTCTTATGTATAAAGTTATATGTTGAATCCTAATTGCAGCATTTAACCAAGATAACAACTATTTACTTAATTTAATCAAATGTTAACATTCAACTTACCAATTGAATCGCCTACTTCAACTGCTTTGTTGGCCCAGGAAGAGTAATCACCGGTAAGACTCCAATCGACATTGAAGGTCGCTCCATAGACGGTGAGTGGAGCTACAAGGAGGACGAAGAGGAGACCAGCTGAGAAATTACCTGCCATGGATGAAAACTAGGTAACTCTCTTTTATCTTTCTTTTTTGTGTTTAGAGAACAAGAATATGATGATGGTGTAGAATTGCATTGCTATATATAAGGGAGGGAAATGATGACTCTCGTATGAATTGATAGCTAGGACGAATTCAGCCAACTACTTGCCACGTTATTTTCCTAATAAAAAAAAGAATAAAGTTCTATGATAGTTGTTGGATGTAATTTAAAGAAATCTATCATGGGAACTTGAGGATTAATTATTGTTGTTTATAATAGTTTATAGGTCTACATGTTTTGCTCATTTCATCTCTTTGCCTAATTTATGGAGACTTTTGGCACCTCTCATGTTCTAATTTCTTCTTCTCTTTTCCTTGATCTTTGATGTCATGGTCAAGCTAAAATATGGAACTTAGATTCCATATTAATCATATGACATCGACGTGTGATTGTATGATAATATTAGTTCTTAAGCATATGATATTAGCTTCTAAGATTAAATAACTCGTAATTTAGTGTATATATAATACCTTTGGTCGGAAGATGTATTAGATTGTAATTGTCAAAATGTGGATTAAATAGCATTTCGTTATGCATTTTTGTTTTTTTGTGTATAAATTGTAGCTTAAGACAGACAATGATTCTTCTCATGGACCAAAGTGTTCAATAATTGTTTGTTTTGATTTTAATACTACCTAAACATATTGAACTTTGAAGAAAAGTACAACTCGATTGGATTAGGTAGATAAGATCGGAGTGGGTTTCTAATCTTTATTATGTATTATGTATTCACTTTAACTAAACATTATTTCAAAAAAACAAAAAATATTAACTACTCATAATCATTATTTCGAAGCAAACGGGAAATTATGACAATTAAAATTAAAATTTTTGAATATTGCCTTTTTTTGTACATAGTAGACTTCTTTTTTATTTTTATTCTACATGCCTTGAGTTGAAGGAGACCTCCAAGTTGAACTTAGATCAGTCCTACAATGTTTGCCCCCACACGTTTTCAAATATGGCGTCCTGTTGATTTGTCAATATGCCTTCGTTCCTTCTACTCTCTAGCAAGTAGTCGAAATTGATAAATTCATCTTTAAAGATTAATGTGCTGTTTTTTTGTTTGTTTTTATATAAGATATTTTTATAAAAATATTATGGGTGAGGATGCATTGTCAAATTTTGGATAGAGGTACAACATTAGCTCAACCATTAAGCTTGATTTGAGTGATATAAATCTTCTAAAATGCTCTATGGAGTTATCCTTCATGGGATCTAAGGGTTTGTTTCCATAGGGTCGAACAAAAGCTTTACTTCGGATTCAGACTATAAAACCTTGAACTATCGAAAGTCTGTCCATGCACTCCTACTCCATATTCAAGTTCGACTTCTCTTGATGACAGAGAATCATTTGTGATCGTGGTTAAGCCTCTAAGGTAGTGTTTAGAGGTAATGGGTTCAACTCTCGTAGTCAGTGAAAAGGGTCATTTGTGACCAGTTTGGAATAGAGTAACTCTAGTCGGGTAAAATTAACTCCACCTTAGTTAAATCCGTGCTATGAACGGGTTTCATTGCTAGCAAGAGTCACATTGGCCATCAAAGTTGATCGAGATGAAAAGGAAATCAAAGAAAAATGCCATTCATTCAAAAGGGGAAACTAGGGTTAGGTGGTGTTTCATAATTCTACCAAATATGCCAGATGTTCTGGTCATCTTTGGCATCATTTCCATGTGACTAGAGGTTTCGCCACAATCCACCAACTCCTTGTTGCCTTTTCTTGGTCACTCATTGTTCCATGCAACTTTTGGAGCATCGACAATGATTTTGGTGGTTGGAGGAAAAGATGGTTTAAGTATTCAAAGTGGCTTTTATATACGTTAAGTATATATTTGGTCGTTAACAAACAACCAAGTATTTTCTTTTTAAAGTATGGTGATTTAATTATGTAAACTATTTGAATTATCTTACGATGTTTAGACTGAAAATCAATCGTAGTCTACTTATCACATGATTTTTCCCAAGTTGGATTAGTTAAATTGGCAGTGCATTTTTATAAATCTTGATCGAGCAAACATAGTCAATTGTTTATTTGTGTATGAGATGCTCCATCCCATAAATGTAATATACTATAGCATTATAGTATAATTTGGAGTCAATGTATAAATTAGTGCATTAAAAATAAAAAGGTCAAACTTTTTATATTGGAGACGAAATTATCAATATACTCCGTATTGTATGTGAAAATGATGGTACAATTTTATTTTTGATGTTATCTCTCTAAACATGGAGCTTCTTCAAAAAGCTCTATGGAGGGGAGGTTCTGAATATCTTTTTTTTTTTTGGTCATCATATCATAATGTTGTTTTTTTGGTCGAGTTATTATGTTATTGTTGATTATCTTGTAAGTAAACATGACAAAAGTGCTTAAATTCACCGATGCTATCAGATTTATTAATCATCAACTTTTCAATACTAAAGTCATTGAAACAATATTTGCAACACCCAACACAGTTGAAAGACAAAACGATCTTGAGAAAGGTTTGGGCCTTTCGACCTTTTCGGATCGGGTTTTCAGATTTGGGCCTATTTTGCAGATGAGTATAGCATTTACACCATGGTTTGATTTCTCGTCCATTTCTTTCCTTATACAAAATGGCACAATTATGGATAGAAAGAACATTTCCTCCATTACCATTGTTTTTAGATAAGGAAAGGATTCAATGTAAGATAGACTATTAAATCGAGATATTTAAAAACACAATAGTCAAGCAATAACCACAAACCCCCCTTTTTTTTGATTGAGGGCAGTAGGGCACTGTGCATAATCGTTGACATCTGGGTACTACTTTTCGAGATTCAACCGCTTGACTAGTTACCCGAAGGCAACCAAAAAACATTGATCAGAAGTTAGAACTAAAGAAATACAAGATGAGTTGACTATGCAAGTGTCATTAGGTCAATTACGATTTCCAAAAGTAAATTAAGTGGTCGACAAATCGAGTTAAATCACATCTTAACACTCATTCTCGATGGATCAAATTCAAATCCATTCAAAATTTCAAGTTCTCATACGATAAAATACTATAGACTGAAACAACGACTAAATTATTGGACGTCCCGCCTAATTCTTAACTAATCGAGGGAAAAAATGTAAAGTGAGGTAGTTTGTTTACCTTGTTAACGTGTATTGGCTAAGGTTAGAGGTAAAGTTCTTGATGATTTAACACAAGGCCTAACTGTCATATCCGATCGATTAACATAATGTGATACACGTGGAATATCATTTCAGTGCTACTTTCTCCTTTTACCTTTAACTCCCCGTTTTTTCATTACCTTCAAATCAAATTTGTTGTTTATCCTTTTTCAAAGGCTTTTGTACATTTTTCTTCTTTAAATCCGTCCTAATTTCTACACCTAAATAGACTATCGGGAAATTGTCAAGATCTAAAGAAGAGAAGTTCAATAAGCTTATACAATAGACTTCGGACATCTAATCAAACGATTAAACCTTAGTAAAAGGTACTAGTATTTATAGTTCATATGTTCAACTCTTATGAACAATGCCCCAAAAAATAGACTTATAAAATACATTGAAACCTTCTCAGCTTGTGTATGTATGATTCGCAATAGAACACAACAAACCCGACCCGAAACCGATCAGGATCGGGCACTGACTTTCTTTCAACCCAAGAAAATGGAGTTGAGAAGATTTTGGGTGATAAATGAATAATCATGAAAGTTATAAACTACAAGAAAACGACGTTACATTGTCCGAAAGCCTTGCCACAATCTTACACTTTGCATCTTCACACGCTAAGTCACTAATCATCATGGAACTTACTCGTCAAACACTTTCATGAAAAAAACCCTCTCTCTTTTTCCTAAGTGGGCACTTCAATTTTACTTGAAACTACACAAAAGTATAATCATGCATTTTTTTTTTGAGCAATACCAATATACCATCAACTATATAGCTTTAGATTCTTTCGCATGCATGAACATAATATTGACCAATAGATACCAGTACACTAATCAATCATTTTGACATTGATTATATGATTGAATCTTTATTTGATGGAATCATAATGATTAAATTGACTGCCATGATAATGATTGCTCAGTTATGAATTACACCGTGTCAAATGAACCTTTAGTTTTACATGCATCAAATGTTATACGTGTATTATGCCTACTAATTAATTAGTTTTTTCTAATAAGGAAAGAAATTTAGCTAGACCCGTAAACATGGAAATTATTTTAGAGCATCCTTGCGGATGAGGTTGTCTAAAGACTGGATCGGACACCAGAGAGTGAGAGACGGAACATGGCGAAACGAATTAGCAATGTAGTTAGCGAACGAGTTAGCTTCCCTAAAGACATGAGAGATGCTCCAACTCTAAAACTGTCCAAGCAAAAAGTGAATATCCGTACGTACAAGCTCCACTTCTTACAGATAACTTCAATCACCCCAACATTGTATTAACTAACTGTAGGTTGTCTCCGTCAAGTACATGCACTAAAAGCCTAATATATAAGTCAAATGAGACATCCTCTTAGAATCAGCCGACTGCACAAAGAGTAATTAAAAAACTTATGTAACTGTCTATTTATTTTAAAATTAGGAAATTTGAGATATGAACTTGTTCTTCTACCTCCTATATGAATAAGGACTTTTCTATTTCAACCAAAAAAATAAGGACTTTTCTATTAGCACCTGTATAAACAGGTGCTAATGGAAAGATTTGGTGAATCTTAAAATTTGAGTTTTTTAAAATCTTTTTTATGACGGATTCCCTATTTCTATTTTAATGTTTTAATTTCTATATTTAGTACGCTTAGAGTGTTCCTTATGGCACACAATAGAAAATATACGAATAATTAACGGTTTAAATAAAATAAAATGAATTACCTTTCCCGATTGTTTTTGCATCAAATTATATATGTAGGACGGTGCCTACGTGGAATATTTTGTAAGGAAAAACGGGAAACAGAATTTGGACGGAGGAGGAAAAGAAGAGAAGAAGTGGATGAGTGGGAGAAGATCTTGTGAGGGCCACCCCATGAAAATGATTATTTACACCCAATCGCCAATCACTTTAAAACTTTGATTGAATGGCCCAAACCAATCTAGTTAATCAATTAGTTAGCTAGATACCTAAAGACAGCAACATGACGTGGGTGGTAGATTATCGCATGTGTATAGAAATAAGGGAATATGATCGAAAATGAGTGCTTCATGGAGTGGTTGAAAAACTAATTAGCCATACAAAACTATCATTTCCACATTGCGATGTGACACTTAAGTTAATGTAGATAGGGAGGTTGATTTGATGTCTATTGATAGAGATATTCCATATATGTTAGATGTAAGATATGTGCAAGATCATTGGGTTTTTGATTGAATTTTTTTTGTATGTGTATTTCCCATTTAGAAAAGCAGACTTATTCGGTATCGATATTATGATTACGGGTATGTTAGCTCGGAGAAGATGTAAGAACATTATTCAATTCTACCGAAAAATGGTATAAGACCATTAATTGGTTAAGTATTAATTAATTTTTGTACGTCTACTTTCACTTTTATATATTGATGTTTGTACATATACTTTTGCTCTAAAAAAGATATTTTATTTATTTAGTATCGGCATTTTGAGATCAGAGTAATCAGACTATAAAGTAGGTATGAGTATGGATATAAATAAACAAATATTGTATTAGATATAAACATACAGATATTTGATGTCTCTTGTATCACTTACAAATTCATGTTAATTATGCATGATACATTGATACGCAGAATATTTTTACTAATTTTGTAGTGTCAATATCACACTAATCCTAATTCTAATTGATAAAAAGGAACTTAGGATTGAAAGCTCAATTTTGGGCCATGGGCCGCCCTTTAAAGAAAGGCCAACCTCAAAAAGTACAACTTTTGACTGTACATTCTGTGGCTCACTTCCTATGAATAAGTGACACGACTTTCATTTTCAAAAGGAAAAATGATTGAATAATTACATGTATATTTGTAAAGTAAAAGGTATACCACCTAGAAAAAAGGGGTCGGATAATATCGTCTCTCCTTCTTCCAGAAAAAAAAAAAAAAGGATTGTGCACTACCAAATACAAATTGATTGCATGAATGACCTAAAATACTCATGGTGGTCGATTGAATTTTTCAGAGTTTGAGATTTATTGGGTTTTTATCGAGCTTTTCTCTCGTGGTTATTTTCTTTTGTGATATTTTGTATATGACCTGCTCCTTAATTACATATTTACATGTATATATATATAGGTTTTGGTTACGAATTCACCGCCTCTTCTTAAGTTTTTCAGAAACATTTTCTCGGTTTACAAGGGGATATGGGTGCGTACACTCGATCCCCAAAATTCCACTCGTGTGAGAATTTACCGAGTAAATGACGATGGGTTTATATTATCCGGCCTAGGTATTAGAGTGGCAATATTGAGCAAGTGTGAAATAGATATATGCATGTGACATCTCCTAATCTAGAATATATTGAAAGAGTTATAGTGATCAAAAGATATACATGCTTTATATCATGATATCACGACTCACGAGCCATGTTATTTAACCCCAAACAAAAACAAATGACTATAGGTATATCATTGACATATAGTATACGAAACAAGGAAAAATTAAGCAAAAGTGATGAGGGGATAGAACTATAGACTAATATAAGCGAACACATTGATCATGGCCCTCGTAAATCCTCCAAAACTGCTTAGTTGTTGAATTCAATATATTGGTGGATTAGCTAAAAGATGTGGATTTATCAGTCCTCTTGTCTTTTTTCATTTCAAAACAAAAGCCATGAGATGAAATTAAACATTGATCTTGTGCCTTGTCCACGTATTTAAATTTTAAACATTGATTTAGCAACGTAAAGTCGTTTTTCTTTTTATCGGTTTGAGGAAAGCACGTGATTTTGTAACATTTTAGAGCATCCATAATGGAGAAATTCACTCCACATGTCTTAATAATTAAAAAAAGAAAAAGAAATTAAATAAGGGATATGTCAGATACATTTCTTATTTCTCACCTTCTACTCTTGTTGGAGAAATCTAATCTGCAAATTTCTCTGCACAAATCTGACAAAATCTGACTTTATTTTCATTTTCTTTTTATTTATTTATGATTAAGAAATCTTTCTAGTCTTCATTGTGAATGCTCTAATGTTATACATTCATGAGTCATGAAAAGCATAATTTTTCTTTTTGTTCAAAAGAGCTTAACTTTGTTTTGTTGATCAATCTTTATCAAAATTGATAGCCCCTGACTAATTTATGAAAAGTTAAGTAATAGAAGGACGTAGATAAGGTGTTCTATCACTAATGTGTTAAGTAAGTTAAAATTCCTATCCATTTGTCTTAAATTTTGGTTATAAAATCGTTCCTGATTTTATATCTAAAAATGATCTAAAACCCTATACACGTAGTTTGTCTAATCAAGATGTGTTTATATAATATTGAAATTGTATCTGTAAGTTTTCCGTACACATTTACACTTTGGAGTACTAGATTGGAGATTAAAATAGTAATATACTAGTTTTTCTCTAGGGTAGTGCATAAATAGAGCCAAAGTGTAATATATAAACACATGTTAAAGACAAACAACCCTTAAAACACTAAAATAAAAAGATCAATAAAAAATTATACAAGTACGAACCTTAATTTTAAATAAGCCGAAAATATATTGTCCCACTTTTCTTTTTGTGAACATCATTTGTCTCCAATTTGAGTATGATCAATATTTCACTCTTTGCCTCTAATAAACTCAGGTCCTTTATTGTCAATAAAAAAGGATTGCTTAAAAATGTACATAGAACCAATTTGATTGATTAATAAATACATTTTCGACTAAAGTATAAATGTGTACGGAAATCATGTAAAATTGTAAGGACTTGTATAGTGTTTGTTGACTTTTGAATATTGAAAAATGCTTCTAAAGAAAACAAATACAAAAGTTGAACGTAGGGTGGCCTATCGAATAAAAAAGAATAAAACTCCATATGATAATAGACAACAAATTTTTATATTGTGTACGAGTGCATGAGCATTATCATATATGTTAATACGTATTATGTTACAATGTGATGTTCTATATGTCGAGTGATTTATTACTAAGTTGACGTACTTAATCTTGTCCTACTATTGGTCATGTTACAATTAACAAAAATATATCATAGATACATGATTATGGGAGCATATATATCACGAAAGATGATTTTTCTGATAGAATAAGAATAAAAAAATATTGGATATATCAAGGAGAATAAGGCCATCGACAAAGTCATAATTGTATCGAGACGAGGAAAAAGCTAAACAACTAAAAAGATGAAGAAAAATCCAGTCGAAGAGGGAGCAAGAAACTCAATCAAGGAATTGTAGCGATCTTTTAGGCCATGCTAGACCGATGAGAAATGTCTTCTATCATATCAAATTTTAAGCCTGATTATTTTTAGAATGAACAAATGATGCACGATGACAACGTTAATTAGTACGTGCCATTACCTAGGGATCGAATGTAAGATGAACCGATGACATTTTTCGTATCAAAACAACTCGATAAAAAAAACTCATCACAAATTCGATTACATCGCGACTTAATTAAAACATCCATGGATCAAAAAGTGGGCAACTTTTCTACAACAAATTAAACGAGATTTTAGTTTACTTTGGAGGAAGTGGGTATAACAAAAGTACATGTTATTCACTTTCTCTTACATTTTCATGGTGGCCTAGCTAGGTAAGGTACCTATCAAAAATGGTCTTTACACAATTACACCAATAAAATATTACATGATCTTGCTCTCATGTAATAAACGTGAATAATCAACCCATGAAAACTCCCGTGAATCACATGTATTGTACGTGTAATAACCACCTTAGTTTTGTTTTCTTTCTTATAAATTATGCAAAAATGCACCAACCAAATTGAAGGAAGTAGCCATAGATAAAGATCCTAGAATCTTTTTATGTATCGACAGCTAAGATTTTACCCATTATATTTCCCTTTTTTTGGCTCGTTATCCCCCGTTTGTGTACTATTTAACCCTCTTTTTAATTCAATAAAACACCTAGCCTAGCGGACATGGAGACTACCACCTCTCCTTCAATCCAAAAAAAGAAGAAATATCTTAGTCCAATTAATTGTTTTTTCTTCCCAAAGATGAAAGTAAAATAATTTATTCATTTTTTATTTATTTTTTTCTATAGTAAATAGTAAAACTAATACCACTTGATACTAGTCATGGGTCCGGTTCAGTTCGAATCAATATCAATATCAATATATATTATAAAAGCCGACCGTTTTCGAGCCACCACGTTGATTCTGGCCCCGCATGATTTTTTTTTCCCAACTCAAATAGATAAAAAAACTTTATATCTTTTATTTTTCTTAATTATCTAATTCTCAATTTTATCTTTAAAGTCATACTATCTATCTTTAATTTTATTTTCCTTAAATAATTTTATCATAATAAAATTCTATAATATATATATTGATTTTTAGGTTAATGGTAGGATATTCTATCTTTTTTAATATATCACTTAGATGAAAAACATGATTCTAATATATATCTTGAATTTTCGAAATATAATTACTATGAACTAATTGTATTTGATTTACTTAATTAAATTTAGAAGTTCAAAGCTAAAATTTTAATTTTTTTATAGAAAAATATTTTTTCACTTTATTATTTGATTTACATGAATAAATTTAGCATTTTTAAGCTTAATTTATTTATATATTTACATGATCAACTATAGTTTTTACCCATTATATTTGATTTTTTTTCTATCTTGATAACAAACTTGATCTTTTAGCCAAATAATAATTTCCACTTATATCTTGATAACGTACATCTTTTTCAATAAATATTACTTATTTACAAAATAATCCCACAATTTTCTCAAATTATACATACGCCCCTTATTTTCCTAATACAAACATAGAAGTGGTCGCTTTTTTAACCACCACGTTAATTTTGACCCTACCTCATATTTCAAAATAAATAAATTTTATGATTCACATTATATAGAGTTTTCTTATTGGATTTCTTCTTATCTATATATAAGAAAAAGCTTTTGTCAATTATTAAGTCTTAAAGCATTATAGGGAAAAATCTTTTTACAAACAAATTAATAAAAATCTTTGAATATTGGATTCAACTTATTTCTTTAATTCTTTAATACAAGTAAATTTGTGGTTTCTTACATTTTCTATTAAACTTTATCAATTAATTTATTGATGAAACATTTTAATTCTTTACTTTTATATTTAAATTTATGATAGTCGTTATTAATATATGATAAAATTTGTAAGTAAAATATCAATTTATATTTTTATAATCAGGTTTTATAAAAAATATATAAATGAGTGAACAAACTATGTCTTGGCTTGAGGTTATATGAACTTCAAAAACAATATCACTCTTTTTAGGAGATAAAAAACATGTCCATACAACAAAACTTATACAGTATAATATTTTTCATATAAATATTTAATTATAAAGTACATAGTTTAATGGGAAATTTGCATTTAACCACCCCTTATTTTACACTTGTTGCATTTAACCACCCTTTATATTTTTTCGTACACTTAACCACCCCTTATTTGTAAATAGTTGCATTTAACCACCCATTTGACAAAAATGGTATTCTCTTTAAAGTAAATGACATATTTGCCCTTATTTTTATTTTTTATTTTATAAAAATAAAAAAATTATTAAACTCATACAGTATCACCCAACTGAAAAAATTAGTTTCGGATCCTAAAACTCCTCTAAAGTTGTTTAGCTGGTTCTCGAATTACATCTCCCAACTAAAAAAATATTTTTGAATCCTAAAACTCCTCTAATGTTGTACAATTTTTTTGTTGAGACCCGATCTGAAATCAATGGGTCAAAGAAAGACCCGACTAGGTCATTTATTGGATAAAATTTGAAACCCAAGATCTGATGGGTCAATCCAAATTAAATAAAATTAAATAAAATTTGAGAACCAACTATACAAATTCATACGATCTTGAAGTGAACCAACCCGAAATGAATCAACCGGAACATGTAATAGAGGGAATAATATTTTTATATAAACTATGGGTGGTTAAGTGCAACTATTTGTAAATAAGGGGTGGTTAAGTGCAGGAAAAAATATAAAGGGTGGTTAAATACAACAATTTGTAAATAAGGGGTGGTTAAATGCAAAAAATAATATAAGGGATGGTTAAATGCAACAAGAGTAAAATAAGGGGTGGTTAAATGCAATTTCTGTAGTATTTTTTAGTGACATAGTCGTGCATGGCACGACAGGTTAAGCTAGTAGTTAATACATTTACAAATCAAACTATATGTAAACATGCATGATGAGCTATACACGTAACACTTGAGCAATGTATGGTTTAAGTGCATATAGTACGTACGTACTTAAGATGAATAATGGTAAGCTACAATAACCGTCAAACAAAAACGTACGAGAAAAAAGCAAGGCCATTATAAGATAGAAACAAAGCCAACGGTGTATTTCACTTGTTTGCTTGTTTTTATTCTCTTGGGTCTATAGTAACATTCTCTCAGCCTGTGTTGGGGTAAAAATTGTGCTCATTTAGACTCTCACATCTTGTATATAGGTACGATGTACATATATGTAAAAATGTATACTCTCACATCTTGTCACCACTATTATTTAAGCTTGTTTAGAACATTAGTTAGGGTTGAGAACAATTTACTAACCAAATCTAAAATGAAAGGACAAATTGCCGCACAACCCAATGAACCCAACACGTCCCCTCAAGTACAACCACATATGCAAGTTGACACTTGGACAGAATCTCTCAAGGCCTACGAACTGTCATATTTGGATCGGTTATTCCTATATTGGGCGGTTTGCTTGAATGTGCTCTTGTAATGTCGAGAAGTCCGAATAAATCTCTCAAGGCTAGCGAACTGCCCCTTTTGGGTTCAATCGCTCCTTTTGATACCATGATAACATTCAGTGAGTCGATAATCTAGTGGTCGTGTCGATGAACGAACCTACCTATAAACTTAACAAGGTTCCAATAAAAAATTATATGACAATAAGTTGAATAATCTATTACAGTAAGTTATATAGTCAGTGTTCTAAAAATCGGTCTAGGCACCCGCCTAAGCGCTAGGCGGTGCCCCACCGTCCCGACTAGACCCTAGGCGGTTGGCTGGAGGGCTAAGCGAGCACCTAGACGGTCTAGGCAGGCGCCTAGACGGCTGGGATAGTTGGTTAGGTGGTCTAGGTGGGCCCCTAGGAAGGCTAGGCGGGTATAAGTTGAGGCTAGATGGCCTCTTAGTGCCAATTTATACATAAATATTAAGATGAGATTGTTCTTTTTCTATATTCTCACTAAATAAGAATAATAATCTTATATTTCCAATAACTTATAAATCCGCCTAGGCGCTAGGCCCCATCTCACCGCCCAGCTTTCGCCTAGCGTTTTTTAGAACAATGTTACTAAGAGATTTCTATTCTACAGAGCCGAAGAACGCACTGAACTGAGCGCGTAAATTACAGAGACCAACGATTGGGGTAGAAAAAAGTGGAATTTGTCTCTTTCCATCCTTAAATACATAATTGCGGCCCGTCAACAAGTCCAACTTCCGGCCTCGGATCATCATGGGCCTGGCCCACCTCTTGTGGGCCCATCTCTCACTCACACCACCATTTTATTTTGTTATTATTGTTGCACGATTTTCTCCAATAATATTTCCTTCACTACTATGCCTAGTTGCCTACTAGGGTCTCCAAGTCTGTTTTCGGTTAACCAATATTCGATTGTTTTATAATCTCGAATAGTTTAAATCATGAATTGTTAAATAGAAATTCTTCTTTAAAAAGTTCGATTAACCTAAGAAATGATCGATTTTTCTGCTTCAGTTTTTTTATATGACATCCTTTTTTCTTATGATTTTACCAATAGTTTTTGGTATAAATATTTCAAAGATTTTTCTATTATGTGCCCTAAGGACATATTATAAGCAGTTACTAATGGAAAGATTTAATAAATGTTAAATCATAATTGCGGCCTAAAACAGACTTGGAGAGGAAACAATGAATTTTTTTTTTATTACGGATTCACTATTTCCATTTTAAGGTTTTAGTTTGTATATATATTACGCTTTAAACGTGTCCTCAGGACGCATGATAGAAAAACCGATATTTCAATAGTACTTTTCATAGAGGAGAGGAAACAATGAAGGGTTAATTGTACGGTCATGGTGTTCCTACCCAACCATATGCACCTAACTTGTTATATTTTATTAAAGTTGATATAATGACAAGGTCAGAGTTCATAGATTTGATTTCCACTCAAATTAATAATGAAAATATAGTCGTGTGATGTAGAATATATTGTTATAATAGATTGTACAAGATGACACCGGCCATGGTAATTCATAAGTTTACATAATATTTACCATAAACTATTAGTTTAATGGTAAGTCGGTAACTTTCAACCAAAAAAAATGGTAAGTCGGTAACCCATGTAAGCTAGTCAATATGCTATCAGGATTACCCTTGTAATTACAATTTGTGCTAAACTGAATTTCTTTCAATGCTATCGATATTTTGACTCCCCACATGTATCAAGCTTTCAAGTAACTTGGGTCAATTTTGTGATTGTTTTTACACTTATGTTTGATCGTTGACAAAATATAAAACACGATAGAAAATTTGGTCAAGTTGTTATAAAAGAAATTGGTCAAATTATACTCCCTCCGTCCCATAATGTTTGTCCACTTTCCTAATCCGTCGTCCCAAAATGTTTGTCCACTTTCATTTTATATCAATAATTTTCTTCCAATCTTACCCCTATCCAATCTCTAAATTTACACCCATTATCCAACTCTTCTACCTACTTTATCTCTTTTTAACTTTTTTCCCCTACAAACTTACAAAAATACCCCTATTCAATCATATCTTCTACTCACTTTAACCCACTTTTTCATTTCCCAACACCACTTTATACCTTGCATTAAAAACCGCAAAAAGCGTCCTTTTGGACGAACATTATGGGACGGAGGGAGTAATGTTTATACACATAGAAAAAGTTAAACTGTTCCAATGAACCTCCATATGGTCCCACACAAGCTTAATTGTTTCATTAAATTATACTACTCCCGTTTAAATATATATGATGTTTAAGCTGGTTGTACATGTTTGAGAATATTTGACGATTTATCATTTTGTGCGTATATAGTTTCAAATTTACTCTTTTAAATCTTTCCTTAAAACATTCTCCCTTTAAACTACTGTACAATTAAAATAACTTTATAAGGGTGATTAAGTAATTTTATATATTTTCTAAATTTTAGGTTGAAATTCTAAAACATCAAACATATCCAAACGGAGGGAGTAAGAAAAACGAATAATATGTATTCACCAGACACCATACATTACATTATGGATTACATTATCACCGGAAAGCATAATGTATACATTTCTCTATTTCTTCATTTGATAGGACAAATTGCTTTTATACATTTCATATCTTCAAATGTATTAGAGATTTGTGTAGGTGCAATATTGGCAACTTTTTCTTTTGTTGGTCATACACTATTTCCACTATTAGCTAGATAATGTTATAGGTTACACTTAACACTTGTTGGGATGTATTGCATTGAGCCATTGAGTCCCAAAAAAAGGCTGCTTAATTAACTAAAATCACAAATAAATGAGTCTTGTAAGTAAGAGAATTTTACCCTCAAGTACGGTCGGGTTCGGATTTCATAATACCTGATTCGGACGTAATGTTGGTTGATTAAATTCAAGTATGTAACAAAGAATAACTATATTAAGCAGAATTGCGTATTAGATTTTCACCACTAAACATTGGTAGGATCAAGATTCGCCTTCTAATCTTTTTTAATTTAACAATGTGTACGTACGAGTTTCATCATACATTATGTGGTTTTCCTCCATAACTTAGATGTGGGAATTTTCCAACAATAGAGCCAAAGAGCCAATAACAATTACTATGGTGAATTGGTTGGACACCGGCTTGAATTTGCCTGTTTCTCTGTGTTGTTTTTGCAACTTTGCACTTTTGCATTTTGCAGAAGATGACCCCACACTTTCCACTTATTCCCGTAGCTTGGGATATTTTTTGAAAATATCCGGACCCTACCCAACCATAGATATTAAAAAAAACACTTCTTCATGTACTTTTAAGAGGCATTTTTTTTATGTACTTTGATTTAAAAAAGAGGGATTTTTTAGTACAAAACCCAGCTAGGCATCTGCAAGACACTTCCTTCATCTTCACTAAACTAATTCCTCGCACAAATTGTACAATAAACCTATATCCTAAAACAACATCACCATTATCACATATTTGGAATATAACATTTCCCTTTCTTTTGTTTTATCTTTGGGATTTGCAGGACTATATCTTATTAATTACAACTACGGAAGGATGATAATGGGACGGGAAGGATGATAATGGGACGGGGATATTAATTCTATGTAGATTTACCAAATCTTTTCATTACATAATTGAAAATTCCATTTCGAAAAAATCAAAATAATATATATCTACCAAAATAATATATATATTTCTACCAAAAAAAATATCTATCTATCTATAATCTATTAATAATATCTATATATACACTCTATGAATACCATACTAATTAAGAAAGTATTTAGATTTAAATATTAGCACATGAATGGATTTATTATCATGGAATATATAACTTTAATAAATAGAATTAAATGTGTATAAATTCAAGAATATAATGTATTCAAAATAATTTTCATATTTTAGAGCATAGTCATATATGGTACGACAGACTAAGCTAGTTGACATTAAAAACTCATGATATAGAAATAATAAGAACAAGTCAATTCTCTAGGAAGTAAATTGATCGCCAATGCAAAATCCGCTTCTATGATAACTTAACACTCCCTATAAAACGAATTAATAACTTTCAAACACCTTCGATGTATAAAAAACCAATACGCCACTCGTAAAACTGGCAAATTTGATGATTTTTTTTTTACGAAAACCACTATTCATAAACACCGTATCAGAAACCTTTGAACAAAAAGTTTACGACCTTGATTAGATGTTCGAAGACTAAACGAAATTCTATTAAGCTTAAATACACACGACCCCCGATCTATGGACCCGCTGCGGCCACACTCTTTCCAAATATACGTATCTACACCACTAACTTAGGAAGACCTACTTCAATTCAACAACAATACGTGCAAGCGACACACAAATGGGTTTGAAAGGGTAAGCGCCGGCCCACTATTTTGCGATCAACACTTTAATCCTTTTCACCCTCATGTTACTCGGTTTGTGTGTTCTACGTCCTTCCTCTCTTCCTATTTCAGTATTGACTGACCCACGTACACACATAACACTCTAATCATTACACTTTCTTCCCCCATCACTATAAATACCCACCAATCTTAACTTCATTCTCCCTATAAATAACTCAACCCCCTTTGACATTATCATTATCATTATTCATACAATATCAATCTCGATCATATACACACACAAAATGAAGCTCTCTAGTGTTACAAAACCTTCCCATTCATTTCTTACGAGTCACGTGACGACGGCCTCTCCTTCGAAACACACGCTCTACACCACGACGACAACGAGCCACGTCACCAAGTCAAGGCTCACACTTGACCACCCTCCACGTCAGCACCAGTCTCCCAAAACCTTGGAGTCGCCGTCCAAGTCAACGGCATTCCTTGAGTACGGGAGACTGGGTCGGAGATGGGCCGACTACCAAGGCGCCCGAAACTGGGACGGGCTACTGAACCCGCTTGACCCGAACCTGAGATCCGAGATCCTACGATACGGGTACTTCGTGGAGGCGGCGTACCGGGCGTTTGACTTTGACCCGGCGTCCCCGTCATACGCCACGTGTCTTTACACCAAGAGGGAGCTCTTAACGCGAACCGGGTTTCCGGACACCGGGTACAAGGTGACGAAGCACGTACGCGCCACGTCGGACATTCAAATGCCACGTTGGACGGAGAAGGCCGCCAGCTGGGCCGCCATACAGTCCAGCTGGATCGGCTACGTGGCGGTGTGTACGGACAAAGCCGAGATCCAACGGCTGGGGAGGCGCGACGTCGTGATCGCGCTACGAGGGACCGCCACGTGTCTCGAGTGGGTGGAGAACCTCCGCGCCACGCTGACGGAGCTCCCGTCCGGCGGGGGCGCCATGGTGGAAAGCGGCTTCCAGAGCCTGTACACGTCAGCGAGCGACACGTGTCAAAGCTTGCAAGACACGTTAAGGGAGGAGGTGAAAAGGATCATGGAGACGTACAAGGGGGAAGAGCTGAGCTTCACTTTCACTGGCCACAGCCTCGGCGCGGCGCTCGCCACGCTGGCGGCGTATGACGTCAAGGCTGAGCTGGCGGTGGAGGCGGCGACGGTTATTTCCTTTGGTGGTCCCCGCGTGGGGAACCGGAGCTTCAGGTGCCACGTGGAGGATCAAGGGACCAAGATCCTCCGCGTGGTCAACCCGAATGACGTCATTACTAGGCTTCCCGGGTTCTTGGTGGAGGACAATGACGATGAAGAGGAGGGGTGTGATGATGACGTGGCGGTGGGGTGGGCCATGCCGGCGTTCGAGTGGCTGCAATGGGGGTACGCCGAGGTCGGGCGGGAGCTGAGGCTCACGGAGCCGGCGCCGGAAAAGAAGGCGCCGGCGCCGATGGGTTATAATTGGATGAACATGAATTTTGCCAAGTGTCATGAGTTGAAAACATATTTGAACTTGGTAGGGAATTCGGTCGTTTCTAAATGCCCTCTTAGGGAAACCGCTAAGAGGTTGCTTCATAACTGAAAAAACCCACCAAAAAGATCGAGGAATGTGCAAGTGTAGAAAAGATTGATCATAGTCAAATTAATTAGTAGATTTTTTTGTGTACTATAGTTGGCTAGTGATCGAATTAATTGGGGTCGGGATGAGATTGTAGACCCATTTAATTAGTTTTGGGTGCGTGTAATTAGTAGTAAATAGTAACACGAATATGAGTCATATGACTATATGAGGAAGGTATGCTTTGTTTGATTGGCCTTGTTTCATACTATTCACGTACATTTCCCACTACGTTTCCATTAGCAATGAGATTGGTACGTACATGTACAAATGATGGCGCTTTCAATATTTGATCTTGAAAAAACATCTTATTTATGCTGTATAGCTCATAGATTAGTCTAGCAATAAGTAAGACGTAATTATTCATAATATACGTCTAAAGTGATGATAGATAAATTCATTAACAAAGCTATATTTCTTAGGGAGAAAACTCAGAAAAGTATAAACCAAACAAGGGTTTATGTATGTGCATGTTCTTGTACAAAGGAATGCCTAAGAGTATCCTTAAGCTTTGTACGTCTAGCCAAACGGTTAAGCCTCGCTTCAAGAATAGTACTTAGAGGTCAGTAGTTCGACTCTCATGAACCGTGCCCAACAACAACAAAAAAACTAAGAGTATCCTTTCTTACGTCTACGGTAACTTATGTCAAGGGTTGAGCGTAGTCCTTACTTCTATACTAGTGGATTGTTTAGCCCATCTTTCGATATGGGATGTCCAACTATTGAAAAACAAAGTTCCCACATCGAGCATAAGGGCAAAATATATAAGGAAGAAAGAAACTATACCCATCGGCTTAAGTTTTTGGGTTAGAAAGTGGATCCCGACCTTATATAAAAAGTGGTTATAATAAGCCCGACACACTCCCATTCTTTTGGCCCACTGGAATCTAACACCAACAGTCTATCGTACCTATCTTTATTTCGTTTCTTCCTTTGGGTTTCCGATTCATTGTCTCGCTTTTGATCATTCAAAAACGCCCTCGCGATTCGTTCGGGGCCTTAGTGCTGACGTACACTCGACTCTGGAATCCCGATGACGATGACGGCCCTAGAGGTCCTTATCCGAAATTGTGGGAAGTTTGGGGGCGGTGCTAGGGCGGAGGAAACAGAACTTTCACATGTAACACACACATTACACATTACACCAAAGCCAAATCAATTGGCACCACCGCCCACCTCCGACGCTAAATCCCCATCCACCAATAGAAAGCTTTACTTATGCTGACCAAATTGCCCTTTTCTTTTACGTTTTTTTTTTGGTTGAATTTCTTTTACGTTTTTTTTGAATGGTGGAAATACATTTCTTTTATTTTTTCTCCTTTTGAAAAAAGTAAAAAGAGTCCCGAAACGTCGTCGTCGTGGGTCTTCATTCTTCAATTCTCTTGCACTCTACTACTTATCTTTAATTCATTTGAATTATTTATAAATGTTTACTATGCACACATGCACCTAAGTTGTGTACCTTTCTTTCATAAAAAAATGAAGTCCTTGTACGTTAGATCATGTGTTGGTTAAAAACACTTAAAACACAATATATGTCAACCTTTTTAAACACCAAATTGAGATGAATTTGGCAAGAATTTCTCCATGTCAAGCTTTGACTTTAACCTCTTGAGATAAAATAGAGGAAAGTGGGTGGAGAAACCACCCCCACCACATTAGAAAGCTATCTAATCCCCCCTTAAAAACAATGCACTATCTAGTCACTTTTCTTAATATAAAACACACATTTTCAATTTCTTTTCCTCTTTCTCTTCTCTCTCTTCCTCCATTTCACTCTCTCCCTCTCCCTCTCTTCTCTCCCCCTCTTTTATTCTTCCTCCAGATCCCGCAGCGATGACCACTGATGTCGGCGACGACGGCCAGCAGGGTGAGGCGGCGACGGCCAACAGGGTGAGGCGGTGAGCCGGAAGCCTCAGCGACGAGCGTTGGCTGTAAGCGAGGTGGTTGACCGAGGGTTTTGACGGCGACGAACGGTGGCGGCGAACGGAGTGGTTCCCCAAGGCTTCCGACGACGACAAGCGGTGGCGACAAGTGAGGTAAGCAACGTCGGTAAAGATAGATCTAGATCTAGGGTTTCTAGATCTAGATCTAGAATTTGTAGATCTAGATCTAGAATTTCTAGATTTAGATCTATAAACTTTAGATCTAGAAAAGCTTTTTGTTATGGGTTTGTGTTTATGGGTTATGGGTGTTAGTGGTGACAAGTTTTTTGTTACGGATTTTTTGTGTGACAGCTTGTTTTTTGTTTGTATGACAGGTTTTTGTTATGAGTTTTGTGTGTGACAGTGTTTTTGTTATGGGTTTTGTGTGTGACAGCTTGTTTTTGTTCGTATGACAGGTTTTGGGTTTATAGGGTTGTGTGTGTGACATGTTTTTGTTATGAGTTTTGTGTGTGACAGGGTTTTTGTTATGGGGTTTGTGTGTGACAGCTCGTTTTTTGTGTATGACAGGGGGTTTTGTTATGATTTTTTTTGTGTGACAGGGTTTTTGGTCTATTTTTTGTGTATGACAGGGGGTTTTGTTATTGGTTGTTTGTATGTGACAAGGTTTTTGTTATAGGTTTTATGTATGATAGGGGTTTTGGTCTGTTTTTTTGTGTATGACAAAGTTTTTGGTCTGTTTTTTGTGTATGACAAGGGGTTTTGTTATGGGTTGTGTGTGTGTGACAAGTTTTTTGTTATAGGTTTTATGTATGACATGGTTTTTGGTATGTTTTTTTGTTTATGACAGGGTTTTTGGTCTGTTTTTTGCGTATGACAGGGGGTTTTGTTATGGGTTGTGTGTGTGAGACAAGTTTTTTGTTATAGGTTTTATGTATGACAAGGTTTTTGGTATGTTTTTTGTGTGTGACAAGTTTATGTTATGGTTTTTGTGTGGCAGACTTGTGTGACAGGGTTTTTGATATGTTTTTTTGTGTATGACAGGGTTTTTGGTCTGTTTTTTGTGTATGACACGGGGTTTTGTTATGTGTTGTGTGTGTGTGACAAGTTTTTTGTTATAGGTTTTATGTATGACAGGGTTTTTTGTATGTTTTTTGTGTGTGACAAGTTTTATGTTATGGGTTCTGTGTGGCAGGCGTGTGTGACAGGGTTCTTGGTCTGTTTTTTTTGTGTGACAGTTGAGACAGGGTTTGTGTTAATAGGTTTGTGTATGTGACAGGTTTTTTGTTATGATTTTTGTGTGTGACAGATTGTTTTACTCGTGTGACAGCTTTTGTGATTATGGGTTTTAGTGGTGACATGTTTTTGGTCTGTTTTTTGTGTGACAGGGGGTTTTCTTATGGATTTTGTGTGTGGCAAATTTGGTTTTGTTTATATAGTAATTATAATCATAGCCTATTAGCTCAAATGGTAGAGCAACGTGCTAAATGCACGGTAATGTGGGTTCAAATCCCACATAGGCTTTGTGTGACAGGTTTTGTGGTGACAAGCCTTTTGTATGTGGATAATGAACGAAATTTGGGATTTTTGTATGACAGGTCGTTTTTTGTTCGTATGGTAGGTTTTGTATGACAGGTTTTGTGTGACAGGGGGTGTGAGGTGGGATGCGGTGGAATGGGTGTAAAATTATTTTTTTTTGTATGACAGGTCGTTTTTTGTGTGACAGGTGTGACAGGGGGTGTGAGTTGGGATGCGGTGGCATGGTTGTAATTTTTTTTTTTGCCCAGGGGCATTTTCGGAAAACCAGCCCCATAGCTAATTTATTTTTGGAGTCGCCTAAACGCCTCCAAAAGTGGCCCTAACGGACCACTTACCCAAATCGTCCGATAAAATATTTATCAAATTGTGGTGTAGGGGGTGTTTTACTTAATCGTCATCAAGACTACTACAAACAAAGTGTCGTGGATCGCCACTCTTTTACACTAGAACGAATATGTTTAGAGCTCATTTGATATCGATATACTAAAGGTATAAGATATCTAAAATTGATATCAATGTTGGTATGAATATCAAGATCCAGGAATGACTGATATCGAAGAATTGCTTTATAGTCATTCTAAAAATATGCTATATCGGATATATTAAATGAGATTTTACATTCCATACACGGAAAAAATGTATCAACATTTTGATATGAAAGTATATTAGACACAAATATTAGTATGACTCATTCGACCAAAAAAAATGTATTAGTATGACTCATATTTATGCCCGAACCAAATATTGGCTCCAAATAGGTCCTATTTTGTTTGCATATTTGAAACTAAACTATTAACCTTAAGAAATTATCAATAAACGAATGATTTGTGATCGATTAGTAGTAGAAATTATCTCTATGAACAAGTTCACTATTCTTGTTTTTTTTCCCCCTTTTCAAATTATCTCTTCAAGTTAATTAGCACGTAGATAGTTAGAAAATATCTCGAAAAAAAATCTTTGTACGAGAGCAAAAGCTAAGCTAGTAATTCGAAGTAACGTCAAGACAAAATATACCCCTTTTCATATATGAGATTGAATTTCTTATGCATTGTTACTAAGATACAATAATTTACGTGTACGAGTAATTACTACAGTCTATTAAACAACTTGAAATGTAAAAAAAAAACTATGGGTATCTAAAATAATAGTTAATAAAGGCTTCTTAGCAAATCATTTTGATATACTTACATGATTTTACAACATACATTAGACACATCAAAGACGTATCAATCTTAAAAGTCATTAGAGAATATATATCTGTGATTACAAATTAATTAATTAACACATGCAGAAAGTATAAGACATTACTATCAATTAAGTTTCAAGATCAACGAGTGATTGTTTGAGGATGTCGTTGTCTGCCCTTGTGTGCTCTTTTCCAACCGAAAAAGACACCACAACTAATAAATTGGTCCATAATCTATAAAAAAGTGTAGGTACCAACCTTTTCTTTTCGACCTTATATATAATAAATTGTTCTAAAAATCCTTTTTAATTTAGACGATAGGCGATTCTTCTCCGTCTGGGGATCTTCTTAATGTTTTAATCCGTATATGTATCCATTTGGATCGCTATATAGTTGTATATGCTCCCTAGGCTCTACACGCGCACTGATCTCCATCTAGCCGCCTAACGTTTTTTCAGAATACTCCTTAATTATACGTAATTCCAATCCTTCTATTTTTCACATATTCCACTAGCTAGATTGAGTGTTGAGGTCGTTGAAACTTATGAAAAATATATTAAAATATAGGGAAATTTCTTTTGGTATTCTTCTGGTTTTGACAATTCATTTTAGTGTCCTAAGAAAAACGTTTTTCCTTTTGGTACCTCTGTGGTTTATATATTTTTCTTTTTGTAACCAAAACTCTATATAAACCCAATTTCCATTCAAAAAAATATAATTTCTATTTAAATTTTAAATAAAAACAAATTTAGAAAATAAAAATTTAAATGGAATGAGTTTTGGGAATTATAATTTGTTAATGTCACATTTAGTAGTATTTTTACGATTTATTAGATGGGAAATGACCCAAATTAATCCCAAAAAAATGAAGGTTATTGAAATATAGTCAAAAAATAATTCTAGATTATATAATCTACAAATTGTAGCATTAATTTTGCAAGCATTGATAATAAATTTGTTTTGATATAAAAATCTAACATAATTTTTTTTTTAGATGGAAAATGAGTTTAGATAGAGTTTTGGGTACAAAAAGAAAAATGTATAAAGCACAAAGGTACTAAAAGGAAACCAATATTGTTTTGGTACCAAAAGGAATTGTCAAAACCACTATGGTACCAAAAGGAATCTCCATAAAATATAAGTTGGGTCAAACCTTTTATCTATGAACTAATCTGATCCGATATATTTAAAAAAAGATCAATTAAATTGATTACAACTAGACCTGTCAATAACGTCGATCGGATTGGGTTCAAGTCGGGTCATCTCTTGATCGGGTTGAAACGGGTCACGGGTCAATAGGGTTGGGTCGTAGTAGGTTTTGGGTCAAGTCGAGTCAACTCAATGGGTCAAGAGTATTAAAAACGTAAACATTGTTCAAATAAAAGATTATATAAATAATAAAATATTGTACTAAAATATTTTTTATAAATTTTAATAAAATAATATAATTTTCGGGATAATTTTAAAATATTCTAAATTATAGTATAATTTCAAAATAATTTTTATATATTCTAGAATATAGTATAACTTTCAAAATAATATTTATATGCTAAAATACAATAAATCAACCCAATAGATTCGGGTTTCAACCCAATGGGTTTCGAGTTCAATCGGGTCGGGTTGAAAGTACATCTTGAGTTTAAATTTTCGAATTGAAACCCATAAATTTCGGGTCAGATCAGGTCGAGTTCACAGGTCGGATAAACTTTTAATAGTTTAAAATTTACTTATATATTTATGGTCGAAAGTACAAGTTTTAAATTTTTTGGTTGAAAGTACAAGTTCTAAATATAAGTAATTGAATTATGTCTAGTTTTTTTAAGTTTGAATAAGAGAATTATTTGTCAATAAAATTGACAATATAGCGCCCAACTTTTACAAAAATACCTTATTTTTCTATGGTCATGGTCAATCATTTTTTTTTTTCAACTAGTCACCATATATGGAGGAAGACCCACCTCTAGAAAAGCCTATTTTTAGAAGCAAATCCCCTAAATGTGTTCAAAACTCAACTAATTCTCCCTCCACTCAATCCAAATATGTCATGATTATATATGGTCAAATATGACCTTTTGATCATGAATGAAGATTGACTCCAACAAAAATTCATAGCGTGATCGAGCGAGAGAGGTCGGCACTCAAAAATAGGTGAGTTAGAAAGGTTAATTTGGACGGTGTGGGGAGGTGGTTGCAAAATTGCAGCTGCCATTATCGATCGTCCACGTTCGTCACTACAAAGTAGTGTTAGGAATACGTACTACAAGTTGGTACATTAAATGTACACCAAAGCATTAGTACTCTTTCTGTAATCATAAAGTGTTTGACTTATTTATTATCACGTCAAATCTCGCTAATCGAACTGATAGATGATAACGTCCGTGATCATTAAGTTGCGTGTTCAAACTTCGTCTGTCTCATTATAACGTCATAAATATTTCATATGTGTATAACAAAAAGAACAATTTTCTAAAAAAAATATGTTTTATCTTAAATTTAATCGACAGCAAAATAGCAATATGCTAGCCCGTACATGAGCTTCTTACCTCCTAATTAGCCTCATTTTTCCGTCAAGACCTAATTACCTTGGATAACCCTCAAGGATCGCATATGTTTAAACTAGTTAAAAAAACACAGCTTCTCAAAGCAAAAGCTAAAGCTTAGAACAAGACAACGTTTGGAAAACATTTTTGAGCAATTCAAGAAAGTTAATGAAGAATTGCTAAAAGTACAGAAGGAAATCATAGAACAAAGAAATAACTCACTTATCCAAAAACAGGAAAACTGAATAAGAAGCGAGAATGCCTAATTCACCAATACTCATATTGAAAACAAAGAGGTAAGAACAACCACATTTGATGTTTTAGAACAAAGGAATAGCTTTTGCTTTGACAACAAAAATATGATGTATATTATACACCGTGAAAATGAAATAGTATAGATGGTTAATTATTTAATTTTGTATTAATTTAAACAAGTTTTAATTCTCCATAGTATTAACTTGGTTTTTTATTCACATTTAATACAATCCTCTCCAAAAAAATGTATAAAAAACAATCACATTTTACATACATTAAATGGTATACATTATATAAAATTTTGATGATAAATATAAAATCAATTTGTTTTCTATTTAAAAGTATTGAGTAATTATATTTATCTATTTTCGATCTATTAAGTTTTTCGATGAAGTTATGTCCCGTCTTATTGTACCTTCGTCACCGCAATCCATTATATGTGGGGCTACGATTGCTACGAAGTACGTCCACCCAAATTTACGTGTCAATATCATATGAGTGGTGAAATAACTAATCAAATTCAAAAGCTATTTCTTCCCCTCTTTTACATGGTACCCTCTAAAATTCTTAAAAAGTACCTACATCCAAATTTACGTGTCAATATAACATGACTCCGTTGAGACATTGTTCTATTTTTTGGAGTACTTTATATTAAGAAAATATTACGGAGTATTTTTTTTTGCAAACCTTTTTAAAAATTTGAAGACTGTGTTTCATTATGATTCTGTGATTTATACTCTCTCTGATATTTATATTTGATGTTTTAGTTGATTGTATTGTACTTATTTGAGGATATTTGATGTTTTATCATTTTATCCATCTATTTTTCAAAATTTACCTATATAAATCTTTCTTTAAAAAATTCTCTCTTAAAACCACTATGAAATTAGAATAATTTAATAAGGGTAATCCATTAATTTTATTAGCTTTCTTAATTTAAGGTTGAAATGCTAAACTATCAAATATAAACAAACGGAAGAAATAGTATAAATAAAAAATTATTAGACCGTTATATTTGTTGGGGGTCTGTACTATATGACTTCTTGAACACCCTCATCTACGATCACGATCATGATGAGTGATGACCCATGAAATAACCAATCAAATTCAAAAGCATTTTTTCCCCTCTTTGACATTGTACCATCTAAAATACTCCTTTTGGAACATTTCCCATTTTATAGACTTTAGATTAAATAATAAATAACACATAACGGCTATGACCAAAGAGTTTATTAATCCGTAAAATATATACATAATTACAAAAAATATATGATTTCATATTTTGACTTCAATAAAAAAACCTATACTAAAGTCCAACCGAAATCAAGAATGGTCAAACTTGAATGTGTACGTGCTACGCCTGATAATCTTTGTGACCTGATAGTTGAACTTTACACAAGTATCCTAGTTTCAAAGCAGTGAGTTCCAAGCAAAAACAAGAAAAAATGATAAAATATTTATTAAAATCAAATTGACAAACTAGCTAGATGTGTGTTTCAGAAACTCAAACAGAGATCGGTTTTGAATGGTCTCTTAGCTCTCATGTGTGAATGGCCTGATTTAATACCAACAACCTGTATATATTCAAAGGATATAATATTTTGAGGGAAAAAGGGCATTAATTAATTATGACCAACTATATGACGTGGATACAAATAAATTAATGGTAGATAATTAAATTAGTGTTTGCTCTTCAATCTTATAAAAGCAATTTTTTATTTGTACCTACAATCTAGTTGTTAATTTAATATGAGGTGAAAGCAGAATTAATGTAAAGTATTGAAAGAACACGACTTTAAAGTATAAAGAACACAACTTTAATGTATAGTACAAATGTACATAGCACACGTATTTGCCAAGGAAATCTATAGTAATTGTTAAATATCATACATGTGAAAAATATAGTTGTAATCAACTTGATGACCTATTTTTCTACTACAACCCACTCAATTTTTTTCCCCACGATTGATTTTGTTGATGTCGAATTGGTATTATGAAGGAATATTGTACCAAAAAGAACCATGCCATAGCATGAGTGCGGAACAATGCCTTAACGTGGACGTAAAATCATGACTTGATTAGTTGCTCATGCCATTCAAGCAAAATGTACGTATTGATGAGGCTAGAGAACAAGAGAGTTGCCAAAACATGCATGACATTGCTAGAACTAAAATAGGGATTTTAACTCACTTCATATTTTCTATTATTCCCTCCATTATTTTATCATTTGAAAAAAGCTATGCATGTTGTTTCAATGCTAATTACTATCACCAAATTTAATAGTATTTAGTTTGATGACAACTAGATAGTTCTTTTTCAATTAGTTCCCCTAAGATTTTGGATTTGTTTGATACATAACCTTGGCCGACGAGGGGTTTTCGTGCGAATCAAAGTTGGTTCAAGTAGGCTTCTCTAGATTCAGTGTAACTCAGTTCATGAGAGGTCGATAAGTTACCAGACATCAACTCGACAACCAAAGGTGGGGACGACAACTTTTAAAAATAGATCTAATCTAGCTGATAGGTGAAGATGTCTGTAAATAGTACTATTTCCCAACAAGACGAGCCCCACGCCCACAAGCCACCATGAAAACTCTTCTGACCTAGGTCTACTTAGCGCTAAAATTTACGCACCCGCTCAATAAATCCTATGTCGATCCATAGATGTGCATCTTTCTCTTAGATTGTCACTTCATTTCAAAAAGAAGCCCAAACAATTGAAAGTTGAAACCCAAATCCTCTCTGTGGCTAGACCATTTATTTCAAAAAGAAGCCCAAATAATTGATACATAAAGCACCTTTAGCTTTAGAGAACAAGGGTACTGAGATTTTCTAGAGGGGAAAAATGAAGAGAAAAACCTTTCTCTAATCATTTAAGAAAAGAAGTCTAAATAATTCAAACAAGTGGAATCGAATCTAGTTGAGTCAAACTACTGAATTACCGTGTATGAATCACGACGTTTTACTTGGGGTAAAATGTGTTCTTGATTAAATATTATTTAACAAAACACCATGTTTTTACCTTGGGCGGCTTTGACCATGAATCCTAAAGTGGATCATACACGTAACTTTTTTACCCAATGACCATAAAAATAAGTTTCAAAGTAACTTATGTGCACGCATTTTTCTCAAGTTTGGTCGTTTTGCAACTACATACAAATACAGTAGCTAGGGATACCCTCACTAACAATTGTTAGGTTAATAATTTGTGTACATTCATAGCTTCTCCATTCTAGACATTTTGTGACATTTGAGGTATAATTAATTATTTTTTAATGGGAGAGGAATGTCGTATAATAAATTAATAAGGTTAAGAGTTGAAGTTTTCTATATGAGAAAGGAATTAAGCTAGTGTCCTCGAGCATTCTTTCAAATAAGAGCTATAAATTTGGGATCATCAAATAATCACACGTCCGAGACAAGAAGGCAAGGGAGCAAAGATGACCGGCCACGTAGTCATGCATGTTGTAAGTGAACATCCGAGAAGGACTAAGGTCATCAATCACGGTCATATCGATTTCTCAGGGGACGAGGTTAGTTTGACCATAACCTTTGGACGAGACAAAGGTTGTCCCCTTGGTTGCGATGTCTTTGCTAATCTGACATAAAACACTCATTGGTTATAAGAACATATACGAAAGTGAAACAAAAGTTTCAATGAAAAACATACCTTAGAATCAATTAATGTTTCTTTTTAAGGTGCTCAAGATCACTTAAGTGTGCTTTGATTAGCATATGCTCATGTCTAATCCGATCAAGTCGAGTCTCGACTAACAACATCTCCTCTTTTAGAAGGAGAACGCGTTTCTCCAACCAAGGAACGACGCCATCTCCTCCTCTTTGATAGCCATTCCCATTTGCAACATCCGGTTGAGAAATGACATAAACTTGTTGGGGTCTTCCTAGCATGATAACAATAATGCTAAGCTGCATTATGAAAATTTGGTGTCATTTACAAGCATCAATATTAGACACGAAATCAAGAATGCAAATCATGGCGAGCTTGATTATACGATGAAAATTAAAACTAGAAAAAAAAGTGGGTCATAAATTGCAATTTGCAAAAAAAAGTAGGGCATATAAAATTGAAAAAAGATAGAGATGTAACTAAATTTAATTAACATATTTTAAAAACATGGTATCAAAAGATAGAATAACACTATTTCAAAATATGATGGCGTATCATTCTTTTTGTCATTATACACAAAGTAAAACGAGATATAAATACAAAGCACATACCTGGATGAAAATAAAGATAACTGCAAAAACAAGAGCACAAAATGTGCCACAATTCCCTAAACTCTTCATGAGTGAGTAACATTGTGTTGGTATTGCTCTGAATAATGAAACAAGTGTAGAGATGTTAGACAAGGTTGCTTGTATGAAGGATTTAGTTTTTTGTTGTTGTGAGCCATGGCGATCAAGTGATGCCTTTCTTGATAACTTATGGTCTTCCAACAACTTCCCTATAGGTTCCATAATCCTCTCATCGTCTTTCGAAAATGTTTGCCCATTTTCCGCAACAGAAACCGGAACTTCTAAACAAAACAAACAACAACGCATAGTATAAGTTATAGTACCTTAGTTTTTTTTTCATAGATTGTCAATGAAAAACTCTAATCTTGTTAGGAAATTTTTACCCACCTCTTTTTTCAAGATTCCGTTGCTTTAAAACTTCATGAGCCTACAATAATTATGTGTTATGAATAATCCATATGAGTTCATAAGACTCCCACAACTTTTGAATTAAAGAAATTGGAGAAAGGAGGTACAAGTTCTATCCAAGTAGCACAAGCTTCACGACACTCATCCTTGGTTGATTGCTCTATCTTACCTATGAAAGAAACAAAATTAAGTGTCATTAAAGTCTTAAACATTTACATGTAATATGTACATAACAAGTAAATGATTTGTAGTTATACCAAAGTGGGTCGCCTGGACTTATATAAGGTTTAAAGTCTTACCTTTCCAAACAGTTCTTTTGGAAAAAGCAACATTGATGTAAACTTGCAAAGTGCAACCATCTTCAGATTGATCTTCATCATTCTGAATATCCCAAATTCCCTAATGATGTAAAATGCAAATGGGTGATTTGTATAAGAACACATTAGATCAAGCACACATGGCAAAAGAAAGGAATTACCTTTACTCGGAAATAATCTGCATATGGTACATCATTAACCTCTTGAGACGTATTGATGATTACATGGCTGGCAAGAATAGATTTCGATGTAATCAAATACAAATATTGACATACAATTGTTAATTAAGTAACTTACATTCGTTAAGGTTGTTAATATGCCTTGAATCTGAATCACACACTGCGACAGGTAGCACGGGGGTCTCGCTGCGGCCCATAATTGTACCTAGGGCTACTTGAGTCACTATATAAGCTCTCAAAATACCTAGACCTCTGTATTCCGAATTTAGTCTTCCATAATAATATACGGTTTCTCAGTCTGTATTCCGAACGCTAATCGAAGATCTTCGAGAGCTTCCGCTCCGGCAAGGCTTGCTCCATCCCGATGCTCGATCTCCCTCCCTTCGATGACTTCGGCGCACTTTTGATCTCGTCTACTCTGAGATCGTTGGGGGCTTTAATCTGCCGGACTTTAGAAGAATAAAAGGCGCACTATTGATAATTGGGATTTGCTGCCAAGGCGAGTGCCGATTCCCACCCTTGGTCCCTCCTCCACTCCATTGTTCTCGTTGCGAGTCTTTACTAGGAGGCAAATGGTTAGCCACTTGAATATACTGGTCCTACGTACAGATGCTGTTACATTTTGAGCGTGAATGATCAGTATATTGGTCCTACAGATAACACATGCTGTTACACGTTGAGCATGATAATAAAATATCCAGCAGGATTGGACTTTGACTCCACTAATCTATCACCTGAGCTGAAAGTACGGATTGATAACAAAGTTCAAGAGCCTAATTCGTTTTCCATAGTGTGATGGAAAAACAATAAGAGGGTCGCACAAGAGAGACGCAGGTGACATGTTTGCCAATAGGGTTGGATCAGTTGCACCAATAACATAATGGCAAAACAACCTCTGCACAGGACTATAAGTGTACCATCATGATCTATCCACCAAAACATCAAGAAGATCTCGAGGTCCAGAATTTTTAGGTAAAATCTACACAAAAGCCTGTACCTCTAAAACACAAGGATCGATGCTTCAAACAAAGCTGGCATTGAATTATACAGAACCTGGAGACATAACACTGTGTGGACGCTTGAACAAGCTCAGCATTGGTCATCATCATTGCTGGAGACTAAACCAACTCTGGTCTTCATGGATTTTAAAAAACAACCCCAACTCTGGTCTTTATTGACTCTTTTCTCCCAAATTGCTTGCTTGACCTCCTCCTTATCAAAAGGCATGCATTATCATAGCTTGTCTACTCTCTTGGCTAACTACTGGACCCTCTTCAAAAATACTCATCTCACAAGGCCTACAATCTGCCGGCATGCCTAACAACTTTCTGTAGTGATCAACCAACATCCCATTGATATTTTAGCCTCCTCTGTAGCTACACTTCCACCATAATCTCTCAGCAGGCTAATACAGCTTCTAGCCTTTCTTAGTTCAACTGAGTTGTAGATCGAATGAATCATCCTTTAGTTACAAAAGAAGAAGAAAAGAAAGACCGAATGTGTCGGAGGTCATCCAACCATTTCTGATTTCCAAGAAGTCTCTCCAACATACACCTGATGTTGCTTCCATCCATCTGTCTATTAGACCGAGTTAGCAAATCACCTGAGTGATTAAGATTCTAAAGGCCATTTCTATCCAAGCAAGCACCAAATTCAGGATTTACTTGGAAGGTCGATCCATTTTCTCCACAAACTTCTCTCTTGCATCTCTAATAGGATTGAAATCTCCCAACAGTATCCATGGAGCATTAATAGCAGCACTGCTTGAAGATAGCTGATCACACAGATGCCAAAGCTGGCTTCTCTCATCAACATGATTTGATGCATATGTAAAGGAACATTGGAACTCCCTATGCAATCTTGGAGATGCTACAGATCAGTGAACAGTTTGTCTATCTTCTAGCTGAATAACCAAATGCACCCATTTGAACCCACACACTTTGTAGTTTGTATGCCTGGACCACCCTTTGAAAATGAGACTTGCTACTGCATTGACTTATTATACACTAACTCTTGTTTCGAAAATTGCAATCAAATCCATACTATTCTTCTCGACTAATCTAAGAAGAAAATCTAGTTTAGAGGTAGCATTTAAACCTCTAAGGTTCCTGCTAGCTAAGACTAGCTTATTCATTAGAGGCTCTAACCCCCCTCCTTGACCGAGGACTTCCCCCCCACACACACACACCCCAATCCTTCACTTCTCAACACTTTGAATCTTGAGCCACTCTCCTGAAAGTTGCACATGAATTCCCTTTTCCTACTGTTGTTGGACAGCGTTTCTTCCCTTTTGCCACCATTCTGCACCCCTCATCCTTGTTAGCATTAACTGTCTGCTTGCTACGTTGGGAGGTTGATGGTGAAGCTAAGTCTCCCGAAGTCTTTACGGTATCACCCCTGATAACCAGCTGCTTTGTAACCATGCCAAACTGTTGCAGCTGTCTCTTGTGCATCTTCTTGCACTTGCATCTCTGGATTCTTTCTGACCCACTTCTTCTGCTGAGGGTGTCTGTAGTAAGGCCTAGACCATTGTCCCCTAAACTCAATGCTAGCTTTCATGTGGCATTCTCCTGAGGAATGCCTGTGATTTTGCTGGTTCTCTAGACTCTAGTCCTGTTTTATTAACTAGGTGGTGACTGGTGGGGTTCTCTCATGCTCTAAGATAAACCAGCAGCTTCAGATGCAGGTTCCGGATTGGTTAGCACTTTCCAGAAAGCTACAACAGTTTGGTCATCTGCCTCACAGTAGAAGAAAGCTACAAAAAAAAAAAAACATAGCACATTCAAGAGAAAGAGCACTTGGGTAGTTCCGTAGAGGAAATTCACAGGTAGTTTGGAGCATTTTCACGTATGTGACAGCGAGGAAGAGCACCACTAGTTCGGTCATCTCAACATATCTAGATGAGCTGAAAAACGTGTAGAGCTTGAGAATATAAATACTTCAAGGTAACAGTAGCAAGTGATGACCTAAAAGAGCAGGTGCCTTCTTTTGCTTAAAATTACTTCCAACAAACAGAAACATGCAAGCCGCACGTAGTACATGCTTCAACAGTGCATATCATCTACAGATGACAAGGCTTGATCTTGGGGTTGCTATGGTTCCAAATCGGTTGGTTCAATATAGGTTTAGGAAGCGTGCATAATCCTAATGATATGCAGCTTGTCTTGAACTCACTCGATGATTTGGTTCGTGTCTTAATCTTAAGAAACCTGGAACATGGAAATGCAGAGCTTTCAATCAAAGTAAGGTAGAGACAACCTGTCAAGTGCAACAGAGAGCTTTCTTCAGTTTTAACAGCTTGAGAGACTTTGAAATGCATTTGAGAGCCACATGAGGCTTTGAAATGCATTTGTGAGGCTGAAAAACGGACATTTTGAGAGCCTTGGAACATTGAACCTGAATCAAGTTTGGTACATGTCAGAGCATGAGGAAAAATCAGAGAAAGGTCTAAACTGCATCTGATCATTCATTGCTACAAAGGTACATCAATGGCAAATAATGGCGCAAAGCCAAACCACCTCTAACTTGATAACAGAGTTACCTAGACCGGATGACCAACAGAACAGACCTGGACCACTTCAGATTAGAGCACCACATACACACAACATCAACAGATAAAACTGAATACATATCAGTAGTTTAGTTGAATACATCTGTTAATACATATCAGTTGTGCTCTCAAAAGCTTAGCCGAATACATAAGTCAATACATATCAGTTGCTCTCAAAAGTTTAGACGTACTTAGACCAGAATTGCAAAATGCATATCAGTAGCACCAATTACAAAAAAGAAACCCTTCCCATCATGCTCTAAACCCACCACTGCGGCTCCATATCGATCTCATAAACCCAGTGTAGTGCCCTGCGCGCGAACACACCGAAACCCTGCATTCCAAACTGCGTACCATATGAGTTTAGATAGTCGAAATACTCGATTCGAACGTCGTTTGGGCTCCTTCTCCAGCCCGTCAAGGTGACTGCATGACTAACCGTTGTTCTCACACCTCCTACGTCAACCTTCTGATAAACGCCTCTAGGGACATACACAACATCCTCCAACTCCCGTCCATAATGCTTATCCACCTTAATTTCAGCAATTAAGGGCCTCCTCCTGAGTTCCCTCTGGATGTGTTCATCAAAAGCTCTTGATCTTGGGTTGTAGCCGTTCTCGTATAGTATACGGTACCGCTTTACCCCATCTTCATTGCGGCGATGGTAATCTTCTCTTGCAACAATGCCGTGTTCTGCGATCCAATCTAACACCGCGCTTAGGGTTTGTTGATCGAAATGCACGTCGATCAAATGTTCAAGCGACAACTCAGGAGGGGGAGGGAGATGGTGCTTGACGGTATCAAGCGTCATCAAAGCAGTCATATCAGTGTGAACTGCCATAGGAACACAAATCTCTGCAAATATATGGAATACAAAAAAAGTCCAAAATTATAGTGGCATCAACAGTAAATGTAACTTAATTAAGGCCATCAACAGTAAATGTAACTTAATTAACGCCATCAACAGTAAATACAACTTAATTAAAGCCAAAAGTTAACACCTTTGCTGCGGAAACTTGTTTGGAAAAGGCAACTACAATACCTCTTTGTTCTTGATCGAGTGGAGCAGGCAAGATAGGTTGGTTAATCTCAAGCCCTTCTAGTGTCTCCCAAGAAACCACCACCTCCCTGTCCATCGTGCTAGGGCTTGGCTTGAGCTCCTTCAGTACACTGCGTGAAAACTTCCCACAGAATGTGAAACTTGGGATTTTGGTTACCGGCACTGTCGGAACTAAATGGGGCAGCCCCCAATGGGATTTAAAAAAAAAGATTTTAAATTTTAAGCATAACTTTTATTACTCTACCTCTATCTCTTGTTTTCTTTGTTGATTTTTAGTCTTTTTACAGGCAAAAAATTTGACTTTTTTTATTATTTTTTATACCGATCAGATTGAAATTCGTAATCAGTAATTTTATTGCTTTTGGTGATTATTTTAATATTTGTATCGTCAATTTAATGTTTCCAGTTAAGTTTGATTTTGAATGTCCCATGTAATTTATATTGTAGATCAATGTTTTTTTCTGTCTTCCTTTATATCCATTTGTTTCAATTATTTTTCATAAACATTGAATTAAATGATTTGTTTTTTGTTAGTTTTTGGGTGAAAGATGGACACACTAGGAAATTAGGTTTCTATAAAAATTTGATTCTGCTAGATTTTGTTTACTTAGGACTAATTTTATACTAAGATTAAGCAATTTTTTCTAAAAATTTTGAAAAATCAATATACAGGTTTGAAATCTGTTTGATTTTGTTTACTCATAATAGGACTAATTTTATACTAAAATTAAGCAATTTTGAAACTGAAGAAAGATATGACAAATTGAAGAATGTTATTGCAAGAATCGGATTAATGTAATTTTAGTATTATTTATATTTAGCCCCCTCTGGGACAAATTTCTAGTTCCGTCACTAGTTACGGGATGGACTTCCAACAAAACACAAGGGTACCAAAGGTAGGGCTGTAATCGAACCGAGCCTAGCCAAACTTTATACTGTTCAGGTTTCGTTCATTTAAAAATAGACGAACTCAAATTCGAGCTCGAATTCGCTTCGAGCTCAAAATTTTATTTGGGCTCGGTTCGTTTAAGTGTTCGTCGAGCTCGAGCTTGGTTCACGAACTGTTCATCTAATTTGTTTGCGAGCAAACTAATCGAGCCAATATATTTACATATAATTAAATGCAAATAATTATGGTATATCCTTTACGATTTTAGGTAAAATGAAAAGTAAAAAAAATAATTAAATATGTGTACACAATATATAGGATTATGAAAAATAGTTTATTAAAAAAATCTAACAATATTATGTATATTTTATATTGTTTATGAATATTTGGACGAACTTGTTCACGAACATATAGTCGAGCTTGTTCATGAACAAACGAATCGAGCTTTCATGTGTTTGTGTTCGGCTCATTTATCTTTTCGAGCTGTTTGGGCTCGGCTCGTTTACAAATCGAGCCGAACACGAATGAATTTTTACCGAACCAAACACCGACTATCTCATGAACGGCTCGGTTCATTTACAACCCTAACCAAAAGGAATGATTTTTTTTTTTGGGGACACCAAAAGGAAAAGTCGAAAGTTGAAGGGTACGAAGAGGAATTTCCCATTATTTTTTGGGTCGGGAAACTCACGAAAATTTGAGCAAGTAACACAACGGATACAAGAGGTTGTGTACCCGCAAAACTAGGGCTACTCGTTCGTATTGGATTCGTTCGTTCAAACACTTATTTCGGGTCCTCTTCGAATTGCTTCGAACCGGATCATTTCGGATCGGGTCACTTCGGATTCGGGTGCTATTTTTGAATTCAATTTCTTTCAGTTACAATGCTTCAGGTTATTTCGGATTGGTCTTAATCAGGTTTTTGGACAATAAACATGGCTTTTATCATCACATTTTAAGTTTATATTAAAATCTTACAACATTTATACTATAATTTTGAAAAAATTATAATTTAAACGCTTCTAAATCATAAAGAAACGTCATTCTGTCTGCTTTAAATATAGTCTTTCTTTGAGCTCAAAAAAAATACAGTCTTTTTTGATTAATATGATATTTAACATTTATCAAAAAAATTGATATTATACACTTGTTGCGAATTGCAATATGCAAAAATTAAACTTCATAACTTAATGACATACTTGTTTGAGTAATAATGTCAATGTTTGTCTTATAAAAACCTAGACCAGTTTCTAGATAAATCCAGTCTTTATAATTTTAAACTATACGCATAACGAAAATCCACTGTTTATAATTTTAAATGTATATATTTTTATTTAGATATATTTTCAACCTATTAAAAGTAATTATCCAAATCTTAAACCTGTCCAAAATTGTACACATAATGAAAATCCACTCTTTATAATTTTAGTGAATATATTTTAGGTATATTTGTAACCTAGAATCGATCTAAAGTATCTTGTCCTTTTCTTATACACTAGTATAAAACTTTGGTATTTAATACGTGGGTTATATACAAAATTATAATCCATAGACATCACAATAAATTGTACAAATCTTAAGAGTATTCAATCCTTGTACAAAATTATAATCTTACAAATCTTTACTCTATTAGAAGAATATATTATAGTAGAAATATTGTTTCATTTAAATAAATATTATAAGAAAAAAATTTAATAAAATAATACAATATTTTATTTCAAACTGTTGTTTGAATAACTTTATATAAAATGTAAACTAACTTTATATAATACTAGTTTTATGTCTATAATGGTGTTTCATATGCGGTACTTCCGCCTGTGTGGGTGACTATCAATAACACAATTGGGTTGCTATTGTTCGTAGATCGGGTCAGATTTACAAGTCATGTACTGGAACCCGATCGAACCAACCAACCTAAAATTCAATTTTGACTCGTATTCGATTCTAACATGATAATGTAAAGCATGAACCTATCAACCTTTTTTGATAACCATGAACCTATCAACCTAAAACTGTAATTGATATTGATCGAAATATTTAAAATTACTTCCTTTAATTTTCTACAAGTGTTTTTTGGCCATTTAACGCATTCAAATCTAACCAATAGCACATAATTACAAAAAGACATTGCATCCAACAAGTCACATTAGATAAAATGGCCAACAAAGTTCTACTTTAGGCATTAGAAACTAATCTACTAGCTAGGGCATATGAAGCTTGATGATATGATCCAGCAGCTCTACACTAAGCGCAATCGACGTTTTTTTGGCCGTTTAACGCATTGAAATCTAAGTAGTATTCCCCCCGATTCAAAATAAGTGTCATTTTAGCTTTTAACACAGTTTTTAAGAAAATCAATCATTATATTCAAAGTCATAAAGTTTTTCTCAATATTACCATCCACCACTTTTTTAACCAATAGATGAATGACTTTGGTCAATAAAAACACATTCCAATAACAATTTTCATTACTTTCACCTAATTAATTGTCTAGAAAACTCAAAACGACACTTAAAATGAATCAAAACTAAAGTGCTAAAACGACACTTAGTTTGAACTGGAGGGAGTAGGATATAATTACAATCTCTTCTTGATTGAATAGACTCGGGAGAATGATTCAGCTCTGTTCAACATATAAGACAATATCTCAAGGTTTATCTCGTGATTATACAATGTCACGTTCCACCATAGCTGAACAGGAGAAAAATGGACAAAATTTAATTTACTTACCAATATGTACAATATCCTCTATGAATTTCATCCTAAAATTAAGATCTTTCACAATTTCAATCAAGTGGGTTATCTAAAAAATCTGTTCATTTTTTTTTGTTGGGTAAGATTTAGGACAGTTGAAGTACTACTTGAGGCTAGCCTAGAGCATCCATAAATGAATGAGAGTTGAGAACAACTTTAAGTAGTTAATATCATGGCTTCATTGCCCGTGAGTGTTGCATCAAATCATTTTCATCTCCAAAAGACAACAAAAAATCGTCACAAATGCGGTAAAGAAAGAACCAGTTTCATGTTGACGGGGATAATATTCTTTTGCAACAATATTGCTACAAGCTATCTAGTCTAATTAAGTCAGCCCTCATAACTTATTCAACAACTATATTGTAAAGTAAACATCTAATAAGTGATAATTCAGGAAGTGGACGTAGGTCAACTCCCTTGACCTTTATTGTAAAGTGAACATCTAATAAGTGATAAGTGATAATTCAGGGAGTGGACGACCGTGAACTCCCTTGACCCATTAGGTTAAAAACTCGAATTTTTAATTGATTGATAAAATATTATTATGATTAAATAATAATATTTAATAATAAATATTACTTTTTCATAGTTTATAATAAAATATATTATAAAATTAAAATAAATTTATTTGTTCTACCTATATAAAAAAAATCGAGTCAACCTTTAAGATATGTGTTGTTTTATATATTTATTTTAATTTTCAGTTTAGTATATAATAAAATAAGATAAGATTACTAATCATATTATTAACTGTAATAATATATTCTTTCATATTTTATATACATGTGGGGTCCATAATCAAATTTTGGCCAAAATTTTGTTTTAATAAAAATGATTGATGTGGTTCAATATAAAATTAATACATGTCATATTCATTTTATAATTTTAGCTTTCACTTTGATAGTTATGATACGATGATTAGATTTTCGTATTAGTGAATCAAATGTATATTCTAAACAATCAACACAATTTGTTTGGCTTTATAGTACATTATTCGAAAAGGCCGGTTTATCTGTAACGTTTCAACACACACCTTGTTATCCATCTAATAAACTACATAAACATAAACACCTATGACTCTTTGAGCAGTCTAAAATATCAGCATGACATTCCAACACATTTTGATTGATCATATTCATCTAGGAGGAATGGAAGGGAAAGTGCCACTGACAAGATCACTACTTGAGACATCAAATGATAAGTACGGAGGTCTCCTTGTTGCTACTTCTTGATTGCTAAATGAAGATTCTGTGGCTGATCTAGCATCGGATTCTGGTATCATTTGTGTTATGACTTCTAGTTCTCTGACCACCTCTGATATTGTCGGCCTTGAGACACCCTTTTCGTGACAACATCTTAGAGCCAACGACGCGAATCTCGCTACACACTCACGGGGATACGATCCCATTCGTCCATCGACAACGGATAGAATGTCGCCTGATTCATATGATGCCCTAACCTGATTTGGTGTAAAAAAAGACAATATGCATGACAACCTATGTTACACGAAAACGGATGCATGTTTTAAAGATTTTTACACTAGAAATGAGTTTCCAACATAAAATGGCATACCTCTCGGACAACATTCCTTCCAAGTCTAATTGGCTGCCTGCCTGTAAGAAGTTCAAGGAACACTACACCGAGGCTATAAACGTCGCTCTTGTCAGTGTAAATATGGGTATTGAAGTACTCTGGATCGACGTATCCCTGTACAAGAAGACGGGTTTGATCTTGTATCTAGCAATTACTTGTGCAACAAGTTATATGATAGTCTGTAAATTCGAAAGCATACCGGGGTTCCTTTGATGACCGTAGAGAACTTATCATTCACAATCCCTTGTGTGTTTGGAATTGGGGCTAGCTGTGATAGTCCAAAATCTGCAACCTTGGCTGTGAGCTTGAAGTCTAACAAGATGTTGGAAGACTTTATATCTCGGTGGAATATTGTGTCATGAGCTTCAGTGTGTAAGTAGAGAATTCCGCGAGCCGATTCAAGAGCTATTCTTAATCTTGTGGTGAAGCTTAGAGGCTGATCTGACTTAGCTGTAATACAAAAAATGCATAGCATAAATTGAAGAGTTATGAGCCAAACAACCATATCACTTTTTTTAAAACATATTGTCTATAGGAGCAAACACTAATTTAGAGTGAGACACACCCGAAATATGCTCCCTTAGTGTTCCATTTTGCATGAATTCATAAACCAACATCTGCAAGGGCAAGATTCAACCAAACTGTCATAATACTGTCCCTTACAAAACACCAGTTATAACTTAAGGCTTGTTTGACACAAAGGCATTGTTAGCTTATGAAATAAGGGGTGTGCAAACTTACCTGTTCTCCCTTGTCATCACAATACCCGACAAGCGAGACGAGGTACCTATGATGCAACTTTGAAAGAATCTCAATTTCAGCCATGAACTGTTTATCACCCTGTAATGAAGCCTCCCCACCGCGTTTTATGGCAACTAATGTACCGTCGGACAATACGCCTTTGTACACTTTTCCATATCCTCCTTGTCCTATTTCAGCAGAGCTTGCAAAATTGCTCGTAGCAAGAGCCGCCTCCTCAAAGCTAAACTTTCTCACATTGAGAGGAATCATGGATGCTGCATAGCAATATTTTCTAACATACATGATTCTTTGGGAAGAAGAAAACAACCACATGCTTATTAGAATGCATCTTTTTATGCTTGAACAATCTTTTGTTGGTATTGTTGATCAAAAAGTGTATATAGGAACCAAACTTGCCCATTTTAGCTTACCTTTTTCTTTCCTCGGACACGTTTTAGCAATGCAAATCCAAGCAATTGCCAATAATGTAGCTACACCAGCTATGGTTCCAATGACTATGCCAACCAAGGCACCCTTGCTTAAGCCAGATGATGGTAATGATAATTGGGAAAATACTACAAATTAAAATAAAATAGTTTAGATCCTTGATTGACATTATCTACAACAACAATTTTATACCATGGAAAGTCAAAATTGTTACCAATCATATCACACACTATATCCTTCCAATTACTAGAGACCAGAGAATGAGCATATATCATATAGCTGATTTTTTTTTTTTTTGTTTGAATATCATATAGCTGAAATTGAAAGTAGTAAAGGGTGCATTTGGATTACACAACATAATGCATTAATCTTGGATCATAATTAATGCATTATGTTGTGTAATCCAAATGCATTAAGGAGCTTTGTACATGCCTGATTTGTAAGGGTCCAAGAGAATAAAGTCAAGTAGCTCATAAGGTCCAAACAGCTCGAGTTCCGCAACTTCCCATCCGGTAATCATTCGCCAAATTCGCCTAACTTCGGTGGTTTTAAAAACATGGTCTTGGGTCTCATTATCAAAAAGAGGAAACAGCTTCAAAACCATCTTCAATCTAGGACCTTCTTGCCAAACAATGGAGCTAATATTCAGTTGGTCTAGCTTCAAGCTAAGCTCAGAGGTTATATACTGCTCAAAGAAACTTTGGTGTGGGATAAAATCTGAAAATCCAGGACTTTTTAGCCTGAATTCAATGATCAATGGAACAGCACAATAGCAAGATTGGATTATGGCTAAAGGGGCGTATTCGTACGAGCGTGGGCAACCAAAGGAAGGGCAAGTGGTTGTGTGATTTGTTATGTCTTGGGTTAGGTTGTTTGGAGAAAAGGATCCACAGTAGAGTTGTCCATTACTGGTATTGTTTGTGCATATAGGATTTCCTTGAAGCCTAGTGAAAAGGGAATAAACATACATAACAATTATAGTATAGCACTCTATAATCGGAAATATAAAGTGTCCGTTCGGATCGCCAAGAATAATGCCTTATCCTTGCCAATCAAAATAGATAGGGCTGAGCATGGTTGGACCGAAATCGAAAAAATTGACCAAACTGACCGAACAGAAACTGAAAGGAGTTCGGCTCGGTTTTCGGTTCAAGAAATTTCATGATTTCGGTTTCGGTTATCTTTCGGCTCGGTTTAATTTTTTCAAAGAAAAACCTTATATTTAGCAAAACCGAAACCGAAACCGAACCGAACGGAATTTTTTCGGTTCGGTTTTCAATTCACAAATTCCCGAATTTCGGTTTCAGTTCGGTTTTTGGTTCACCAAATTCTCGAATTTCGGTTTTAAACCGATGCTCAACCCTACAAAAAGACCTAAAGTGTTATAAGGTTAGAAGTTGTACAATAGGGTAACATTTGCAGGTACAATAGAACTGCCAGAAATTTCTGTTAGCTTATTTAGCCGAAAATCCCTGCAATTATAAACATAGGATGTAATCACATAAAAGCCTCTAACATAATATTGTGTAGCTAAATGCAAAGCAAGTTGATGTTGTCTTACAATGTAAGATTTGCAGTGGTATTTGATCTGCTTTCCCAAAGGGTTGAAGGCACTGAACCACTCAATGAGTTATCATTAAGTAACCTAAGTTATAGAGAATTAAGATGAGTCAATATGAATGATATGTATACTATAAATTTTATAACACACGGAATGATGAAGGTGATACATTATATATATGTCAGGAAATAAAGAAGTTGTTGAGGCTTACAGTTTCTGAAGACGAGGAAGGTTTGACAAGGACTGGGGAATTGTATCATTAAGATTGTTGTGTGATAATTTGCTGTAAAATTGTACAGGTCTTAATATGAGGGCACAATGAAATTTTTAGTCATTTAAGCATAATTTTACATGTTAAATGGTCTTACATTGTAGTCATCTTATCAGATAGCTTCTTTGTAGGTATAGGTCCACTGAGCTGGTTTGAACCAAGGTCTCTGAAAAATTAATAAAGTGTAAAGAATAATTTCTTATAATAAGAGCACTAATAACCCTGCCATTTTTATAAAAATAAATAAATAGAGCACAAATGTTATTTTTAAAATAAAACAAGCACTTACATATAAGACAGATTGGCTATCTTACTGAGATCAGGAATGGGTCCTTGCAAACTGCAATTCCTAAGACTCCTGATACAAGAAAAAAATATATGTTTAGATTTGTGTACATGGTGATTAAATTCATGATCATTTTTTGAGTAATCACAAAGTTAGTCATGTTGGAATCAGATGAAACAGCCATTACTTACAGCTTCAGCAACTTAGTCATGTTGACAAAACTGGCAGGAATCTCACTCCCATTGAAATTGTTGTTATCTAGTTGACTGGAAAGAGGGTACAAGAAGAAACTGTTATATAAAATCAAGAAAGTGCAAATCTTTTCTTGAAATGAAGAAGGAAACAAAATAGGAACATACAGTATCATTAGATTTGGAATCTTGGACAACTCTGCAGGAATTGGTCCTGATAAGTTGTTATTGTCAAGAAGTCTGCATTAGTTTACAACCACTATTAGAATGTAATATACAAATGCAAACATATAAGACATCATACATGTATATTTATCACTAGCTTACATGTGAATAAGGCTTGGTAGTTTGGATAGCTCACTAGGGATTTCGCCGCTAATAGAGTTGTTGTTCATATGACTACGAAAACGAAGCAAACACTTACGAACACAACACAAGAATAGCAAGAGGAATCTTAGAGAGTGCAAAGAAGAGAAAGCCATACAAGTGTTTTGTTTTGTTTAAATTTGCAAATGATTTAGGAATAGATCCTGATATTTTGTTTTGATCAATCTGAAATCTGCGCAATTTCGGCATATAACCAATCTCATCAGGCAAGGAGCCTGTCAGCTGGTTGCCATTCAAGAGCCTGAAAAAACAAACAAAATGGCACATAAATCTCAGAAAAGTCATCAAAATGAACCAAAAATCAAGTCAAAAGACCATCATTTGTCAGCAAAAGAGTTCAAAATATGAATCACAAGCTAGTAGAGTCTTACAAGAGTTCAAGATTGGTGAGATTGCCTATCTCTTTCGGTATACTCCCTCCAATGTCGTTCCACATAAAATTCCTATAACAAGACGCGCGAACAACAGGAGATTTGTGAATGTCAGATGTATGCAACACAAGATATGGACACCATAAAACTGATCCAAAGAGACAACCATTAGTGTATGAACATTTGAAAAAATCGACCCGGCTTACAATATTATCAAACGGGAGAATAGGCCAAGTTCCGGTGCCAAAGTTCCTGAAAGATTCATGTTCATCAACTCCCTACAACAAAAGAGGAAGACAAGATTCATGCCAAGGCCCAATGTCAAAGTCCAAAGAAACTAAAACTTGTACTTACTAGTCACATTTGAACAACTTCAAAGAATCACATCAATTTAGAGTTGTAAATTCAAGATACTTACAACTTCCGGAGGTGTAAGTAGCCATCTGTAAGAGTTTCATTGAAGCAAAAAACACCAGTCCAGTTTGCAATGCAAGGATCTCTACTGTCCCAAGTGCTCAGGTTCTTCATCGGATCAACGAAACTCGATTTAACAGCCCGTAGCGCCTTAACTGTGGAATTTAAGACAGGTAATGCATACAAAAGTTCATCAATTTGCACCAAAATTAGTCATTTTTGAAACATCCTATATTAGCTCTGAAGCTGATGATTTTGTACTGAAATTGATCATATGCTACAAAAACCGAAAGGAAAAAAAAAAAAAAACACTTTACTTTCATCTGGATGTGTAATCTGTGCTTGGACATGGCAAGAAAAGTAGAGAGTGAAGAGGAAGACAAAGAGGATAAAAACAGAGCAATTTCCCGAATTAATGGCGGGAAAATGTGAACTTTTTTGGCTCATCGCAATTTGGGTCAGAAATTAAGCTCGTTTAATTAAATGAAAGTGGAAGAAGGTGAAGATTAGGAGAAGAAAGTAAGGATTAATGGCGGATTGGAATATGAATTTGGAACATGAATGATGTATATATGATATCATTTTTTTTTGGAGTTTTGTGAGTTTTTTATGAGAAAAAATTCTGTCTATAGACGTTGACATTTTGCATTATAAATTAAGGAGGTGGAGGTTAAGTTAACGAGAGGGACAATGGTGGTTGGTTGACTTAATCGCCATTATGTATGTAATGTCTTCTTAATTAAAACTTAGATAAATTCAATTTAACTAGTGTCACCCACTTTGTGCATGTATATGTAGACTCGGTTTCGATGGTGATCGACGCTATTAAATTATATAATCTTCATGATTTTTTTTGGTTTTAATATAGAAAAAAACAATAGTAATTTTAAAACCGATACATATTGTTTAATTTGTAACAGTTGGCATAGAAATGCGGATAAAATTGATTTATATTGACCAAACAACTTGAGTTTAGTTTATGAATTTATGTTTAATATGTCCTCTCAATTGCCGTACCACGTACTGTCAGTCTGTCATACATCTTGATCACATGTACTTGTAATTTTTTTAATAAGATTAGATTATGCCAGACTATATAAGACTTAGTCTATGACAATCCTCATGCTGTGTGTGCAACGTAAATAATTACGTAACATGATATGAAAATACGTCTATGGACTATGGTGTATGTAAGATAAACTGTACATGCATGTACACGAACATGAACTAAGATGCTACTTGTTGATATAGTTGTCACTAAATACGATTTGTGTGAATTAAACTAACCCCATATGTTGATTTCTTCAAAGTTCACCTATGCTTAATGTCATTGTCGAAGATGAATAAAAATTAAGGCATATTTTTTCCAATCTTGATAAACGTTTACCGCACTTCCGTGATAGCTAAGCAAACAAAAAACCGGCCATATTTCAAAAGTCTGTTATTTTTCAGGTCAGAGAATAGTTTAAGAAGGTCGAAGGGTTAAAACTTAAAATGTCTGTCATTATTCTGCAATTGCCATAATTTTTTTGTTTAAGATTACTTATACATACAACTTCGACTCATTTTGTATATTTTTCTTTATTAACATCTTCTTTTCCCTTCTCCTAACATGTTGTCCATGAATTTTGCTTCTCAAATAATTTCGGTTTTGTCACCAAATTCGACTCATTTATATGTTACATACTACCTCGAATTCTTAGCTTATCCAAAAAAAATGTTATTAGTAAATCTAATAGAATTAAAAGATTGAGGATAACAAGATAACTGTTTCATAATTGTATATATATACAGCAATTATTGCATCACCGTATCAGATTAACTCATTTCATTTTCACCTCCAACAAATACAAAAATCACGTCACTACAGATTTTTTACATTGCACTACAAGGTAAAAATGTACATGCCAAGCAGCACATCAATTACCACCTCATTTAAACAATATATATACCATTCACCTAGCAGATATGGAGGGAAAAGTACCACTAACAAGATTACTACCGGAAACGTCGACCGATACATAAGGATTCTTCCTCGTACGAGGAGGCGATGAACTCGAATCTCGGTCGCCCATCATCATTTGATTGTTGGATGAATTTTCAGTGGTTGATCTGGTGTCAGATTCTACAGGCAACATCTCCATTATAGATTCAAGCTCTCTGACAACCTCTGTCATTGTTGGCCTATCGTCACCTTCTTCTAAGCAACATCGGAGAGCCAAGCTTGCAAATTTTTCAATGCACTCTGAAGGGTAACTTCCCATTCGTTCGTCGACTACAGAAATTAGGTTTCCAGATTGATATGATGCGTTTACCTGATGTTAGGAAAATTACAAAGAGATTAAGAAAATGTGAATAAGCAATCAAACACTGAATTTACCATATGCATGTACCCTCCCAATACTTTCTAGTTTCCGTAAGAATTTACCATTTCCAGGTGATGAAAATCCAAGGCTTTTTTTCAAAATTTTGCATAGGGTTTACGTTTTCTAATTTGGGTATCGATTTTCATGTCTGCAATCTTAGCCTATGCTCTAAGAACCATAGAAAGACTAAATAATTGTTGTTAGTTTTTTAATTGATTCAATACAGGCACTCAATTAGTTTGTGCAATTTAAGAAAGACTTTGATGGGTACCTCTCGGACAATATTCTTTCCATGTGAAATGGGTTTCATTCCTGTTAGGAGTTCAAGAAGCACCACACCAAGGCTATAAACGTCACTTTTGTCGGTTAACTTGTGAGTCAAGCAGTACTCTGGATCAAGGTATCCCTGCAAAAAAAAAAAGTAGCTGTCATAATTGACATCACATCAACAGATTTATAATCCCTGGAATATAATGTTTATGTTTGTAACTTAAATTAGCATTAATGCCTTCTTTCATGGATAGGGATAGCAAAATTTGAATAACTTGATCCCTGATGCCTGGTTGGCCCAGACTACCCCAGTACTTAGTTAATTAGGCTCTGCTTGGATTAAACTTTATAAAGAATTAAGACTGGCATTACAAAGTAGGATAATGCATTATCAATTGTAACTGAAACATTTCACTAGGGGTTTGCCGACACTGTGAATCTCAATTGACATTGACCCATAAGGTTAAGCTAACCCGACACTGTGAATCTCAATTGACAGGCATATTTTCAAAATGATGAAAAACTGGGCATGAAACAAACTAGTCTGGAACAATCAACAAAATATAATCAGTGATGTAAGAATACCGGAGTTCCTCTGACGACTGTAGACACATGATTTGGCACAACCCCATCAGTGTCCGGTAGTGGGGCTAGCCGTGAGAGTCCAAAATCAGCAACTTTTGCTGTAAAGTGGGAGTCTAACAAGATGTTGGTAGCCTTTATATCCCTGTGGAATATTGGGGGATCAGCTTCAGTATGTAGGTAGAGAATGCCACGTGCAGATCCCAGAGCTATCCTCAATCTTGTGGCGAAACAGGGGGATTGTTCAGAACTAGCTGCAGTAGACAGCAAGTCAGGAACCGAGTTAAATGATAAACAAATTCAAGTGAAGGAGATTCACAATTTATAACATGATAAAAACCTGTAAGGTGATCCCTTAATGTTCCATTAGGCATGAATTCATAAACCAACATCTGCAAGGACAAAATGAGAGCAATTTGTCAAAAACAGAATTCCTCACAGAACAAACACTTATATATGCTGAATCAGCATGAACCCATCTGCCCACATATCGACTAGCTATTGGAAAATTTGAACCATGTCATACTTAAGCAGCAGAATTTCAAATCTTATGGCTATCCACTAGCTATTTGAAGGATGAAGTTGGTTCTTGTCATTACTAGTTTACACCATGAAGACTGCAAATTCATGGTATTGGGGCATTTTGCTACACACACTTACATATCATACATCTTCTGAAGATGAGAAAACCACTTAGCAGCAAAGATTCAAATCCTACAGAAGTAAGTCTATCACAGCAGAAAGATGTTCCTAACTCAATTACAATAATTCAGGAGATACAAACTTACCTGTTCACCTCTTTTATTGCAGTATCCAATCAGAGAGACGAGATGCCGATGATGCAATCTGGAGAGTAGTTCTATTTCTGTACAGAACTCTTTATTCCCCTGTAATGACCCCTCTTCAGCACGTTTTACAGCCACTAATGAACCGTCAGCAAGGACACCTTTGTAGACCTTTCCATATCCTCCTTTTCCTACTTCAACAGCACTGGAAAAATGGTTTGTAGCATGTGCGAGCTCTTCATAGGTAAACCCTCTCATACCCTCGGCTCTAATAGGAATCCTGGATGCTGCATTATAATACATGCTGACACATCATCAGTGTGAACAATCTTGTTAATGTGATCATTAGCAACAGCCATTGGATTCTTTAGGAACAAAATACATGTAAGTGAAACTGTCCATAGAGAAAACATGCTACAACCAAACTACCAGAGGGATCTCCAGCATGTTAAAATGCATTAAAAACACAACTGTTATGTATCATAATTCTTCAGAAGTCTTTAGCAAAAGAGCTGGCATAAGTTTAATAGGCTTAGCTCTAATCCAGAAGTGTATAGAGGACTCACATTTTCGTCTTTTGTATATATCACTGTATTTTCTTGAGTGTTTTTTCAAGATGACAAGTAACATGACTCCTGATAACAAGAATGCACCAACAAAGGTTCCCACAATTATGCCTGCCAAGGCACCCTTGCTTATGCCAGATGATTTTTGGGGAATTTCTGCAAGAGAGTTGATAGCAAGGAGCAATTAATGCAGGCTAAAGAATTGAACTCACAAGCTGAGAACATTGCGTGACAATAATGCTCAAGTATATATGCAGTTAGACACAATGTTAAACGACACTTGATCCACATAATTGCAATTAAACTAGTAAAAAAAGCAGAGATTTGTACATGCCTGCTAGGTACGGCTCCAAGAGAGTGAATTGAAGTATCTCGTAAGGTCCAAAAGCTTCATTTTCAGGAATATTCCATTCAACAAACTTATCCCAAATTCGTCGAATTTCAGACCATTCAAAAAGGCGACTTTGTGTGGAATTAGGAGGAAAAACCTTCAAAATCATTTTCAACCGAGGACCTACTTGCCAGGTGTAGCTAACATTTAGTTGCTCTATATCCAAATTAAGTGCAGAGGTTATGTACTCCTCAAAGCTAAACTTGAAGGGGCGAAAATCCGAAAAAATGGGGCTTTTTAGCCGGTAACTAATGATTAATGGTACAGCACAATAGCAATTTGATACTGAAGTTGCCGGGGCGTATTCATAAAACGGTGGACAGCCATTTGCAGGACAAACATTTGTATCATTTGTCCTGTCTTGGGAGTTATCAACTCGAGTCTCAGATCCACAATACTCTACTGAAATGCTGTTATTTGAGCATACAGGGTTTCCATCAAGCCTAGTGGGGAGAAAAATAACATGAAATAAAGAGATCAGTAGATAATATAGAAGCCTGCAAACTTAATATCAAGTCTTTAAAATATAGTAAAGTTCAGAACATTACAGCAAGGTAACATTAGCTGGTACACTTGAGGGACCAGATACTTCTGTCAGCCCATTGTTCCGAAAATCCCTGCAAATACAGGAAACATAATCTTATTTTCAAGAAACAGTACACATAGCAGACTACCACATAATATTACAATACTAAATAACCAACACCAAATTGCCAATAACTAGAAAACAAACTATCATCAAATAACTGAAGTTTAATGTACTGTGCAGAAGAAAGGTGATCAAAGATGCAGGCTATGGATGTACAATAATTGAATGGAAGTAGCCAAGATTGCCTTACAGAGTAAGATTTGGAGCAGCAGATGATTTTATGCTTTCCCAAAGAGTGGAAGGAACAGAACCACTCAATAAGTTATCATCCAGGGACCTAAGGAATAAAGCAGATTAGTCAAAGGGGTAACCAACTATATAAAAAGTACTATTGTGTTTGGACACAATCGGTATCAAAGGTCATAATCAGTTGGATATACAGAAGTGACTGATGCTTACAATTTTTGAAGACGATGAAGGCTTGAAAAATATTGAGGAATAGTCCCATTAAGACGATTGTGTGATAAAATTCTGCAGGTAGAAACATACTATATGAGAACACATTGAGACTTTTAGTCACCGTCAGAACCTGTTAAAGAAGAAAAATGTGAAATCAAACGGTCTTACATTGTCGTCAAATTATCAGATAGCTTCTCTGAAGGTATAGGTCCACTGAGTTGGTTCATACTAAGGTCTCTGGAAACAGGGTGTGGAGAAAAAATCGTTACAATCAAGAATCTCATTTACAGAAAACAAAGCAATAAACTTAAAGACAGGAAGGCAAATGTAAATAGAAGCAATATTGTGATGCTATTGCATAGCTGTGATACTGATAAGCCTCACTTACATATAAGAAAGGTTGGCAATTGTATTGAAATCAGGGATTGATCCATTCAAGCCGCAATTTCTAAGGCTCCTGATAAAGATGAAATGTGAGATTGGAATAAATTAAAATATTCCACAAGATCAAAACACCATTATAAAATCAAAATTGATCTTTTCATAGGTGGAGGTGAAAAAGATCTTATGATGTGGAGGTAATTCACATGCTATTTTTTTACCCTTAATTTCTCATTTATGTTCCAAGGAGCGGGGAATAAAGATCAGCAGGACAATGCAACATGCCTTACAGATATCAACGTGCAGTCTACATAAAAACTATTCCTATCAGATTAAAGAATAACAACTTACAGCTTCAGCAACTGAGTCATGTTCCTATAGCTAGCAGGAATCTCACTCCCACCGAAATTGTTGTTGTCTAGTTGACTGCAAAAAAAATACAAGAAGAAACTCAAATATTATGATAGGAAGAAATCTTCATTAATATGAGAAATATGCCCTTGTATTGAAAAAAGAAACCTCCACAACCATCTCCTTCGCCCAACATGTTTGCAATGCCAAGAAACAAAAACTCTCAAGTGACATACATGATTTGACAATTATCATGCCATCATTTAAGAGAAATGCATACAAAAGTGAATAAATTATTATTATAAAGTATGATCATTAAAGGCAGTAAAGAAGCATACAGTATCAGCAATTTTGGCAATTCTGAGAACTCTGCTGGCAGTGGTCCTGATAAATTATTATTGTCAAGAAGGCTGCAATTGTTTTAATTCGCTGTTAGAATGGAAATCAAATCTGCCCTTGTGTCATACAGTCATACATATATAACTCAAAATTCTGAACCATCAAAAAGAGACCCAAAAATCAACTTACAAATGAATAAGCCTCGGTAATCTGGATAGTTCACGAGGGATTACACCACTAATAGAATTGTTGTTCATGTGACTGCAGAAAGAAAGAGAACAGTGACTGATGGATACAAGAAGTGCATAAGAAATCATGAAGAGCCTAAAGAAAGCAACAAAGATGGCATACAGGTGTTGTGTTTTGTTTAAATTTGCAAATGATTTAGGTATGGGTCCTGATATATTATTTTGGTCAACTTGAATTCGTTCTAAATGTGGCAGATAACCGATCTCATCTGGCAAGGATCCTATCAGCTGGTTTCCATTCAACAGCCTGAAAGCCAAAGATGATAACATGGACATTAGAAAAATCATAAAATAAGATGCATCACAAACTATGACCAAACACAAAAATGATGAGCATCATGAACCAAGATCCAGCCAACGGAGAATTTTGCAGGAATAACAGTTCATAAGAAATTTCACTACGGCAGCTTGCATACCAAAACATAAAACAAGCCATTGGAATCTTTGAAACTTACAGGAGTTCAAGATTTGTGAGATTTCCTATCTCTTTTGGTATAGTCCCTCCTATTTGGTTCCACATAGTGTTCCTTTAGCATCAAAAGAAATGGAAGGGATTAGCAAATGAAATGTAGATACAGTGCAAGTACAAGGGCAGACAACTAGCTCCAAAGAAAATATTTAATATGAACACCAAAACCTGTACTAGACAGTTTTAAGTTTTTAACAGTAAGAATGAGTAACCATAGAATTGATACGGCTTACAATATTTTCAAGTGAGACAGTTGGCCAAGTTCTGGTGCTAAAGTTCCTGAAAGATTCATGGTCATCAGTTCCCTACAAAGAGGGAAAGAGGGAATGAATATACCAACAGGCCATATTTGAAACAGTCATACCATTGGCAATACTCAAGCCAAAAAACCAATTAGCAACTGCTTTGCTGATATTAAAGTACTTACAACTCTTCGACATGCAAGTAGTTGTCATCAAGTGTCTTATTGTAACAATGAACTCCCCTCCAGCGGTCATTGCAAGGGTCTTTACTATTCCAGGTGCTCAGATTCTTCCCCGGATCAATTAAGCTCGATTTAACAGACCTTAGTGCCTTGACTGCAAGTTCAATACAGACAATCCATCAGGCTATCACCTCTACATAAATTCTATACACAACCTTAGGCAAAATCCAAATTACTTCTCAGAAATCAAGTACAAATCCAATGAAATTGTACTCAATTAAAGCTCAATTTCAGTTGAAGGCAACAAAGATCCAATCATTCTTGAGACACAGATCCATGGTTTACCTTCTACGGGGTCGGTGACCTGAGCTTGGACACAATAACAGAAGCAAAGTACAAAGAGGAAGAGAAGAAGCCATAAAACACCGTCTCCGCGATTATAAGCCGGGGAAATTGAAGTTCTCCGCCACATCCCGATCGAAATCATCGTCAACTCAATTGCTACCGATCAGACATCAATTCCGCTAGCGAAGCAAGATCGGAAGAGAACTGAATAGGATGTAATGAAAAATAAGCGGAAAAAAGAGAGAGATGGAAAAATCAAACATGAAACGTAGACGATTTCGTTGTTTGAAGTTGAACCACTTTGGAATATTTAATTATTGAGTAGAGTTGAATTAATTCGGGTTTGAAAATTGAAATCGAACCTGAATGTGACGAGATCGAGGTCGTGATGGTGGGTGAGAATGGGGTGGGTAGCAGAAAAGGTGAGAGTTTGACTCGGTCGCCATTGGAGCTCCTCCTTGTGGGGGGTTTGCTTTTTGAATTAGGGAATTGAGTTTTTCTCAGTCGGTGAGGTGTTTCCTTTTTCCCTCCACTCTGTATTTTCAACGGATTAATACAAATTTATTGGCCGTACTGAATTTTTTTTGTCGTAGTAGTGTGAAACCTTTTTTTATTCTATTATTCTATTGTTAATTTATAACTATAATAATTTAATCATAATGTGACTACATTATACGATTAAAATTATTTCTAATAATCCAAATAATATAGTATGTTATAATTAAACGATGATCATATAATTTGGTAGAGGAGCACAAATAAGAAATCAATTTTAAAATGTTGGAAAAAATGCTAATGTATATTTTATTTAAGTATGAAATAGGGGTCAATGAGATAAGACCTAACAAGGTGTTTGCATCAAATTTTACTTTGATCTACCCTAAATCATGCATTAAAGTTTACTAGAAGTAAGTATTGTATACAACTTGAATAATTTGTGTTAAATCTCGGTGGACAATATTTGACATGAGGGTTCACACGTCGGTTCATACGTATATGCGTGATAGGCCCTGTAAATAAGATCATGGGGTTCCACCCTAAAAACAGTTGACAATAATGGGAGTAACTACTTATATGGTGGGTGCCTTAGGTTTTAATTCCCGGTGAAGGATAAGCTTAGTCTCGACAACTTGTGATCAGAGTTGAACAATTTGGTCAAGTATCTTGCGCTGAAAATTGGTGAGTTGAGAATGACATATAGTTTACTTAAATTTTCCAATGACTTTCATAGGAACAGCATTTAATGCATATGTGAAAAAAGTATATATGTGCATACTAGTATGCCTGGTTATAGTAGTTAATACTGTTGATTATACATCACCTAGAGCTATCTACTTAATTATAAATAGTCAAGATATATACTTTTTTTATTTTCTTGCTTTTGCAAGTACGTGGCTAATCTTTACATGCACTACGTTCAAATCTTCTATAATGATGTTTTCTTGAGCAAACTTAAAATGTGATAAACTTAGGAAATCAAATTAGATATGCATAAAATGGTAGTCCAAATCTCACTACATCCACACGTTAAAGTCATTAATTAAGAAAAGCTAATCAATAATTAAGCATTCACACTTGTAATTGCCTCCAAACCGTGTCTAGGGTTTGAAAGAAAGAACATGACTTTCATGAAGATAGTGCAGACTGATTGTTGTACGTTGTAAGAATAAAAGCATGCAAGTTTTGTCGTTTAATTAGTGAAAACAAATCTTGTAGTGATAAATTGATGATATAACAAATGCAATAAATTTATAGACAGCTGAAGGTGGACGCCATTGACTTTAGGAGAAGGAGCTATAGAGCCATCATCAACAAGAAGACATCAAGGTATCAACCCACCTCGCCAATCATAACATATACACGATAAGGATCTTTATTTAGCATTTTAATTTTCTATAAATGACGTTTAAAAGATTTATTAATTGATAGTCCTTTCATCCAATTATAACATTCCTACGACCTAACGGATAAACAAAGTAAGAAATTGATCGAGTTAGAATTAGGAATCAACGGCTGGAGATTGGATAATGTAAATTTTTTCAGATCAGACACAAAATGTAATCTTTCAAGTGATTTATAACGTAAACTCTCACACTAAAGATAAAAACGTTGAAGAAATATCTTAAAAGTTACCCAATAGGTTTCGATTTAAATCAAATCTTACAATATACATAGGCCTTGTTTCACTTTATGGGGTGGAAGTATTTTTTTATCGAAAAGTGAAGTTTTTTATGGAAATTTTTTCTCGAAAAACATAAAAGTAAATATATGATATGAATTGTAAAAAAAATAAAAAATAGTTTTTTTGGATGAAAAAAATTGTTTGCTTAAAAAGTGAAACAAAGCCATATATAAGATAATATATAAGAGGAAGGGGGGAAAAAACTAAATGCATGGTGATTTTGTAGGCTGGTTGACAAGATACAATAATTCAATTGGTTACACTTACATTACATGAAGACCTTAGGTATTAATAGTACAACGCCGTAGTTAGGCCACCGTTTACTTTATGGCAAACGTGTTGCATCATCATATATATCATCATTGTTTACAGATGGGAAATCTATGAATATAACTAAACCTAACCGGGATTATGTGGAGCCTAGAAGAGATAACAAGTCGTACTTACAACAAAAAAAAAAATTAAAAAGAGCAACACCCCTAAAAAGTCGCATTTAGAATCTTAGATATGTGAATCCCCATTTACACATCGTAGACCAATTTATCGGTCGTCTGCATCAAGCATGAAAGGTGACGAACTATACTCAATTGATTTATGAAGATTTGACTGTTTAGCTATCAATGGGCCTCCGCTCAAGATTTTAAGGCTGATTGGGCTCAAATGGATAGCCCAAGTTTTGTACATGGGCTAATAGGCCCACTATAAAGATCAAAACCAATCGCGTGATTAGAAGAAAGCTTATTGAACCCAAGGAAGAAAAAGGAGGTGATTAGTATCACACATTGAGTATATGTAATATGCATGTCAACATGTGGGTTGTTGTTGTACCAACCACACGTGAGTTTGGTTATTGTGAACCATGTGGGTGATGGGAATTATGCTCCTAGATTTGAGTTTGATTCTTCTTAGTGATGTGAAGCTGTTTGTAAATAGTAGGGTCTACCGCTTAAACGAGGCAACATAGTGTATTCTTTTTTAGGTAAGATGAGGGATTAGAGTCACCGCAAGTATAACTCTAAAACATTCACAAACCCGAGACATCATGATATACCCATGAGTGCTCAATCAATGAGTTGATACACCAAGGGCGGGCAACATAGTGTATGATTTGGTCATAAAGTTGGTTAGACAGATAAAATTAGACTAATATAAAGAGAAAAAAAACAATGCATAAAGTAGGTTGTGGGTCTTTTGACTCGATATTATTGCACGTTATAAGAAAGATTACTGAATAATAAAATATTAATAGAGTATATGGTCTATGAATGGATGTTAATGAAAGAGGTTAGGTGGTACATCAGCGATGCCCAAATGAAATTATCATGCTAAGGTTCACCAACCAATCGAATAAAAGACAACAGTTTGTTCATCTTTTGTATTTTGTTACCCTTTTTTTTGGTTGAATTTTGTTACCCTTTTTTCTAGTTCTAGCATTACCTTTTTTTCATTTTTTTTGGGTTGAACTAGTTCTAGCATTACTAAAACCATATAACTTTCAATGAACTAACAAATATACGACTATTCATATATTTACAACTCATCCCGTAATTAGAGCTACAAGCCTACAAGTTTTACAACAGTCATAGATGAAAACAAGCGTAAATAACCATAACATTCGTCCACAATCATCGATCGAGGCTATTTTTTACACTTTTGAAAGTTGTGTCCATTTATCGCCCACCTCCTCAAAACTAAGGCCATCTTTCATAAATTTCCCCATAAATATCCTGAAAAAAATTCAGTGCGGTGCGATTTTCGATAAATACAAGGTTTTTCTGTGAAAAAATTGAACTGAACCGAAAAATAACCGAAATCGAAATTCTGAAATTCATTGAACCGAGAACCAAACCAAACCGTCGATTCGATAAATTTGATTCAATTTTTTCATTTTCGGTCGAACCATGCTCAGCCCTATAAATAACCTTAACATTGATCCACAATCATTTTCGGTTCGGTCAAATTTGGTCGGTTCGGTAAATTCTTTCATACTTTTGAAAGTTGTGTCCATTTATCACCCACTTCCTCAAAACTAAGGCCATCTTTCATAAATCCCTCGATAAATATCCCGAAATCCGTTCGAAACGATTAGCGATAGCGTAGTGGGACGGCGAGGGTCGCCATCACGTCGATTACGTGGCAGAGCGAGAATGGAAAGTTGTAAACAAAAGATTGGCCTTTGCCAGCTGTCACCTTCAACCTACAAAAGCCCAGGAGCCAGCTTCCGCCTTACCCTCTCCCCAGAGTCGGTTTCTGCAAATCCGGCTCTACGGATTGCCAGAAACCCCCAAAGACTCCGTCTGAGTCTTCGTCACCTTTCGACTTCTTCTTCTTCGATCCGTTTTCGTTATCCAAATCCCCTCTCTCTGTGTATAATAAGCCTCTCAAACTTCTCTTCTCCATCTTTCGCTAATCGCTCCCGTGCTCGGCTGGAAACTGCAATCGATTCGTCATGGAGAAGGTTCGTAATCCTAGATCTGTCTCCTTCTCTGTTGAAGTCTCTAGTTTCGCTCAATTTCTGTCTGTGTATTGCTTGCTGAGTTTGGCGACTGTTATTTGAGTGCTCGATTTCGAACACTGTTTGCTTTGCTTGATTATCTGATTGTGTCATGCAATTCTAATTTGAGTTTCAGCATTGGTGTGATTCATAAAATCTACGGTTCCTTAAATCTTATGGAGAATCGGTTTTAGAGTTTGGAGTGGAAGCAATTGATTGCTGAATTCGCTATTTGATTTCCGATTCTCGTTAGAATGGATCTACGCTACCGGAATTTTAATCTCAAACTTCTAATATTGATTTAGAATTAATTATGTTCTTCCCGCAATGACCGGGAAACTAAAAGAAATTGTTGCTTCGTTGACCGCTTCGAATTCCTTGCAAGCGGAATCGAGGCTGTCTGTGTCGGCCACATTGAGCTGTGGTTAAACGTGGTGCTGAAATTCTGAGTCTGACATTTAAAATTGAACTCCGTCACCTTCGTGTCTGCTACAACATACTATTATAATATAGAATGATTCAAAAATTCTCAAGAAAAAAAAGGACAGAGATAATGGAGGAAGACAACTTTTTTTGTGGAGCGTGGCTTTCCTTGCGCCTCTGCCTCCTTGGTGGGTCAGGTTGTCACATTGTTGAGAGTTAATTACGGGCCGACCTGTTCATTTAATTTGTCTTATAGTCAAATAGATTTGTAGTATTTGAAACCTGATATTGTGAACAATACATCCTATTTTGATTGAGTTTGGGTTCCTTTTTCATGAAAGACAATTGACAAACTGTAGAACATGCACTAATTTTGGCACCAGCTGGAAAGGCTGAAAGCCAAAAGTGATACAGATTCAAATTTTGGTTTTCTCTTTTGGATGATATGATAGCATTTCTTCTGATCCTATATGTAAGTTCAAATTTGTTGGCCTCTTCCACCAGAGTGTTGCATATGTATGTCTTTACTCCCTTGACCATTTTACAAGCTGATGAAAGCATTCCTAATTTTTGTATTCTTCTGTTTTAGGCTTTTGTAAGTAGTTTGTTTTTGTCATTTTTTAAGGCAGGAATGTCCAATAACTACATTAAATCTTCTTTCCAGTTCATACAAATTAGTAGTGTGATACTGTATAGCTTTCCTCCCCTCCTTTATGAAATACTGCTAATAAGTTTCTGAGTTTTTACGAGGGTTGTTTATCTTACGACTGAATGCTATTTGGATCATATGCATCTCATACTTTACTACATTTTCTCTAATAATGACAGGAAATGGCAAAGAAGTCAGCTGAAAGATTGGATTCAAGGAAATCTCATTCTTGGTGGTGGGAGAGTCATATTAATACCAAAAGTGCAAAATGGCTTTCTGAGAATATGGAGGGTTAGTTGCTATTGCCTATTGCTTGTCATATCTATTTTTCTTTTCTTCTCTTCCATATTGATTTGAGCAGATCAACATATCAAATAAATGAATAAAAACATCAAAATTTAGATGATGTAAGGAGATCTAATCTTCTTTGTTCTATACCAACTTATTGCAACTTAAAAAGCAATGGATTTCAATCTCCTTGTTGCAGAAATGGACAATAGTATTGGACGCATGATGAAATTAATTGACAATGATGGAGACTCATTGACCAAGAAAGCTGAAATGTATTACAAGAAAAAGCCAGAACTCGTCTCTCTTGTTCAAGAATTCCAGCGGATGTACCAATCATTGGCAGAGCGTTATGTTCAGCTAACCGGAGATCTTCAGAAAAACATACCTGATCTAAACTCTCTTGTGGCAGCTGTACCCGACTCGAACTCTGAACCAACTACACCATGGTTTTCCCCTGAAGTGAAATTTTCCCGATTTAGATCGAATCACCGGGCTGCTGGTTTTGATGTCTTCCTCGGATCTGGAGGGAGCGCCTCTGATCGTTATTCTAGAGCAGATGAATCTTATACCTTTTCAGATTCTGAAGAATCCGATATCTCCTCTGTCCACAGTTATCCTAGGTTTCCTATGAACGGCGAAGAATACGTGCATGAGAAGATGGACTCTGAAAATGGTTCATTGAAGAGAACAGAAAGTGTAAGTGTTATTGAACTGCAATTGAAAATCGCTAGCTATGAAGAAGAGATTGCCAACCTTAAAATGGAACTTCAAAGCGTCAGATCAACGGAGACAGATGATGAGACGCAAACAGAAGAGTTTGATCCTGACCAAAAGACGCAATCTTTGATTCGAGATTTAAGAACAACAAAGGGAAGATTACTTGATGTAGAGAAGCAAGTTGTGAGATTGTCAACCGAGAACAAGCTGGCCCACGAAAACATCCGTCAGTTGCAGGATCAACTCAAGACGGTTCAGAAAGACGCGGCTGTGTTGAAGGCAAAGCTTGATTCGGAGATGAGAAAGGCATCTAAATGGCAAGATAGGATTGGGAGATACAAAGCCAGCTTAATCGACAGGGATGTTGAGATTAGGGAATTAAAGGATCTAGTTTCAGATGTTAACAGGAAATATCAGCTTCAGGATGAGATCTCCCGATTGTCCGATGAGAAAACCCGGGTTGAAGAGAAGCTTAGAGAAGCTGAAGTAAAATGCCATACTCTCGAAACTCAGCTCATCGTGGTTGAAAAGAAACTCGGTGATGAAATTGAAGAACTAAAGGCGGATTTATCCGCGAGAAAAAACCAGTTCGAGACTTTGACGAGTGAAAGAGATGAAATTGAGAAGTACAGCAACGGGATGAAGTTGAGAATCGAGGAACTCAACCGAGAAGTTAAAAGGCAGAACGATGTGATTTCCGAAGAAGGGGAATTGAAGCGAGAGGCGATCAGACAACTGTGTTTTTCACTTGAGCATTATAGGAACGGATACGAGCATTACAGGAACGGATACGAGCAGCTTAAAATGGCGGTCGTGGGGCAAAAGAGGTATGCGGTTCTTGCTTCTTAGTGTAGTTTGTGTTGATCGTCTCACATTTTGTTCTAATGTTGCTGTTGTTGTAACGTTTGTTGTAATTTGTAAATTAAATCTCTCAGTTTCCGCGGGTTTGTGTTGTGTGAAAGTAGAAGGGTTTTTGTATCTGATTCTGATCTTTGACAATACGTGATATATGTTTGACAATATGGATAACTTCCTTTAGTACAAGTGTAGTTGAATAAGATAAGAATTCAATAAGTGATATGACAAGTTAATGAAGCGACTCGTCCTCGATAGGGGCCTCTATATAACCATTCGTTGCAGGCTGACTCAGGTATTAATTGTTGTTTCATGGTGTTGGTTGAAGAGTTGGTAATGGCGTTTCCAATCGAGTTTGAAATTTGGATTGATCTTTTTGGCTGCAGCGGAACGGAGCCTCTAATAGAGAAGTTCCTAACTCTTGCCACATTGACAAGTTTGACTGTGAAGGTTGTGATTTAATTTGTCACAATATAGGCACTTGGTAATACGTACGGGAAACCACATTTTAATGCAATCCTTAACAGGAGGGAAAAAAATGTACGTAATTGGTTAAACCGCGAAAACTGACACCAAGATGACGTAGGCACAAAATTGGTGGTGGCGGAGAATTCCACGCCATGACCGAGGGAGGGTACGTAGACGTAGTACGTAGTACACTAGTACGTAGCTCGTGTGGTGGGTAGGTGATCGAGTGTGCCATATTAAATACAGTACTAATTAATACCTCTATGGCTGAATTAATCTCATGTTTTTCGACCAACAAAAAAAATAATCTCATGTCTAGAATCTTCAAAACCTAGCTATATATAGTCTTATAAGTTATATCTCTACGGCAACGAATTTATTGAGGTTCTTTTTTTTTTGTTGACAATTGATTCATCACAACTTCGTCTTGATTACGTCCAGTTATATCTGGGCCGCGCACTTAATTTTGACGAGTGAGTCTCTTAAAAGGAATTTTTTAAATCTACTGGAGTCGAATCCAATCCTCATAGATATGGAGTAAGCCGCTTACCACATGAGCCAGTTTGGTTTTATTGACGTTTCTTTGAATCGGAACTAAAGTAATATTCCTAGTATTTATAATTGTCATTACCATTAGACTAGTGAATTTGAGAGAGGTCTTATTTAACTTAATATTTAATGTTTATTCGATTTGAACTCATCCCGTTGTCATCTCTACTCCTTTTCGTTCGGATTTATTTATTATTCTAAGATTTATGGATTATAATAATAAAACTACTATGCTTTTATCAAAACTGAAAGAGAGAAAGAGGCGGAGAGTGCGATTTTTATACATTTCTAAATTAATTAGACTTCTTTTGAAAAGAAGAAAGTAACTAATCGGTATATAAGGGTTTATTTTCTCTCTCCTCCATTCTCTTTCTCTCTTCCTCGCCCCTCTCTTCCCCCATCTCTCTCGTCCTTCTCCCGAACCCTTCTCCGTCTCCCTCCTCCTTCTTTTCCCAATCCAAATCGTCTCCGTCCTGCTCTCCCCGCCGGAGTCGGCCCCCGCCGCCGCCTCCTCCTCGGCCGACCGGTCTCATCCTGCTCGCTTCCGGCCTGTCGGCCCGAACCAGCCAGATCTAACGTCGGATCTGTAGATTTGACGACTTCGCACAAAGTCGTTTCGCCTTGTTGCTACGGATCTGTAGATCGTAGAAGCCTCGACTGGTGGCGGATCCGGCCTCCTGCTTTCTCCTCCCCCTCCTCCTTCGCTGATTCCGAATTCGCCGACAAATCTAATCCCTCGTAAGTCATCTTTACCTGTATGTGTTGAATTGTTACATGGTGTTGACTATGGGATACTTGATGGTTGTTTATTCCGGAATCGTGTGGATTGCCTTTCTAAGATCGAAATCGGCTTCGGATCTAAGTCCTTCGGCTGCGTTTGTAGCTTTTGCGTGTCGTTTCTTCGGCGGAGGCGGTTGTGGTTCGGGAGGCGGTGGACGGTGTCGGAAGCGAGCTTGTCCGGTCAGTGTCTAGCGGTCGAGCAACGAGATGACCTTCTTGAACTTCTTCACGGCGAAATCCGATCCTATTCATAAACTCAGACAGCAAGCGTAGGCGCGTAGCCTTCTATGCGGTTTGGTTCTCGCTTCCTCTTTCCATTTGGTTTGAATACTATCAATTTGTGATTAAGGTTTTATGCCTGTTTCTACAAGATTTCTAGCAATGGAGCTAGCCGCTAGTGAGAATCTAATCCTTAAGATAAGCTTGGTTACACTTGATAGCTATATAGAAATGAACAGATTGGCTACTGAGTATTGCCTTATTGATCAAACTAATCAAAGTATCCAAATTTTCTATTACTTGGAAGCGTAAGTAGGCTCGTTAGATACTCAGCCATTAACAAATTAGCAACCTATAATTGGCTGCATATTCTGTCCGATCCACATAAGAAGCTACACTGACAAAAAAATCATAAGCTTTACAAGGCTTGCAAATTCGTTATCAAAAGGTGTGCTCTTTGTTTTCCCCTTCTCTTATTGGTTGTTTTTGCCTTTAATCTTGAAATGTGCCTAGCTTTCATTCACATTTTCATTCCTCAGTAGTGTGTGCTTTCTAATTGAGCAATTAGGTTGTGACTTACTGACTTGTGTGACTTACTGAGTTGTGATGTTATTATTTGAGAATTTGGACTTGAATGGTTTGATTGGTATGGTATCATTGCATAAAAAATTTGGCTAATATGGACGGTGGTAAACTCGCAATTGAAGTGCACACATTTCATGTTTGGGCAAGTGGTAGTAAGACTAGCTTAACGTGCTTCTTGCAAGTTTTGTGGTCTGAGTTTACGGGTTTTAGGTGTTGATTAGTTGGTTTTAAGAGTTTTGGTGATGACAAGTTGGTTTTACGGGTTTTGGTGATCACAAGTTGAATTTATTTTGCATTGTTAACTTTGTCTATATATTACTTTTAATTATGGCCTATTAGCTCAAATGGTAGAGCAACGTGCTTAACGCACAATAATGTGGGTTCAAATCCCACATAGGCATAGTAATAAATTCTGATGACAAGTTGCATACGTGATGACAAGTTAGGGTGATGACAAGTTTTGTATGTGATGATAGTTTTTTTGTACAAGACGATAGGTTGAGTGATGACAAGTTTTTGTACGCGACGACACGTTTTTGTACGTGACGACAAGTTTTTTTGTACGCTATGACAAGTTTTTTGTGCGCTATGACATATTTTTAATAAGAGATGACAAGTTTTCAACGCGATGACAAGGTTTTCTACACAATGATAAGTTTTTCGTAAGGGATGACAAGTTTTCTACGCAATGACAAGTTTTTCTATGCAATGACAAGTTTTTCATAAGGGATGACAAGTTTTTCGTCAGGAATGACAAGTTTTTCTACGCAATGACAAGTTTTTCATAAGGGATGACAAGTTTTCTACGCAATGACAAGTTTTTCTACGCGATGACAAGTTTTTATGCATGAGGACAAGTTTTTTTCAATTTTTCGGTGACAGGATTTTTGGATGACAGGATTTCCGATGACAGGATTTAACTGGGACGCGGTGGCACGCGTGTAATTTTTTTTTTGACCAAGGGTATTTTTGGAAAAACGACTAGTTAGCACATAAATTTTCAAGGGAGCCTACCCGCTCTACAAATCTCCCCAAATAGCCTACTTACCAAATTTTCTCAAACTGAAATCAGTTTTTATCTCTTGAAGTATAAAATCAAAAGCAATCCTTCTAATATCTTTTGCAATTACTATAAATTTTGAAAAATAAAATAAAGATGATATTGACAATTGGTCGCCCAATCCTTCTAATATCTCTTGGGTTTTACTTTGAATAAGGGTGTTGGAGCCCAATTGGTCGCTAGACTCCCATCCAACTTTTTGTAAGTGTAATTTATTATGTTATTTAAACTCTATAATATTATTTTTTGGAGTTAAAAAAAATATTGACAAAATATCGTAAAATACGTCAAATAATAATTATCAATTTGAGAAATTAGTTGTAAATGATAAGATTACCTAAAGTTGGATGAAAGCCTAGAAACAAGTTGGGCATATAAGATAGATGAGAAAGTCAATCTAGAAATGATAATTATATAGAGCATATAAATTACCGTAAATTTTTGTACAAAATGTAGTATCCGTTCATCGTGTAGTTGGTGGTACTTTTTCTCCTTTTCTTGGTTAAAATAGTATTTGATTTACATTTTGGTAAAATGATTGATACTTTTGATCCGTTGGGTTGATCCGACTCGAAAACCCGAAGCGACCCAATCCAGTTTGGCTCATAATCCGAACATGAACTCAATCCGAATCCAAAACAACCTGACCCGAACCCGTCCGATTGACAGGTTTAATCGTGTCGTTGGTGATACTTTTTCTCCTTTTCTTGGTTAAAACTTATGGTACACTTAGAGCACATGCAATGGTTGACCATTCAATTTGGTCACCAACTTAAAATAATCACAATTTTCTTGTTCATTTTATTTATCTTTTTTGTTTCATTTTCTTTTCTCTCTCTCAAGGGGACACTTGTCATCTTAATATTGAAAGATCAAAGAGATGGTTTGGCCATCACCATGACCAAAAGCATGCTCTCTCTCCTCAAATTCTCCTTTCTTCCCCTCCTTTTAATAGTATTTTTTTAATCCATGTCCAAGATTTTGGCCTACCATTACAAGTACTCTTAGTGGATATGTAAGTAATGAGTGTTTAATTAATGTACTCGTGAATGGGTTGCAATTTGCAAAGCCACTTTTAGCTCACCAACCTCCTTCCACCTACCCCAAAGAGTGACCATCTTCCTCTTCGTTCACTCGTTCCCCGACCATTATTTCCTACCCATCAAACTCGCCGTCACATTTAACGCCGTCTAATCTACTAATCACCCCTTCCACCTACCCCAAATACCATCTTCCTCCTCGTTCACTCATTACCTGAACATTTCTTTTTCCTACCCATCAACTCGCCGTCACATTTAACGCCGTCTAATCTACTAATCCCCCCTTCCCTTCCAACCAACGTTTTCCGTCGAAAACTACCCCGCCCCCCCTATAAATTCAACTCCAATCCGCAATCCTCCTCATCTCCACCAACCTCGCAACTAACGCCCACTCAATTCCATTCACTTCGCCCTCCGCCATGGATTTAGTCCTCCTCCAGAAGGGCCTCTACGGCCTCTTCTTCGCAATCTCAGTCGCCATCGTGATCTCGAAGCTCCGAGGCAAGAAGTACAAGCTCCCCCCGGGGCCATTTCCGGTCCCGATCTTCGGAAACTGGCTCCAGGTCGGCGACGACCTTAACCACCGGAATTTGACCGATCTCGCGAAGAAGTACGGCGAGATCTTCCTCCTCCGCATGGGACAGCGCAATCTCGTGGTCGTCTCGTCGCCGGATCTCGCCAAGGAGGTGCTCCACACGCAGGGCGTCGAGTTCGGATCGAGGACGCGGAACGTCGTCTTCGACATCTTCACCGGAAAGGGACAGGACATGGTGTTCACCGTCTACGGCGAGCACTGGCGGAAGATGCGCCGGATCATGACGGTCCCTTTCTTCACCAACAAGGTCGTCCAACAGTACAGGCACGGATGGGAGGCGGAGGCGGCGGCCGTTGTGGAGGATGTGAAGAAGAATCCGGAGTCCGCCACCACGGGGATTGTGCTCAGGCGGAGGCTGCAATTGATGATGTACAACAACATGTTCAGGATCATGTTCGATCGGAGGTTCGAGAGCGAGGCGGATCCGCTGTTTAACCAGCTCAAGGCGCTGAATGGAGAGAGGAGTAGGCTTGCGCAGAGCTTTGAGTACAACTATGGCGATTTCATCCCTATTTTGAGGCCTTTTCTCAGAGGCTATCTCAAGATCTGCAAGGAGGTTAAGGAGAGGCGGTTGAAACTGTTCAAGGACTCCTTTGTTGACGAGAGAAAGTGAGCTTTTCTGATTTCGGTTTTTAGCTGATTGAAGTCAAAATTGGATTCGGTATTTCTGTATTTTGACTTTTGTGGTTTTAAATTTGGAATACAGGAAACTCGGGAGCGCCAAGCCGACGAGCAACAACGAGCTGAAATGCGCAATTGATCACATCTTGGAGGCTCAGCAGAAAGGCGAAATCAACGAAGACAACGTGCTTTACATCGTTGAGAACATCAACGTTGCTGGTAAATTAATCATCAATTAGTTCCTCATTTCTCAAGTTACGATTATGGTGCTTATCGTACAGTAACATAAGTACTGTTTGGATTTTTTTTTAATGATAAGTACCTTATCGTATTTACGATAGATTCTAATCGATGAGCTTACAATTATACAGCAATTGAGACAACACTATGGTCAATTGAATGGGCAATAGCAGAGCTAGTAAACCACCCCGAAATCCAGAGCAAGCTACGAACCGAGCTCGACACCGTCCTCGGAAAAGGCGTCCCGATCACCGAGCCCGACGTGCAAAAGCTCCCTTACCTCCAAGCAGTGGTCAAAGAAACCCTACGTCTCCGAATGGCGATCCCGCTCCTCGTCCCTCACATGAACCTCCACGACGCGAAGCTCGGGGGATTCGACATCCCGGCCGAGAGCAAGATCCTGGTCAACGCCTGGTGGCTGGCCAACAACCCGGCCCACTGGGCCAAGCCCGAGGAGTTCAGGCCCGAGCGGTTCTTGGAGGAAGAATCAAAAGTCGAGGCGAACGGGAATGATTTCAGGTACTTGCCGTTTGGCGTTGGGAGGAGGAGCTGCCCCGGGATTATACTCGCGTTGCCCATACTCGGGATCACGGTGGGGCGGTTGGTGCAGAGCTTTGAGATGGCGCCGCCTGCTGGGCAGAGTCGGCTTGATACTACTGAGAAAGGTGGGCAGTTTAGCTTGCATATTTTGAAGCATTCGACTATTGTGATGAGGCCAAGGGACTGAAAACTCGTGAGAGCAATTGGGGCTTGGTTTGCGTTGTAATACCATTTCGTCGTGTTGTATTACTAGTTGTGGTGTTTAGTTTTGTATTGAGTTGTGTTGATTGAAGTAATGGTATGGTGTAAGGTTATAATAATCTGGTATTGGTCAATTTAATGCTGAAAGATGACTTAGCTCAATTGGAGTGAGAGTTTGGTAAGTTGTGTGGATATTGGTAGAGATCAAGATTTTGCACCACGAGCTAACACTCAACCACCAAATTGTAGTTGGTATGAGGCGTGCGTAGTTTGGTTCCTTTTGTCATTTTTCTATATCTGACCATTAGCCGTAATTGAATTGGGAGTCAAACTCAAAATTGCCATCCGACATTCCTAATCTACCTATCTTCGGAAAAGTCTTAAGAGAGGATGGATTGGACACCATTCTATTATTGTAAAACTACACTGAGTTAACTGTTTAATTTCATTTATTTAGAATGTATAAATCTTGTAGAGAATTTATGAGTTTCCATTTGGGATTTAATTCACCTAGGATAGAAAAACCAAAGATAAAAGTACAATAATATAAAACTATACTAGCTGTAGAAGAAGCAGAGTGGCCGCCTTTATGCAATACGTGGTGCCACTGTCCTCACTTTCGACTCGAAGGCTAGGAAATGGGGAGCCTCTGAGTTGGATTTTCCATGCGATGATCATCGTTTGATCTTCGTGGAGCGAGTGTGGCAAGCCCTTCTGTTAGGAAATCCAAGGTGTGTATGCAAGTATGTACACCACGGGGAGCCAGGCAAGCCACAGTATGTGGTCATTACAATACTATTCAGCACCTATTATCACTTCGAGAAGGCGGAGGCAGTAGCCTACCTTGCCAGGCCAACAGGGCAGGTTCTTTGCGTCCAACGCCTCCCTCATTTCTTTGAGCCACACTTGAGGCCGATATGATACGGGTCGATCACCCGAGCCCGTGACAGCTAGACCCGCAAGACAACGCCGGAGGCCGAAACGCTACGAAGATTAATATTAGTTTTAATTTGATGTTTTATTTATTTTATTGGATTTTTATTTGTAATTTTTGAACTAGAGCAAAGTCTCTCCTCTCGGGTTTTCTTGTCGGTTCTTTCCTGAGATGCCTTTTGTTGAAACGTCTAGGGCTTAGGTATAAATACTTCCTAATTGTCTCATTGAGAAATTAATCAGAGAAATTAGACCTTTGCCCTAATTCTCTTTGGTGCCTCCCTTCCTCCGCGCTACCAACGCGGATCGCTTGAGTCCTGCGCCCACACCGGACGCAGCTCCCCCTCCGACCAACGGAGGTTCGGTACGTGGCTCACACCGGGTCCGTACCACGATATGTGTGTATGCGTGCACGGTATTTGAGCAGGAGGGAGCAAGGGAGCACAACGATGTGCTGCTCCGTCATCAATGCATACATCGGTGGGGCCTTTGGCAATGAGGCGCTTGTTGTTGCTGGCCCCAAGGTTGGAGAGCTGTTGAGAGACGAGTCCTCTAAGCGTCCGGTTGAGCTAGAGTTCGTTCGCGTCGTTGTCAAGGAGAGGTATGTGTATACCACGGATTACGATTTAGTGAAGAACGCTGGTCGAATCACGTATCCCCGATTGGATGCTTGCTTCCTGTAGTGGCAATTGCTATGCTTGATCAAAAGCTTTGCTTTGAATAAGTTATGTTGAACTCGGCTAAGGCGGTTTGTGAGTTGATGCCATTTTCCTGCTGAATTTTGCTTGCTTTAATATGTATGCTGTATAATTCAGATACTGAAGTTATGACAATTCACCTGTCAATTACAATGGCAGGAACTTGTAGAGGGAGTGTATTGTGGTATTTTTTTTTTGCAATGTCATGCTAACTGCTAAGTGCATCTGAGAAAGTTGGGAAACCTGTACAAAAACAAGCAGTCTCAGTCTTGGCTGAAACACAAAGTAGTAAAATCGAATCTTATAGGGTTGAAACCATTGTAAAGGTATAGGAATGATCATACCAATTTGAGATAGGGCTGAGCATGGTTGGTTCGGCTTTCGGTTCAAGAAATTTTAGGATTTCGGTTTCCATTTCGGTTATTTTTCAGTTCGGTTCAATGTTTTCAAAGAAAAACCTCATATTTATCAAAAACCGAAAAAAAGAACCAAATTCCCGAATTTCGGTTTCATTTTCGGTTTTGATTTTTTCGGTTCGATTCGGTTTTGAACCGATACTCACCCCATTTTGAGATGTGCCTTCCATAGGGTCGAATGGTCCAAAGTAAGGCTCAATTGCTTGGGCCAACAGCTCCATAGTGGGCCTTCGGCCCAAATGAAGACAAATCACTATTTCCCATAAAACAAACACGGTCATAATTCATAAACCTTGACTCATTCATCTGATATTTTCACAGATTTTTTTCCTCTAGCTGACTGATGGAATCACAAGCAAAAACGTTACAATATACAAAAAAAAAAAAAAAAAAAAAAACAAAAACCCAGCCTAACCCTATAGTAATAGTACGAGCGTACGATCAGTATTCAGTAGTAATGAAGTTTCAAAAAAAAGAAACGGTGGGCCCCGCCCCCTCTGTAGAGGTAAACGGTGTCTTCAAGTGTCGTGCATGCATCTTCAATTCTTAACCCTTTCCCCCATTCCTCCCTCTCTCGCCTCCTCTCTCTCTCTTCTCCATTGCATGCACACAAACTCGCACGCCTTCTCTCCCGCCCCCACTCCCCTCTGTTCCCAATCGAAAACCTCGCCTTTTCCTCCTCCAAATCCCTCAATCTCCGATTCGCCACAGACCGTCGCCTTTTTCCTTCTGCGGAGTCGGTGTTCTTGCTGAATGGGACAGTGAGTGAGAAATCAACTCTCAAACAAGGTTCGTTGTTCAAACTCGTGAATTGAATCGGCTTCGTGTTTTAAAGTTCGTTTTGCGGTGTGATTTGGACTCGATTTTGAGTCGAGTGTTTGACCTGGCGATTTGCGGAGTTCGGAACTGAGGTTTAGGCTTTTCCGCTAGGGTTTGAGTTTACGGCCTGATTTCGCGGTCTGTTGGATTTTGGTGTTTTCAGGTTGAGTAGGAGCTGCTGATTCGGAAGGCGGTTAGGTCAATGGGGGCCAAGATTTGCATGAACACGTTTTGCGGGGCTACAGTTTCTTCTACGTGGAAGAAAGGCTGGGATTTGAAATCCGGTCAAATTGCTGATCTCTGTTTGAATTGCGGGTATCTCTCCGACGCTCTACCTACTTTGTTTTTTTTGAATTGCCTCTTTTAATTTTATCTTTCCTTCAATTGATTGGAAAGAGAATAAAATCTATATGCTAATTTCCGGTTTATTAATTTCGTTCCACATTCATTGAAGCTTTTTATTCTATTTATACACTGTTTTTTTAGTAGTTTGTTTTTACTGTGGATTTTAGCTAATAGGTGCTTCAATTGTTTCAGAACTGAGTTTGGCTACTAGTCAGATGTTCTATGGAAAAGAGCTTTTTTTTTCCTGTTAAAGTTCTTAATCATGCGGATCATCTTACATCAGAATGTATGAGTGTGCAATTGTTGTTCCTACTTGAGAGAAGGAAGTAAAATCAAAATAGAGGAAAAATATCCCTAGCTAGCCGAAATGCTGTATAAGTTGCTGTGCATTATTTTTGTAGCACTCTTGCCTTCTGCCTTGGATTCTAAAAAAATGGATTTGTGCAATAATGTTTTAACTTGCAGATTGCAAAGCATGTATGCACACAAATTGGTAAAAGGCTTGTTTCTTTAGCTAATGTAACCAGGCTTGCTGACCCGCATTTTCACCGTCGACGTTTAATATTGTAGTTGAGAGTGCTATGCAACTTCAATAACATGCTTTCTGTTGTTGGTACTTATCAATTGGCCTTTAATGTAATGAATACCAGATCTGTCTATGAGAAGCTAGCTTATTGTGACACATTTCATTGTGAAGAAGCAGGGTGGAGAGAATGCAGTATGTGCAACAAGGTTTGCACTTAGCAATATTTTGTGCTTATTTTGTTGAAGCCGTATAAGAAATAATTTCCAGTTTGTATTTTGGTTCGGCAGCGCCTCCACTGTGGATGCAGTGCTTCTCTTTCGTTTATTGAGATCCAGGATTTTGGAGGTGTCTGGTGCATTAACTGTGCACACAGCGCTAGCGCTGGTTGCTATAAGGTAATGGCACTTGTAATTTCAACACTGTTGTCTTCTAGTTCTCATCTTTGGCATTGTCGCATGCTAGGTGTGGTTCTTGCCATTTTTCTGCAACTTCTACTCATATTAGAATTAGCCCTATATACATATCTGTTTGTCATGAATCCACTGCAAATGGGTAGGGTTTGAAATTACCTTATGCTATCCAATATGCCCTTTATATAGATTCTCGTTATGGCTTGGGTGATATTTTTGCATATTTGCCAAGTACTATGATAATGGTACATGGTACCATTGTGCAGCATAAATAAATTTATCAGAATGAAAATTTCCTATAACTTTCATTTATTTCATTTTTATAAATAGAATTGTTGTGCTCATTCACCTTTGTTTGTTTCCAAAACCCAGAGCCAGGGAGATGTGTTACCTTCTGAAGCTTCAGTACAGAACTCTTATGCATCTTGTGAGCTGCAAAACTCAAAGTCAATATATAAGCTGGATGGAGATTCGCATAATGATGGGAGGCTATTAAATTTAGGAATTCCTTCTGAAAATTTATTTTTTGGGCTACAAATGGAGATTAAAAGCCCAATTGATTTTTCCTGCAAAGGCTTTGAAAATCTATCCCATTCACTTATTGAACCTCATAAGCTTGCAATGCCAAGTGATGACCGGCCAAAAGTTGGGGTTAAAGATGTGCAGGAACCAATAACCATGCCATCCTTGAATATCAGTTTGGGGACTCAAGATCCCAAAATATATAACCTAGATATTTCCGGTGGCATAGAAGAAGGGGAGAAGAACAGATCGCCTCTCAACCAATCCATGCAGAAGGCTCGTCATAATTTGCGAAAACCTGCTAAATCTTATCTACCTAAAAGTTCTGAATCTAATAAAGGCTCAGCTTCTCAAAAGAGAATTGGAAGGCCACCTGCTGAAGCACGAATACGCAACCAACTACTGCCACGTTACTGGCCCAGAATTACTGAGCAAGAGTTGCAGAAATTATCTGGAGAGTATCCTTATTGTATTGCTCTTCTTTTTCCTTAGTAAAGTAGCAAGTGAATTGCACTTGGATGAGCAATCAATCATCTCTTGAATTATATGCATTTATTCCCATGGTCTTAACTTCCCTCTTTCATCTCAAAAAGTCCTTACCTCCCTTTTTTCAATATATATATTTTACCTTAACTGTTATCTTTATCCAGCCTGAATTCGACTATTGTACCTTTGTTCGAGAAGGTTTTGAGTGCCAGTGATGCTAGTCGAATTGGTCGGTTGGTTCTTCCAAAAGCATGTGCTGAAGTAAGTTAATGTCACGTAACTGGAGCTTGTTTTTATACTTCATTGTATCTCCCTGGCAGAATGGAGTTTGTTTTAATACCTTAATCTATTTTCCTCGCAGAATCCTTGGTTTAATTTTTTCTTCTTTGTTAATGCAGGCTTATTTTCCTAAAATCCATCAATCAGAAGGTCTTCCATTGAAGATTCAGGATGTAAAGGGGAATGAATGGACATTTCAGTTTAGATTTTGGCCAAACAATAATAGTCGAATGTATGTATTGGAAGGTGTAACACCTTGCATACAGACCATGGAATTACAAGCTGGTGATACTGGTATGCTTCTTCTTGTTTTTTCTTCTCAGGCTTGATTGGACTGCTAAGCTTGCTAATTTTTTATTTTCAATCTAGTTAGATTCCAACTTCCAAATTAAACCTTTATACAAAGAGAAGTTATCCTGGTAAAAATCTTTGATTTTGTATTTTTTATTTTGTTTTTCCTTGCTTATCACTTAAAAATCTTAAAGATATGCTTTTACAATTGATCACCTATCTTATTACATTCCACATGCTAGTGTCTGGATTTTCCACAAAATATAGACAACCTCATATACTTTGGAAGTTATCCTGTTATTTTTCGTCTTCGTTCTAAAAATTAAAAAATGGAATCTTATTTGAGCCATCTTTAAGAAGCATAATTTTGTAATGGCTGTTGTTTGATTTTTCATTAAGGCAGGGCGTTAGATTGTCTGAATTTCTGCTATGGACTTTCTAATTTAGCAACATCATTGTTTGCTTGTTTCATTTTTAAGATAATACCACTGCCCACTGGTTTCAAATTCTAGATTGGGTATTACGCATGTTTACAAGTTTCCTACTCTAACCAAGATATCTCTGTAGTGATATTTAGTCGGATTGATCCTGGAGGCAAATTTGTCATAGGTTCTCGCAAGACGTCAAGCTCTTTTGAAGCACAGGTTTTTTTCTTCTTATAACTGGTCCTGCAGGTTTTGCCAAAAATTTTATGCTGTTTTTTGCTGAAACTTATTTTGGAACTAGCAGGACCAACAGACTTCTGCTCCTCATAATGGTTTGGTCTCTGAAGACAATATTTGCTCTGATGCAAGTGAACGTCCAGCAACTGTAAATATTTATTCTGGCTTCCTTCAGTCATTGAAAGGAAACAAAGAAAATACTCTAAATGGTTCATCCGAACAATCAAATATGCTAAATGGTGATATTGATTGGAGTAAGAATGATAAATCTAAAGACAAAGTGAGCAAGGATTTATTGCAGCAACCAAAGGTTAGTTCAGAGGCGAAAGCTGTTACCGTAGGTTCACGAAACAAACGGTCATTAATGCACAGTGAGGATGCTGTGGAGCTTAGAATTACTTGGGGGGAGGCTCAGGATCTTTTTCGTCCACCAAAAGACATCCAAGCCAATGTTGTTGTGATTGAGGAATTTGAGTTTGAAGAATATGATGTAAGTTTCATCAAATTAATGCCACTGTATATTATGGAGCTTCCCTTCCCCATATCTATGAATTTTTATTACACATCTGTTTCAAATTCTAGTCTACTTCTAATCAAATGGAAACTGTTTCTGGTATTCATAATTTTAGGAACCTCCCGTTTTTGGTAAAAGAACCCTCTTTACTACTGGGCTTCTTGGGTGAGTAGTGTTACACTAACTCTCTATTTAATTTATCCTCTCTTCGTTTCTTGTCTATCAAATTGTGCAAGGGACAAAATATAAGTAAGTGGGAACCTCCATTTAAATTGTTTTCTAAACATCAAATGTGATAATAGTAAGCTTTCTAGATTTAATATTGCAGGGGAGAAAATCAATGGGCTCAGTGTGATAAATGTGCAAAATGGAGGAAGTTACCATGGGATGTACTCATCCCACCAATGTGGTCTTGTTTGGAAAACGTGTGGGACTTAAGCAGGTCCTTGCAAACACCTTCTAGTTCAGTTTTTAATCAGTGCAATGAAATGAATGACCGAGATGACGTCATAGCTTTTCATTTGCTTCCAGGTCTTACTGCCTTGCACCAGAGGAGATCAGCTCCGAGGAATTGGATCTATATTTCAGAGTCGGCAAAGGTTTGTGAGATTTCATTTTCTTGTCATATATGAGGCGAGCTCATGATATTATACTGATGGAATGCTGGTCCTCTAAATACAACCTTTCCTGCTTTTGGTTGTATGGCATGTTTATGTTTATCATAGTTGAGATATAATTTTCCCAGGTTGAATTGTCTGCACATGCATGATTATCATAGTTTCTTAGGCTGAATCGAAAAATGGATATATTTTTGCAAACCTTAGATTTACAATATTGTGTGATCAAAGTGACTAGCATTATAATGTATTCGTTTGTCCATCCGTGTCTGAATTTAGTCGAACCTTAATTTAGTGAACTTTCAAGTTTTACCAAAATGTCATGTTCCTCTAATTTTCACATTGGGAGAGAAAATGGCATAAATTCAGTTAATCTTGTTTCTGAATGTTCACGGATTGGAAAAAACTAACATTAATGAACGGAGAAAATTCTCTTGTACTGGTTTCATAGAAGAAAAATGAACTGCCACTTTAAGGTATCATTAATCAATGGTATAATTCCTACTTAAAACCATGGATACTTTATACATGTATCTGAAAATGTTTATTGTTTCAGATTCCAAGAAACGAAAGGTTGCAGAACAAGGAAGCCAGCCATGTGGTTTAGATGCACTGGCTGATGCTGCAGTTCTGGGCGAGACAGTAGTAGAGCCTCCATTTATAGCAACCACCACTAGACACCCGAGGCATCGCCCTGGCTGTTCTTGTATAGTATGCATTCAACCACCGAGCGGTAAAGGCAAGCACGAGTCCAATTGCTCCTGCAATGTTTGCTCAACCGTGAAGCGGAGGTTCAAAACGCTCATGATGCGTAAAAAACAGAAACGCCCTAACGAGAAAGGGACAGAAAAGCCGCAACAGAAGACGAGCCAAAACGACAGCTGCCCAACTGAGGAATCTAAGAAACAAAGTTTGTTAGAAGAAAGCGAAAGCTGTTGCAAGGAAGTTATTGACCTCAACTGCGATCCAGCCCGAGAAGATGACGTGGCAGGTACGAGTATTTCGAATCACAACACTAATCAGAATGAGTCTTCTGGTAAGCTCTCAGCTCAACCGAAGAGTATTTCGAATCACCACACTGGTCAGAACGAGTCCTCTGACGTGCGCTCAACTCAACCTAAGGGTGACAATAAGGTTCAGTACAGCCAGGATCGTCGTCCCGAGCCCAAGCACGGCACTGAGCTTTGTGATGAGCTTGTGGCTTCTATGACTGCTGTGGAAGAGCGTGACAAGGAGAAGCAATCATCAGTATTGATGTGATTTGGGTGGTGGTTGCTGAACTCAAATGGGCACCATTAAAGGGAAAACAGAGGTATTGTTTCAGTTGTATTGCCTTCTTTTATGGCACTGTAATGCTTCAGTCATCCTCATTGTATAAATTATTTAAAATAGATATTAATATCATTTTTTTTCTCTCATGGATACTATATTTGTCATTATGGTAGTGAAGAATTGCACATGTAAATTATTTCAGTGTGTAGACTGTTCTTTCATTAAGATGATGTCTTTGGATGCATTGAATCTGCTTCATAAAGCCCTTAAGTGAGATAATTTAGTTACAATTTTTAATGTCCGATAATGCATATACTTAAAGCCCTTAAAAATGTTAGTAATAAACTAATGAAGTGTTGCTTTTTCCAATTCCAACACTACAGCAAAAAACACGGGGCTGAAAAACCTGCTGGTTGGGACATGAACGAGCTCTTGAAGGAGAACCTTGAGAAATGCTTGCATGGACAAATGACTCAAACCCCACATTTGAAGGACAATAGAATTAGATAAAAATGGTGAACTTATCATCTAGACAGACTTATTTAATTTGGAAAATGATTTCACACAACGTATGGCTTGCACATGATACTAAAGTGTCCTGTGGAGTTTGGATGAGTTGTCTCGAGTTGAAATTGTAGGGCTGAAATCTTTCTTTTATACTCAAAAAGAATCGTTTAGATTAATTTAATGGTATTCTCTAAAGACATAGGATCAAATATTGCATTTGAAAAACTATAAATTTCATACAAATATACCTTATCAAATAAATAAAATCTAACAAATCATTTCCATGGATCTTTAGGAAAAGAATGAAATGAAAATATAATCATTTAATGTAAGGGTTACATGGTCGTATTCAAAAATCTGGATTTTTTTTTTATCTTACTTAGGAGATACACTCGTTCAATGGTGCTAACATAAGGTAATCTCGTGTAAGGAATTTATTTATACTCCTTAGATGTAAATAATTAGTTATTAAGAAAAAAACAATCTTTTGTAGTTCATCCCTTTATGAACTCTTATAGCTTTTTTTTTTATCATTCGTGTAATTTTTCATATTATTTGTGTTATAATAAGATTATTTTTCTTTTCATAAAAAAAAAAAGATTATTTTTCTTAATATTATATTTAAAAAAACGTGAAATATAACGGCGTTACGGGAGAGGGAGCTTATCCGTTGAAGGCACATGGCATGGGCTCTCGCTCGCTAGACAAACCAAATCGCAAAACACAAAATTCTGTTGATGGTAGTAATTGACTAGCCTCAGACCTTGAGCACAGAGAGAAAGAGAGAGCCAACAACAATGGAGGAAGCAGATCCATCCAACTCCGAAAATGGCGGTTTCAATCCCAACCGCAAGCCTCCTCCCGCATCCACAGGCGTCGGCGTCGCCACCGTCTTCGGCAATTCCTATTCCCAATCCCCCTCCCCCTTCCGTGGTCCCCACCACCGTCGCGCTCATTCAGAGGTCAGCTTCCGAATCTCCGACGACATGGATCTCTCCTCGGATCCATTCGCCGGATCCTCCACCGAGGACATCGGATCTGAGGACGACCTGTTCACCGCCTACATTGACGTCGATAAGCTCGGCCAATCGGCGGCCGGATCTGCCTTTTTCAACGCCGCCGATGCGACAGGAGGCGTCGACGGCGCAGACAAGAACGCCGCCTTCGCTAGGCCTCGTCACCGCTATAGCAACTCGGTGGATGCCTCTTCCTCTGGATCTAGACCTGTTGAGAGCTCCGTCTTTGGCGAGATTATGGAGGCTAAGAAGGCTATGCCTCCTGATAAGCTTGCCGAGCTCTGGTCCATCGATCCCAAGCGCGCTAAGAGGTTTCCATTCCCTTCCTAATTCTGCCTTCAATTCCAATTCATTGCACACAGAAAATCATTCTTCTGATTCTCAGATCGGTCTAGATCAATAATTCCATGGATAGAACATGTGAAATGGCTAGAGTTTGCTGTTTGACGAGCGATTGCGCTTTAATATTTCTTCATCTACGGATTTAATGAACAATTCTTGCTCAATTATCCTAACTCGCTTGTTCCTAATTAACTATGTTAATTTCAAATGGCTCTTAGCAAGCTTGAGCTTCATCTTTGGCCTGGATCCTGATTCCTGCATTGCAAATTTTGCTTTTCCTGGATTCATGTTTTTGCTCCATAATAGCTGTCAATTGGCAATAAATCATTCACAAATTGTATTGATTCATGTTTCAGTTCTTTCTGGGGGCATAATTCACCAGATATGTAGGCATGATTATGGTTATACAGATCTAAGAAATTTCTTGCCATGTCTGGATTCTACTTGTATGCTGAAACTTTGTGTTTATTGGTGAATGAATTGTAGAATTTTGGCAAATCGACAGTCTGCCTCTCGATCTAAAGAGAGGAAGGCTCGGTATATGCAAGAACTTGAGAGGAAAGTTCAAACCCTTCAAACTGAAGCGACCACTCTTTCTGCACAGCTCACCTTATACCAGGTGCCTTGTTTAAGTTGCATTCTTATCTGTTTAATGTAGCTTGTGCTCTAAACTAAGCGATGCAAGCTTGCACATTCATTGACTTGTTAATCCTTGTATGCATGTTAGCAACTTCTACTGATGCTACTCCATTTTTCTCTGCAGAGGGATACTAGTGGTCTCAGTAATGAGAACACTGAACTTAAGCTTCACTTACAAGCTATGGAACAACAAGCTCAGCTGCGAGATGGTGAGATTTAAATCCTTTACATCAGATTTGTGCTGTCTTAGTTTTCCAATTTCGATTAGAAGTATGAAATCACTCCTTTCTCTTTATAGAAACCATGAAATTAAATCTCTAATCTCTTTGCACTTGGATGCACTTTCTTCTAAGGCCGAATGGCTCCTCACAAACTCATCTTGAATGGTTTTTTAAATTGCTTAATTGTCTGTCCTGTGCATGATTTATCTAAGGGTGCGTTTGGATCAAACTTTTCAAAGCATTATAATAAAATCTATCACATTATAATGTAGAATCTGAATGCATTCATAAAAGCTACATATCGAAATTTCACTTTCAACAGCAATTGCTCTCTGATACACGTTCTGTACTTTGCTAAAGGGAGACCAAAGTAAGTCTAGTAGAGAACACCTGTGGTTGAAAGTGAGATTGTGAAATGTAGCTCTTACGGGTGCGTTTGGATTTTTGCATTACAATATATTGTATGTGTAATCTGTATGCACACATAGGATTTTTGCATTACAATATATTGTATGTGTGTTTGGATTTTTGCATTACAATATATTGTCTTTACGGGTGCGTTTGGATTTTTGCATTACAATATATTGTATGTGTAATCTGTATGCACACATAGGAGCTACATTTTTTTTCCCCAAAAAAGACATGTTTCTTATCATTTTCTTTAAATGCAGCATTGAATGAAGCCTTGAAGCAAGAAGTAGAAAGGCTCAGGGTCGCCACGGGTGAAATGTCGACAAACCCCTCGGAGTCATTCAACATGGGAATGCACAACATGCCGTACAATGTGTCAGGCTACTATTCAGCTCCTCATCAGCCAATATCTGGAGGCCAACAGAACATGCAATTTCCACCATATAACCATCAGTCACAAATCAATTTGCACCATTTGCATTCTCAAAACTCCCAGCAAACTCCCGAGTACTTACAAATCGACCCGCTCGGAAGACTACAAGGGCTGGACATTAATAGCGGCAGAGGATCCCAGATTCCCTTTGTTAAGTCAGAGCCTCCTTCAATGTCTGCAAGTGAAAGCAGCACCACATTTTAATGGTACAAAAAAATGAAACTGCTCAATTTGCTAACTTGAATTCAGGGAAGAAAAAGAAAGTCTTATTTTCCCTTTTAAGTTATAGGTTGTTCATCGATTAGTCCCTTTTTTCTAACGCTAATTTGTTTGTAAGAGAAGGATTCCCATGAAGGGGATTGTTCTTGTTCTCTTATAGTATATGTCATCATTTTTAGGTTTAAAATGTTGCATTGAATTTATTTGTCAGGGGGGCAAAGGTTTGCAAATTTGCATGAGGGAGTGAAAGGTTCATTCTCTATGCACTGTGGAAAAACGTTTATTTCCCCTGTTGCTGTCTTTTCCCCCTTTCCTCATCTGTTGTATTCTTTGTTTGTTTTTGTTAAAATCATTTGTTGTATTCTAACTCAGCTAAATGCAGTGTAAGCCCTTGTTTTTATTCATTTGCTTCAACTTCACTTTGTATGATTTTATCTGGTTTGGTTGATGTATGAAAATTCTTGCAGCTAGACTGCCTGGTCATTCTACTATTCGACCAATTTTTAAGTTCAGACTAATTATGTTTATAACACAAAAGAACAAGAGGAAATGGAATGAACAAATTGTAATGCTGAATCTCATTTGACAAAAATCCATAAAAACAAATGAAACACGATAACATCAAGCACCAGTGGTCTAGTGGTAGAATAGTACCCTGCCACGGTACAGACCCGGGTTCGATTCCCGGCTGGTGCAATCTTTTTGTTTTTTTTTTGTTTTGTTACAAATCGATTCAATTGTAAAACTAGGACCAAACCCAAAAACGTTTCTGCTTATCGGATTGTGTTATAAATTTATAATCAAATCTTGTAATATAAAAATCCTCTAAAGGCTAAAATGTGTTTATAATATAAGTTACAACTCAACATCCATATGAATAAAATGTGTGCTCAAATTTGACACGTTAACACCTATGCATACAATACAAAATCAATTAAGAGTCATGAGTTCCACTTCCTTGATCCTCCAATAAACGTGTCCTCCAACACCTTCTCTAAATGGCACCCCAAAAACCTATTAACTTGAAAGGCAAATTCAACTAACATTAACAAACCAATTTGCATCCAACCCCAAAAAGATAAACAAAATTTTTATAGAGAAAGTAACCATGAAGCTGAAATCTTGCCTGAGCTTCAAACCCAAGCTCTCTAAATCCAACGTCTTCTCAATCTTGGTCATAAAATGCGACAACAAACGTTGTTTCAGGCTAAAACGACCTCGTTTCATAGTCTTCAAACGTCGTCGTTTCAGGGCCAGGTTCAACAAGCGGTTCTCAGTGAAAGCGCTCCGTTTCCCAAAATGCCACCATAAGCCCAGTCTCAAATTCAAGAAGCCAAGAAGAAAAACCCGGTCGAACCAGAAGAACCCGGCTCCCGACGTAGACCGGTTCGGCGAGAAGGTTTCCGAGCTGGTCTCGGTTTTCCGGTCCAGCCGCCGGTCTCAGGAGCTGGACCGGGTCATGGACATCAAGAATCTTGATCTTGGAGATGATGAAAAGGATCACCAGCCTAATAACTTGCCCACGCCGATTGTGACTGACGTGGACGCCACGTCGGACAAAGAGGGTGACGTGTGCAGGAGCTTCGAGAGCTACGTGGCGGAGATGATTGTGGAGGAAGGGAAGTTGAAGGATTTGTCTGACGTGGAGGAGATGTTGTATTGTTGGAAGAGTCTTAAGAGCCAAGTTTTTGTTGATTTGGTTTGTGGGTTTTATGGAGAGATGTGTAAGGATTTGTTTTCCATGGAGGAGGAAGAAGAAGAAGGCAAAACTACTCCTTCAACTTCTACTACAACTACTCTTACATCTGAATGATTTTGATCTCAGATTTTTTTTATTGTGATTTGGTTTTATTGGCATGAAATGATGAAAAGTCTATATTCTTGTGTAATATATATGATTGTTGTTATTATTCTTTGTTGATGTATACAATATGGGAATATGGATCTTATATAGTAAACTAGCAAATGACCCGTACCATGTACGGGAGTGTTATTTATTTATTAATTTGTATATATATAAATTTATTATAACAATTACAAATATTATCATATGCCTACTTTGTTTTAAAATGACGCTTAACTTTTAGATTATAAAATGACATAATTCTTGTATACCATCAAATATTTATACAAAAATAAATTTTATTTATATATTAACTTTTTATACATACATAAACATGTATTTAAATAATCAAGGAAGAATGGCATAAGATAAGATGCATGATCACATATTATTATAAAAATCAATAAAAACTTCTTTTGCATTTAAACTAAATTACGTAAACTATCTTCTCTAATAAAATCAACAATTTTAAATAAAAAACTCAAATTAATATAGCATTACATTAAAGATATAGAATAAAAAATTTAACGAATCATTATCTTAATTAAGAAATCTATCTTTTAATCTAAAGCATAATCATTATTCAATATTAAATATATATTTATGGTGAGTATAACATCTAATATTTTTTATTGAGATTTTAATATGATATGGTAGTAAAAAAATATTTTTAATATATTATTTTAATAGAATGCATATTCACCTTAGATATAGTGTAGAATTTTCTACCATTGTTGATTTTTGAAAAACTATCATAATAAAATTACGAAAAATAAATTATAGTTGTTATTTAATTAAATGGGTAAAATATTAAGATTATGATTTATACATACAATAAAATATTTTTTATAAATAAATGTTTTATAATAGATCTATGTATTCTTTAAAGGGGTATAATGATAGGATTGGGATTTATATACTTAGATAGAATTATTCATTGAACAACTCAAATTTGAAGATAGAACTAATATCTTAATTAAGTATGCATGAGATCTTTTGATAAAATCAAGATTTAATAAGATAACTTTTTAAATAAGGGATATTATGTAAGATATATATATACATATATCTTAGCTAAATTTGTTTACATGATGTATTATACGGAGTATCTTTTACCACGTATATAGTACGGAAAGACAAAAATACGCAATGTTTTTGGATCCATTGTAAAATAAAAAATACGCAATGTGATATAGTACCTACGTTTGGAAAAGATAAAAATTTCATATGTTTTGTATAATGATATACGTACATGTTTTTGGAGCATGTTATAATAATACAAAATTTACATAATTGTTCCACTTTAAAGATAGCAAAGGATAAAATTTTCAAGTAGAGAGTAGAAGGATAAATTTTCCAATTTAATAGATGTCAAAAGAATTTATATAAAATATATTATTTAAATAAAAGGGGTAATGTGGTGCAATACGGTGGCGGAATTTGCTTCCGCTTTAGTATATAGTAATAGATGATGGAAATGTAGGTGGTGGGACAATTTTACATAGGTAAAAGAAGTTGTGGGTGGTTTTTGAAAATAAAACCTCAAAATTGGGCGGTTTTGTATAAGTTTTCTTTATAGGGAGGATTTTGTAAAAAGTGATGTACTAGATGAATTAGTAGCTTAAAGTATACAAGACAAGTAGTTTGCAAAATCTATCTAGTATACGTGCACTTTGTGGAAGGAAAACTTGTATAGGAATAGGATTAACAAAATATATCAAACTACAAGGTAAGATTACATACCAAGATATCAAACTAATTAAGATCAACATTAGTTTGCACCTACACTTGCCTTTCCTCTAACTTTTGATTTTAGAGGCATAAACCTTGCATTTAACTATGGCATTACCAATTCTAAATCCAGGCATAACCATAAGCTGAACCTTTAATGCATTACATGAATCCAACTCACTTGTTACACTCTCCATGTACTCACTACAAAACTTAGCTACTCTTTGTACTCCAAAAATTTGCATCTTCGGCTTCACCAAGCGCACGATTTCTCGTAGAATCCAAACCCATTTGGCCATCTTCACAAAGCCCTGATAAAATGCAGTTCTTGGATGCTTTCCCTTAGAGATCATGTTCCTATGATCAAGATTTCCGAAAAAAGAAGCTTCCATTTTCGGATGAATCACAAGCAAGTATTTGGAGATGCAGAATTCACCAAAGGCTGAATTTGGCTCCTTTATTAGTGCATTCATTGGATCTTCAAATCTCAAACCTTGATCAAAACTTTCATTTCCGTTAGAACTAGACGAAAATAGATGCATAAACATTCTTCTAGCAACAAAGGCTTGAAATGCATACTTCTTATGTGAGTCTTTTGAATAAGCCACTGATTTCTCAATGGCTTCAGCTGCACAATCCAAGTCCCAGTTTGAATCTCTCATCAACATAATCATCACCTTTGCGAAAAAGCGCATGGAATTCGAAACTCCTCCATAAATTTCCTCAAATACACTTACATTAATATTACTCCCTTTGAAACTAGAAGTTAATCTCTCAATCATCTTGGTGTTGCTCAAGCTCAAATCTTGAACTTCTTTCTTTAAGCGTAAGATCCGAGTCTCTCTAGCCTTGATTTCCGCCTCCAACTCGTCAAGAAGCTGCAAATCGATATGAGCAAATTGACAAGAATGTTTCTTGGCTCTCATTAATTCGTCGAACAAATGCTTCATCTTTGAAAGCTTCTCAAGCTGCAAGACAATGTGCTCATCAGCCGATTTGATCTTAAACGGGTTATAAGGAAGATGAGCATTTTGAAGATCAACATAAGCCATTTTGAGGTTAGAGATGGCTTCGAACACGTCTTCAATGTCGAAAGACATGTTTGGACTGTGGTCCCTTTTGATGAGTTCTTGGGGTTGTGGGTGGACTCTTTTTTCAGTGTGAAACTCGTCGTTTGGTTGAAGTTTTCGTTGGCTGTTGTGGGCGGAGAAGACGCCAAGAGATTTGTGTTTGAATGATTTGGCAAATTTGCAGGCCATTTGTGTGATGTTGTGTGAAGTTGAGTATGATGAAGCAAATTCCATGTTTTTTGTGGGGAAATTAAGTCAAGAATGTGGGAAATGGAAAGAGCAAATGAAGTGAGCTAGACAAGGCATGTAGATTTATGTATTTGATGATGTGGTTAAGAGATGAACAAAAAGATTGAGGCAAAAACAGAGAATCAAGGTAGAAACAGTGAAAGCAAAAAGAAGAAAAGAAGTGTAGGCAACCTTCTTCTTTTTATATACAAAAGGATTCAATTACCATAAACGGCTGCTATATTGAGAGGCCGAGATATTCGATAAAACGACACAAGAACACGAACTACAAGTGTGTTAGATCAAAGAAGAAATAAACAATCCGATATGAAAGCTTGAAGATTTAGGGATGGATCGAGTATAGCACCAATATGGCTCGGTAACTAGTTAGAGGACATGTCTCATTGTGCTTAGAAGTATGAGTAAACTCCTTGAAATGCGTCGTTTCTACGAGCTACTCGTGATCATATGACCGCGGCCTCATCCAAAACGACAACTCGATCAATGCAATGCAAGCACCCTTAGTTCATAATCATAATGGAAAGAAACTTGTAACCTATTTTTTTGTATGTGTATGATATAGTTTAATTTGCCACATTTGTAAATAATTTCATGAATGGTTAATGTTGAAGGAGAAATTCTCCCAAACTTTTGCGTTATGAAAACCTACTAATTATTCTTCCATAAGAAAAAAAGAACCTACTATTACGGGTATTTAGGAAAGATTGAGGAATCTACCTGGGTTTCAGCTATTTGGATTTGTATTCGTTTGTAGCTTCTACTTCAATTCTGTTATACTCTTTTGTGCACTTTGTCTTCTTTTATTACTTTTAGTTCCTTAAGTGTGGATATAAGTACATCGCATTATCTAAATAAAAGCTATTAAGGTACGAAAATTTGGAAAGATGGAGTGTTTAGTAAGCATGTAGATTTTAATGTTTGTACTAACAATGTGACATTCAGCTGTAGCTTTTCGTATGAAAGAGAAACTTTGAACAAAACTAAAGAAGATACTTAAAACAACAAATAACAAATGGTGCATCATTTCGCATGCATGCAAGATTGGGCTTCGGCCCACTTTGGAGATATCAGAAGCCCATGTATTCTGGGTGTTGAGCCCAGCCCAATATGTTTAGCATAGCTATTATGAATGTGGATTTTCTTAATACCATCATTAATTTTTTTTTTTTTTGGTCGGAGTAATACCATCATTAATAGATACTTATGTAGGATTTTTCTAACCTGTGAACATAGATTAAGAGTTTAAAATAACAAATATTATGTAATATCCAACTACAATTTCATCATCAAGCACGCCTCTAGTTAAAGAACTCGTATATTCAAATAAGAGTGAAAGCCTCGCTAGAATGCAAAAGTGATAAGAACATTCATGTGCAATATTGATAATGACAATCGGAGAACAACTGTAGAAAAGGGAGAAATGGTACAAACCTCGCTATTCACTACACTACAAATCATGGCTCACTTTCTAGAGTTACAGAAAATATGACAAGGACATATGCAATGTTTCAAGCAAGATGATAAAATATGAGATTTTTTTGTACCAAAAAGAAACATGAGATGTTTTGTAAGAGATTAACATGAGATGTTTTGTGGATCTTGTCCTATGTACCCATAACGGACATTAATAATCGATTACTCCGTACTATATATTCACCGACTACGTACTCAAGTAGACATTCGTTGTAGATGACTAGATGGTGTTTTCATTTCAATATTTTCTCATTCTTGAGACACTAATATAATTACCCTAGAGGAAACACAACTACAATTTTAAGACCTTTAGAAAATAACAATTTCTAAATATGTGATTGTATCAAGGAAGCAAAGGACACCGAATTACAAGAGAGCTCCTTAAGAATTATCTTACGTAATTTGCTCTGTAAACAGCTGCATCTTTGCTAAATTATACCATTAGGTGCATAATTATAATAAAATATATGATATGATTATTGTTCTTGCTTCTACTATGTACTATTGTACGATTATTCCTGTCACTATTATTGTACATACTTATAATTTATTAGTACTATATATATTAACAATTTTTATTCACAAGAGAATATATATGCCATCATGAGTCATGACAAAGTATAACCTATATCTGCCATACAAACCACTGAAAATTCCATGGCTGAAGTTTCTTTTAAGTATGCTTATACAATTTCTTATCGTCCACTAGTTTTCTTCAACTTCAAATTTAGTATGCACTCGATCAATTTGTCGCTTAACTTTTACAAGGTCAGCTTTCATTATGCAAGTAAAGCATACGATACAAGCAACGTAACGTCACGTAAATCACATTTTCTACATGCATGCATATTTCCACAGGATAATTTATTTTTAACAACGACGTTTACCGGCTTAATTATACGCCACGCAAATTTTCACCGGTTCGGTCGGCGGTAAACCGGGTTTTATGGGCTGCTACGCTACAATCATTACACGTGTATGGCCAGCGAATGTCCGCAAAAATATCTTTTAGATTTTTCTAATGCTAGATCACATGGTACCCGTCAACCTGGACAATCATTGTCCTTCATCAGCGGCCAATTGTGTCCCACGTCATCAGCTTTAGTTTGTCATTTATACTCTGTAGATGAGTTGCTATTCTGGCCCCACATTCACCTACCTGAAAAGCTGAAATAGACTGCTTAAGTTTTGGAAATTGTCTAGTTACCCCTATAGTTTTACATACTTCACCAATTCACCTAGTAGGCATTAGGCAAATGTATGTGCCATATGTATACCACAAATCTCTAACCTAGACATTTACAAAGGCGAGCTCGAGCCGGATTAGGACTGAGGTTGACACAAACATTTTGCCCGTAGATACTTAAAAGTAGAGATTGAATATATATGAGGTTAGCGGACAAGGATGCAAAGACCTTTGTAATTTCAAATATCTTTCTTATATTCATACATGCCCTAATTTGAGGATGGACTCGATGGTCGAGCATGCTACATGTAGATATAGAGGTCCCTTATTTTGTGAATTTTGAAATATTGTCATCGTACATGTCGATTATTAAATGTATTGTGTGATATTAAACAACTATGCATGTCTTTAAAACTGGATTTATTTTGGTGTGGTATAGCCCTTATAGCCGAGTCTAGATGTTTTGATGTATTTTGTTGTTTGGTCTTTGGATCCCCTTATAGTCGAGTCTAAAAATGTGAGCCTAGATTTGTACTACACGGATCCCATTTTAATGAGAACCCTAGAGACATGAAAAACAAGTATATTGGGCATCTTTGGACGAAATCTATTATGCCAAGGGCACTTGTGAATTTGCAACTAAATACTGTCCAAGAAGCACAAATTCTATGAATACAGATCCTGGCGCGGAATTTCTCCAGCATTTTGAAAAATAGAAAAAAGAATCCTTATAATAAAGCCAACGGTCTAGAACTTTACCTGTTTTGAGTGTTTTCTCTAGAACGCCGAACGCCAGCCAAAACACAGCCCAAATTTGACAAACCCCAAAAAAACGCCCCCCAAACAAGAATTCAAAATCAACGACGACCTCAAACTCCATTTCCCCCCAATTTCTCGGCCTCAAAATTCGCATCAATTTCCCCTCTCCTTCCGCCATTAATCCACCAGGATCATCAATTCTCGCTAGCACTCGTTCGGTCTCTGGAATCTTCGCGGATACCAGAGATCGAACGCAGGTCTAGCCTGCCAATGGCGTTCGGCTCCTCCACCACCAACCTCTTCGGCAAATACGAGCTCGGTCGACTCCTCGGATGCGGAGCCTTCGCCAAGGTCTACCTCGCTCGCAACCTTCGCACAGGCCAGAGCGTGGCCGTGAAGGTCATCAACAAGAAGAAGCTCGCGAGCACCACTCTAATGGCGAACATCAAGCGAGAGATCACAATCATGAGAAAACTCCGCCATCCGAACATCGTCCGCCTCCACGAGGTCCTCGCCACTCGCACCAAGATCTACTTCGTCATGGACCTCGTCAGAGGCGGCGAGCTCTTCGGCAAGGTCGCCAAGGGGAGATTCTCGGAGGATCTGGCCAGAAAGTATTTCCGGCAGTTGATCTCCGCCGTCGGATATTGCCACTCGCGAGGCGTCTATCACCGAGATCTCAAGCCGGAGAATCTCCTCATTGACGATAACGGAGATCTGAAGGTTTCCGACTTTGGACTCAGTGCTGTTAAGGACCAGATCCGGACGGACGGACTGTTACACACCTTGTGTGGGACCCCTGCCTACGTGGCGCCGGAGATTCTCACGAAGAAAGGCTACGACGGTGCTAATGTCGACGTTTGGTCATGTGGAGTTATTCTGTTCGTCTTGACGGCGGGGTATTTGCCGTTCAATGATCCGAATTTGATGAATATGTATAAGAAGATCTATAAAGGGGAGTATAAGTGTCCTAAATGGATGTCTTCGGATCTGAAACGGTTTCTGGCGAAGATGCTTGATACGAACCCTAGATCGCGGATTGGTATGGACGAGATTATTAGGGATCCGTGGTTCAGGAAGGGAGGCTATAAGGAGGTGAGTTTCCACCAGGAATTCGAGTTCGATCAGGAGGAGATGTCGAATTTGAATTCGGATATCGGTAGTCTGTTGAGTGCGAAGAGTGAAGGCGATGAGGATCGAAAAGGGAGCTGTAATGGTTGTAATTATACGCTCAACGCGTTCGATTTGATCTCGTATTCAGCCGGATTGGATTTATCTGGATTGTTCAGTGAGTCCACTAGCCTGATGGAAGATAGCGAGAGGTTCATGTCGAGGTTTTCGGCGGAGATGATCGTCGAGAGGATTGAAGGTTTGGCCATGGCGGAAAATCTGAGAGTGAAGAAAGGGGGAATGGAGTCCATGAGAGTGGAGTTGGAAGGGAAGAACGGTGGATTTGTAGCTAAGGTTGAGATTAGTCAGTTGACTGATGAGTTGGTTGTGGTTGAGGTGAAGAGAAAGGCGGGCGAGGCTTCGTTGTACAACGAGATATGGAGGATGAAACTCCGGCCCGAGCTCGAAAGTTTGGTGTACCAAAGTCAGCACCTTGATGGCTGATGGTGAGTGAGTTTTTGATGCCATGGATTGATTGGGAGGAATTGAAGAGTTTTTCGTCGTCGAATGGCGGGTGCGAACCTGATTGGCAGATCATAGAAATTAAAGCTTGAGTAATGAACTAAGCGAGTAAAGATGGTTCAATCAAGAATCTGTTGGCTTCAGGTGTTTTGTGAGGAATGACTCATGAGCATGGAAACAGAGAGATGTAAGTTAGAGGATTGTGGAGGGTAAACCATTTTCTTGGAGGAACTCGGTTTTTCAGGGGCCGTTTTGGATTGCGTTATAATGCGCGATCCAAACGAAGTGTAGATGTATAGTAGTGCATTTGTAAATGATTTGTTTGAAGAACAAACACATGAAAATGTGTCTGCTATTGGCTGCTTGGTTGCTGCCATTAACACCTCTGTAAATACTAGACTCCATGATTGTACAAAACCCAAAGAAATAAAAGGAAAAAAAAATTGAGAGATTGATCTGCCTGCTTCTTCTACAAATTCTTTTAATTGCAGTATAGTCAAATAATAAAATATGAAGTTCTGCAAGCTGATATGTCATTTCATGTATATCAATAAAAGAAGACTCAAAGCCTGAGGTCAATATACACACATCCTCAACAAGTTCAAGGCTAAGCCTGATAAATCAAAAAAAAATCAACTAGACAAAGCAACAAGGAAATTACCACAACCAACACTTGCATTAATTCCTGTTGTTATGATTGTTGATCTGGATTCTGTTGCTCGCTTTGCCAAGCCCAAACAATGTCTTGAAGAGCAGGCCTTATGTCTTCCTTCATGATCTTCTGATATTCAATTGTATCACCATCTGATTTTCTCATTTCTACCATATATAATGCAGGAGTGAACTCAAATATCTCTGCGTCAATCGAAACGGCTCCTTTTCTCCCTGCCTTTGGCGTTTCGAAGTTTAACAGGCCTTTGTCAATCTGCTTGATCTTAAGCCTTAGTGATCTGGCCATCTCCATCAGCTTGGAGATTATGACAGATGCAGGTTGCATTGAAGTAAATCTTGATTCTTTCTTCTGATCATTTTCTGCAAATAAGCCTGTCAGATCAAACCCACATGAAAAGGATATGATATCAAAAGCATTCAACTCTGTGGGTTTGATAGAGTCTTGCTTCGGTTCGGGCTCAGAGTCAACTTCACTGGATGATCTAGAAGGACCCGGATTCCCATCCGTATTCGCAGTTTCAGGTTCCGTTTTCTGAGATTTTGAGGTAAAGTCCTTTCTAAACCAAGGGCTCTCCCTTATCTTCTCAATGGGAATTCTGTTTTCGGGATTCGGATCCAGCATTTTCATCAACAGCCGACGAACATCTTGAGTAAACCATTTGGGAAACTTGAACTCGGCTTTGCCAATCTTTCTGTACATCTCCATCAAATTTGAGTCATGAAACGGAAGGTAACCAGCCAACAGAACAAACAAAATCACACCACAAGACCAAATGTCGGCCTTCGCTCCATCATAGCCTTTCCTACTGATTACTTCAGGTGCAACATAGGCAGGGGTTCCACAAGCTGTGTGAAGAAGTCCATCCTGACGCTTCGACTCAGCTAACGCACTTAACCCAAAATCCGTCACCTTCAAATTCTCGTTCTCATCCAAAAGCAAGTTCTCAGGCTTAAGATCACGGTGATACACGCCCCTACTATGGCAAAAGTCCACAGCATTAACCAACTGTGTGAAATACTTATGGGCGACGTCTTCTTTAAGCTTGCCCTTAGCCACCTTGTTGAAAAGCTCCCCGCCTTTGGCGTATTCCATCACAAAGTAAATCTTGGTCCTGGTAGCCAACACTTCATATAGCTCCACAATGTTAGGATGTCTCACCATTCTCATAACCGATATCTCACGCTTAACCTGATCCGTCAAGTTTACCCTCAAAACCTTCTCTTTATCAATCACTTTGATCGCCACGCTCTGACCAGATTTTACACTCCTCCCATGATAAACCTTGGCGAAGGTGCCTTGACCGAGTATTCTACCTAGTTCATAGCTTCCCAACAGACAACTAGAAGTATTCTCCATTTTTCAACAAACACTATACAAAAAAAGCCGAAGAGCTTCAACCGCCCTCACAAAGGTCCAATGTAGGTGCTAGCATGCCTCCATTCAACATTTGGGCATGGAGAAACCGTGCACTGTTATAAGACCCGTTATTATTCGTATTATCAAAAGAGAACAATGTGTGATTCGACGAACAAATAGCTTCAGGGTCTTGAAATGAAGGACTCGGAACGATCAAACACATCTTGCAGCATTCCCTAAATCCTTCTGTACCAAGCTAGGTTATATGAGCCTGCACTAACATTCAATAAAAAGAACAACTAGTTCAGTTTCAATACTAACTCATTCTTCCTTTGGTTTCGTGACCAACTAACTAGCTCAGTTTTTTATTAAAAAACAAAACCAAGATCTCCACAATCCTTGAGGGACTTGACTTGTTCCAAAATCCCACAAAATGACATCTAATTTGAATAATATATACAAAATATTCTACAAAGACGTGACTTCATAGAGAAACCACTTTACAATCACATTCTAGTATTAGAAAATTTCAACATGAGACACAAATGATCACAAGTCACAAATTCACAACGAATTTGAAGGCACCAAAACCCCCATACTATCATGATCTAAACATAACCTTTACACTAATACATAAATTGCTACAGAAAGGGAAAACCCAAAGAGCTCAGCTCCAATTTAACTTTCTTGCAAACAACACCAAGAAATTTACCTCGGCGTAAGAAGAATCGAGATTACGAGAGCAGACTGAGCAATTATTCTAATTGATTCGAGGAAAATTATAAACAAAGGAAAGGGAAATCTTCCCGAAATCGGAAAGAGATCGAGGTGTTGATAGGTCAAAGAAATTGGGGATAAATTGCAAAACAGCTCGTACGCCAAAGAACAGTGGATTTGTGCAATTGATGATTCGGGCGATCAGCTGGAAATGGAAATTTCGCGAAAGTGTAATAGGAGTTCCGGAATTGGGCAGATAGCACGCAATCACGTGGGAGTTACACCTAATGGAAAGCAAAGATGAGTGAGTAACGCATAAATTTGAAAAAGGAAAAGAAACTAGAATTGATGTTTGTGAATAAAAGGCTGTTGGAAATTTGAAACGTGTATGGCTTGAGTTTACCCGTCCAAACAGCTAATGAGGACATGGACGTTGAGAGCAACTCACGCCATAAATGAGAAAGCCGACCTTGCTCCCGGGAATTGCTTATTGGGCTATCGTGAAAATGGGCCGGATTGGGCCCACAAGAACGCAGCTTTTTTTTTTGGTCGAAAGAGAGGCGGCACTCTCCGGACCCTCGAGGGGCATTTTATTAAAAATAATAAAAGGGCTAAGTAGTCATCACGCAGCTTTTTGGTTGAAAGAGAACGCAGCTTTTTTAGTATAGTCAAAATTTGTATTATCACTGTTCACTGTTCACTAATCATGTGATTCATGTCTACTTTATTTTTTAACAGCCAGAAGATTCTGGATAAGATAAGATTCGAGTCATAATTACTCGATTTTGGGTTGGTTAACTCACTTAGGCCTGAGCATCGGTTCAAAACCGAACCGGAACCAAAATTTGGGAATTTGGTGAACTGAAAATCGAACCGAAAAAATGCGGTTCGGTTCGGAACTTTTCGATAAATATAAGGTATTTTTTTAAAAAAATAGAGCTAATCGAAAAATAACCGAAATCGAAACCCGTGGTTCGGTCGGTTCGGTCAATTTTTTTGGTTTGGACCGAACACGTGCTCATTCCTTGACTCGATCATGATATTTTAGCTCTTTGTTGTGGTCACCTAGGATACTCTATCATCGTTCAATTTGTAAATTGTGGTTTAGGGTCGTGAGCTAGTCTTGTGATTTATGTAGGTATGCATGTGATTCTAACTTTTAAGGAGATACCACTATAGTCTAAGTAGTGAGGTTGACAAGTCAAATGGGGAAATTGCAAGAAAATTACCTTTGCAACGAGGAGTTTTGATGTTGTAAAAAATAGAATCCACTATAGGTGTAAGGTTGTTGCATATTTTCTAACTCAAGTATTATATATCGGCAATGATATTTTCAACAACGTTGTTGATCGTACATATATAGAATTGATCTAATTACGAACAATCACCTTTGCAATTCATAAATGACAATGCCATCTAACCCTTTAAATAAAAAAATTCTTATAGCCTAAGATCGATATTCCTTAATTATATTATTCCTTGGTTCCCCATGTTACATTCCAAAGTTCTCTTCTTGGTTCTTCCGAGTTCCGAGTGTAACATTATACCAAAACTGTACGAAATCAGATCAGTCTGCATGTATCAAACTTCATATGTCAACTTTGATCAGATGCAAAACTGATCATGATCAATGAGCAGTAAATTAGGCTCATTAAATTATCCTCGCCAGTCAACTGGATATATTAATTTTGTAAGCAGACCAGATGCACACTTATTGAACCCACCACGTGAGATATGTAGTCACACCCACGTACAAGCTCCATAATTACATGCAACTCTAACTAGCTTCATTAAATACTAATATTGTATCATTACTTATTCTTGCCACCCCCTCTACATTATCACGATCATGCATGGCTGGCTTTCTCGTCACATGAGTAGTCTGATGTGTTCATCTCAACTTTTGTGATAAATGATCGAAAAGTGGATTTATTGCGATTTGTGAATCACAAACGGTAACGGTAAACCCTAATAGTTCATCGGTTTGATATTGTCCGTTAGAGGGAAGATGAATCCAACTGTCAATTCATTCAAAACCAATTGAAAATGGGTGAAATAACTCATAATGTTGATCCAGCAAATCAAGAGAGGAAACACTCAGGGAAGAAAAAAGACTCTCAGAGAAGAAAGAGGAAGAAAGAAGAGCTCCCATAACAGAATTTGTTTACAACTCCTAACTTGAACATGAACTTGATTAATTGCTCAGAAAAGACAGACTTGGTGAACATATCTGCAGGTTGCTCTTTAGTTGGAATGTAATCCAAAGCAACAATCTTCTTGATCACCATATCACGAACAAGATGACAATCTCCCTCAATGTGCTTTGTCCTTTCATGAAAGACAGGATTCCTTGCAATGTGCATAGCTGATTGATTGTCACAGAACAAACGAACATCTTCTAATTTCACATTTAGATCAGACAATAATCTTGTCAACCAAATTATCTCACAGCAAGTCATAGCCATGGCTCTATACTCAGATTCTGCAGAGGACATAGCAACATATGACTGCTTCTTTGTTCTCCAGGATATCAAGGATGACCCTAAGAGAATGCAAAAACCAGTTAATGACTTTCTAGTCATTGGACAACTCATCCAATCAGCATCACTGAAAGCTTTGAGCTTCAATTCAGACTTCCTTGACAACATTAAACCCTGACCAGGTGCACCTTTGATGTATCTTAGAACATGCTTAGCAGCCTTCCAATGATCATCACTTGGATTGTGCATGAATTGACTTAAGCACTGAACTGAGTAACACAAATCAGGCCTAGTAATTGTCAAGTAGATCAATTTTCCAACCAATCTTCTATAGGCACTTGCATTTACAATGCTCCTTGTGCCATCCAGAGACAGTTTTGTCTTGCTCTCAAAGGGAGTAAGAGCAGGCTTTGCATCTGACATGCCAGCTTCCTCCAACAACTCAAGAGCATATTTCCTCTGGTTGAGATGGAAACCATCTTTAGTACTTTCAACCTCAATTCCCAGAAAATATCGAATTTCTCCTAAATCTTTCATCTGAAAATGAGCACACAGATGTGCCTTTAACTGAGATATTTCTGGAGGATTATCTCCTGTAATTAGCATATCATCTACATATACCAAGAGAGCTGTATATGAAGAGCTTGTATGCTTGAAGAATAAGGAGTAATCTGATTTGGACTGAACAAACCCTGCACTAGTCACAACTTGAGAAAACTTTGCAAACCATTGCCTTGGGGCTTGTTTCAGACCATATAAAGACTTGTTGAGCTTACAAACAATCTTCCCAGAATTAGAAAACTGCTTGAGCTCACTAACAGACTTCTCCCCCTGAGGCCAAGCAGCTGAATTTTTAAGACAGAAATAAGCAGGTGGCAATTCCATGTAAACTTCTTCTTCAAGATCACCATGTAGGAATGCATTTGTAACATCCATTTGAACCACTTGCCAGTCTTTAATTGCAGCTACAGCCAGGAGAGTGCGAACTGAGATTAATTTTGCAACAGGTGCAAAAGTTTCTTCATAGTCAACACCTTCAACTTGAGAGAAACCACGAGCAACCAATCGAGCTTTATGCTTATCAAGAGTTCCATCAGCCCTGAATTTCAGTTTGAAAAGCCACTTACAAGTGACTATTGAATGATGTGCAGGCTTTGGAACCAAATCCCATGTGTGGTTCCTTTCTAAGGCTAGAAGTTCAGTAACCATAGCTTGACACCAAGCAGGTTGAGAAATAGCTTCATTAACATTTCTTGGCTCAGAATAACCAGCAACATTGTTAATGAACACTGTATACTCAGGAGAACAATGGGCATATGACATGAAACATGACATAGGATAAGGAGACTTACCATGCAAGAAGGGTGAGTCAGCAGTGGCGAGAGATGGAGTTGCACAGACATAATCCTTAAGCCACACAGATGGTTTTGTGACTCTAGAGGAATGTCTTTGTGCTGGAATGGATGGGTGAGGATCATCAAGAGGAACAAGATCAAAGGAAGGAGGGATAGGAGAAGGAGAATAGTCAGCTAAAGAGCTTGGTTCAGTAACAGAAGAAGGTGATGTAGATGAAATATCACCATGGTCAGCAATGATGGGAAGAAAATCCTCCTCAAAAGTAGGAGTTGAAGAAGAAACAGGCTTGGATAACTTGCTAAACTCAACATAGGGAAAAATGTGCTCAAGAAAGTGAACATCTCTACTAATCACAATCTTTTGAGTGTGCAGATTATAGAGTTTATATCCCTTGAACCCAAAAGGATAACCAAGAAACACACAAGGATCAGCTCTAGGATCAAATTTCTTCCTAGAAGCACTTAAAGTAGAAGCATAACACAGACAACCAAACACTTTCAATCTAGAATAGTCAGGAGGTTCATGAAATAAGACCTCATATGGAGATTGATTGTGCAAAAGAGGAGTAGGAAGTCTGTTGATAATATATGTAGCAGTAAGAACACAATCCCCCCAAAATTTGATAGGTAAGGAGGAATGAAATCTTAAAGCTCTGGCTGTTTCAAGAATGTGTCTATGTTTTCTTTCTACCCTCCCATTTTGTTGAGGAGTGGCAGTACAAGAACTCTCATGTATGATCCCTTTGGATGAGAGAAAAGAAGTAACTTCAGAGTTAAAAAACTCAGTCCCCTGATCAGATCTCACAGTTTTAACTAGAGTGTTAAATTGAGTCTCAACTCGGGTGATGAAATGTTGAAGCAAAGAAGGTGTTTCAGTTTTGGATTTCATAAGATAGGCCCAAACACTCCTAGACTTGTCATCCACAATGGTTAAAAAATATTTATGACCACTGTATGTGGGAGCATCATAAGGACCCCATAGATCACAATGAATCAACTCAAAGATTTTACTAGCATGAGAGGTACTAGAATGAAACACACTTCGTGTCTGTTTAGCAAGAGGACAAACTGTGCAGGTAAAATCTGGTTTCTTATTTACTGCACTTTGAATACAAGGTATAGTCATGAGTTTCTCCAAAGGAGCATGAGCAAAACGAAGATGCCACAAGGCACTAGAATCTGAATTACAAGGCTTTAAAGGTAAAAACATAGGTAAAGTTGGCACTGTGGCACAAAAGTTCTCACAGAAATTATTTGGTAGAACTTCAGAAATTTTGGACTCAGGGACAAGGTAGAAAAGACCTCCAATCTCTTTACCAACCGCCACCACCTTCTTCTTTGCATGGTCCTGTATCACACACACATCAGAAAAGAAGTGAATGTGGCAGTCATTGTCATGAATTAACTTGCTAAGAGATAGCAAATTAAATTTGAAGCTTGGAACAAATAGCACATTCTGTAAACTCAGATTGGAAGAGAGAACAATATCACCAGTATGAGTAATATCACTTTTACTTCCATCTGGAAGATGAATAGAGATTGATTGTTCCACGGACTTCAGATGCTTGTAATAAGACTTATCACAAGTCATATGATGTGTTGCACCACTGTCAATAATCCAGATGCCTGAATACTGAGAAGCATTGCAACATAGAAAAGTACCTGCAAGATTTGCATCAGCAAATTTGTCCTTTTGATGCTCCATGAAATTGAAGAAAGTCTGCAGCATCATCCTCTGATTTTCTTCACTCATAGACTGAAAACTTTTAGACTGATGATCAGTATTAGAGCCATGAGACTGATTTGACTGAGTAGAGTTTGCCTTGTATGAGTTGTAGCCATAATTCTCCTTGCCTTTTGGCTTGCTATCAGAACTGTTTTTAGGCACCTGTGGCTTGAACTTGCTCTTAGAATGCCAACTAGGATAGCCAATCACCTCCCAACACTTTTCAGTTGGATGATTGCCCTTGCAATGCTCACACTCTCTTTTTGGCTTTTCTCCACTCTTATCAGTACTCTTCTTAGACATGAGAGCAGTGGCATCAGTTTTAGACTCAACTTTAGTAAGCTTCTTACTCAATTCATCCTGAAGCAACAAAGAGTGAGCTGCACTCGCTGTAGGCAAAGGAGATGAGAGCAAAAACTGTCTTCTAACAGCTGAAAACTGATCACCAAGTCCCATGAGAAATTTCATTAGCTTATCCTCATTCTCACTAGCTTCAAACTTAGCATTAAGACCGCATGTACATTTACCACATGTACACCTAATAGGAGCCACCAAACCTGACAGTTGTTGCCAAAGACCTTTCAACCTAGTAAAGTATTCAGTAACTAACAATTCACCTTGGCGACATTCATGAATTTCCTGCTTGATTTGGAAAAGTAATGGACCATTTCGCTGTCCATAGCTTTCAGACAAATCATTCCACATTTCCTTTGCAGTATCAAACTCATCTAAAGTAGCATAAATTTCCTTAGACACAGTATTCAGCAACCAAGAGCAAACCATGTCATTACACCGATGCCACATACTAGAGTTTTCATCAGTTTCAACAATTGTGCCTTCTACAAATCCTAATTTGTTCTTAACAGATAAAGCCTTAGTAAAAGCTTTCCTCCACCTCCTATAGTTATCACCTGTAAGCTGAATTGTAGTGAGAACCATACCAGAGTTGTCGGAGGGATGAATAAACAATGGATTTTGTAGATCGACACCTCGAACAAAGCCACGATCCTTCTCAGAGCTTCGATCTCTGTCTCTCATGGTGGAACGACTTTCTTCTGTGTCAGACATGACTAGACAGCTTTCAGAAGCGCAGATCAAGCAACAGAGATTGAAGAAGAGCAGATCACAAGCTCAATTATGAAGAAAAACAGATCAGATCTCAACTAGAGAAAGAGATCCGATCAGATCAAGCAAGCTAGGGTTTCAGCTGAAAGGAAACCGATCGAGAGGCTGAAACTTGCCAGAGAAGCAAGAAAAACAGTCGAAAACAAAATCAGTAACGAATTTGCAGATCAGAATGCTCTGATACCATGTTGATCCAACAAATCAAGAGAGGAAACACTCAGGGAAGAAAAAAGACTCTCAGAGAAGAAAGAGGAAGAAAGAAGAGCTCCCATAACAGAATTTCATAATATTGTAAAACAAGTTTCAAAATACAGCTAGCTGACTTATATAGCAGCTTGAGTTCTGACGTGTGACACATATTTGACACTTTATTTAATACAGGAAATAAAGGCAACTAGCTTAACACATAAACTTCTATATATTGACTTGCTTTTCCTTCATCGATTTACAAGTTAAACCTAGCACATTTATTTCATTTGTCATCCGAAATTTACTTGTTTTCAGCCTTATATTTGGGTCGGGTTATTTAGATAGCTCGCTTACGCGAATAGCCCTGCTAGATCAAGTGTGTATATATGATTCCGTAATTAAAAATCCTGCATCACCATGTGAATGTAAGTTTCTCAACCCTAAAATAATAGTAGCACCTTTATCATTTAAGCATTACATGTGGATCCCAATTCTATCTACCCCCACCCAATTCAAACAAATCAAGTGTTATTTATACATTAAAGTAATATTCAGTCGGCTCATCAGATTCAAATCAAACCCTCACCCATGTACCCATATGTTTGCACATCCTCATCTCGTCACTTAAAATCAGTCAACTCTTGCTAGTTTCACGTGCCAAAGTATCATCTTTCCCATCACCTTATTTCATGTGATACTACTATAAGTGTACATTTATGTAACTCTCTCACTATTGCAAAAAAGAGAGAGCAACCAAACCATTTTTTTTTTCTTGCAAGAAAAAGCAATGAAGCAAGAAAGGAAGAACATTAATGTGATCAAGCGTTTGTCAAGAGAAGCTAGCTCCCTCGGCGACTTGTCTTTCCGATCCGGGTACCACCGAGATTCGCCCGCATCGGTTCCTTTCGTATGGGAATCCGAGCCCGGGACTCCGAAACACAAGTTCCATGATCAAAGGCCTCTTCCCCCTCTTACACCTCCACCTTCTTATAAGCTTCATTCTTACGGTGGAGGTGCAAGTAGACAATCGAAACCCACCAACCTTATACACTCGTTGTTCCCGAGGATTAGCCGGTCGTCCTCGAGAAAAGGTCGGACCGACACGTCATCATTATCATTGTCGTCATCATCTGCGCCCGCGTCTCCTTTGTCATCTCAATGGTCATCGTCATCGTCCTCGACCTCTTCGACTTCTCCAGGGTCGAAGAAGGGCTTTCATGGAAGACGAGATTCGGGTCCGAGGATGACATCATTCGATTTGACGTTAGAGGAGGAGGAAGAGGAAGAAGAATTTGGAGAATTTAGGGTTTCTGGATTGTTTTTAAGTGTTGGTGATGGAGGGACAAATCGAGCTCCGTATAGAGGGTGTTGCTCGGCGATGATGAAGATTTTCAAGGGTTAGGTTATAACTAAGTTGTGCTTTTGCTTGATTTGTTTGTTAAGAGCATGGTTAATTAATTTACAAATGGTTGTTGAATTCAATTAGGAATACCCATGGGAGGATACATTGGGTTGTTTGTCTGATGAATGAATACATATGTAACCATATTATATTATCCATGGCTTGCAAAATTAAAGGAATATCGATCTATTGTGTTGTGTCTGTGGTTAATTAACTTAATTTTCGTTGGTGTTTTACGTGTTACTTTTTTCTTTTAGTATTTTTGAGGGATTTTTTTTTTGAAAAGGTAAGGATCAGGAAATTCTCTGCGTCTTTTCAGACGAGAACTTCAAGTTCTGGAAGATTCGCATCAATAGGAAGGCTATGACCCATTTGAGCGTCTTAATTTTTGTTTTACATGATTAATTCAAACAGTGCAATTATTATTTCAATATCCCATGAGATTTGTCCTTCTTTATTAACTGCTTTAATTACTTCAAGATTATCGCCTCTAATTCTAATTTTCTTTCTTACTCCCAGTTTTTTGGCCAACTTAATCTCATCTCACAAGGCCATTGTTTCAATCATAGGTACCGAAATATTTTCATATTGATTAATCTGATTTGGAGCACTTTCGCATCCGGATCACGGATCACTACACCAATAGCTGATGACCCGTTAGATACCTTAAATCCGCCAAAGTTTAATTTGGCAAACCCTAAGCTTGGTTTTTGCCAAGTGGTTGCTTTCCTATTGATTAATTTTTTCTTCGAGATTAATTGTAAGAAAGTTGGGAAAGAACAATTTATTTTTTATCAGGCACATAAGAAATGGATAAAAGAAAAAATAAAATAGTATAGTCATAATCTCAATTTATATTATGGTTTTTCTATTGTTTGCCCTAAGGGCACTTGATAAGTATACCAAAAATAGAAACTAAAACCCTAAAAATGAAATAATGAACCCGTCATAAAAAATATTTAAAAAAATAAGATTTAAAAAAAAATTCTATTATTAGCCTCATAAAATGTACTCTTAGTTAGGACACATGGTAAAAAAATCCTTTATATTATGTTTTCGAATAATAAATCAAAGGGTTCACATTTACTATGCGTATATGAAAAGTGAAAGTGATTTTTATTGATCACTCTTAGAGTTGTCAAAACCTGACCTGACTTGAAAAATCGATCTGAACCGATCGAAAATTTTTGGGTTGAAACCTGACCCGAATAGTAGCGAGCAAAGAAAAAAAACCAAATTCGACTAACCCGGATCCGATTGGGTTGAAACCCGAAACCGACCCGATATTTTATATATATGTAGAATAACTCAATTTTTCTTGTAAATATTATAATATATTTTATTATAAAACCTATTATAAATAAAATATTAATATAAAAATTTAGTAAAAATAATATTTCATTATTAAATATTATTATTTGATCATGATATTAGTTTAATAATCATTAAAAATTCAAATTTTTGACATGTTAGGTCGACCCGAACCCGCACAATAACCTGTCAAGACTCAAGACCCGACTCGACTTGACTTGTAACCTGATTGATCCGAACCCGCACTCAACCGGAACCTGAAAAGACCGAACCCGAATCCACCCGACCCGACCTATTTGACACCTCTAATCACTCTCATTCTGCTTAATCCTAACCAACCAAAATGTATTGAATATTGGGCGAGAATCGTCTCGATTTCTAATTGTTTCAAGTTCAAATATTTTATTTTATTTTGATCTTTGTAATAAGTATTAAAATTTTAAAAATACTCCGTATGATTTATAAGATTTTTGGGCATGATGCATGAATAGAAGTTTGCCAAAATCTCAAGGGCCATTTGACAAAGCCAATAAAAAAACATACGACAGAACAAAAAGTAGATTAACTTTGGAAAATATCGATCAAATGGGATATGTGTAGCGACTTCGAACTCGCACCATCGATTCATTTTGTGTCATTTTCATACTCGACACGGTTGACATAATTAAATACAGAAAGTAATTAAAAGTCACTTTATCGAACCAATTAGGCAATTATTGTATGATGGATTCTTCTCGTGTAGTATAACTGTTGCATTTCACACATCAATCAATAACTCGTTCAACTTTTATTTTTGCGTTCTGTAATGACACAAAACCGAAAATTGAAGCTAAAAAAGGTCAGGACAGAGAACTAATCATGGTGGAGAAAGATGATTTGGGACCGATTACATAGCTCAATTTTCTGATTAGTTATTTTATCACCCCTAATATTGTATTAGTTCGTTTCGTTCTTGTTTCTTCTAGTAGTTCGCTTCATTATGTTCGTCCTACTATGCTTTTTCTCCCTATATAGGCCGATCAGCCCAATGGAAAGCCCATGATTGAACTTCACAGGCACACTGAGACCCTAGGAGGCCCAATGCGGTAGAATTCTTTGTTGATGATTTTTTTTTTTGAGCTCCTTTGTTGATGATTTGATGAAATGATTGATTAGAATTAATTTTACATTAGTGAGTGCATTATTCAATGCCATAACACTATGACATAAGCTCGATTTTTATTGGCATAATAATTCCATATTCGGTCGCATGCGTACTTTCATTCAATATAAGGTTTATTTTACTTATACTCTACATGCTAAGACTTAGGTTTTGCAACAGTTTCCATTTAAAAGTAATTTTTATCAAAAGATATACTCCCTCCGTCCCATTTTGTTTGTCCTCTTTCCTTTTTCGTCGTCCCAAAATATTTGTCCTCTTTCCATTTATATCATTAATTTCTTACAATATTACCCCTATTCAATCTCATTTTTTACACCCAAAATCCAACTTTCTCTTCTACTTTATCACTTTTCCACTTTTTACATCTATAAAATTACAAAACTACCCTCATTTCATTTCAACCTTTACTCACTTTCCCATCTCCCAATACCACTTTATCACTTCCTTAATAACCACAAAATGTGTCCTTTGGGATAAACAAAATGGGACGGAGGGAGTACTTTTTTTATTTCAAAATTTATAAAAAGTAACTAGTTTCACCAATTTTAAGGTAAAAATACTTCTTCCAAAAAAAGTACTTTCTCATTACATGTAATGGGATTAATTTGCTCATGTATTGCGATTTATGTATACGGTATATATATGACCGGTAGTTCTGACCAAAAAAAAATATATATGACCGGTAGTTAATATGATAAGAAAATACAATTTCACGTTGAACAACATAAGTAGCTATGTTATGTGAAATAGTTAATGAGTTTGAATTTGGTAAAAGTGATTCAAATGACGGTGTCAAAAGTAAATTTGGTATAACCATTAACGAAATAATTAACGAGTTTGAAATTGGGTACGTAGAAGAAGGTCAGTAGGTCACATGGAGGTCGATAGACTTTTAGGGCTGATCACTCTGCATGCATGTGCATGTTCACGTCTTCAAAACGCGCGAACTTTTCAAAATTTTATGCTTAGTTAATTAGAGTAAGATTTTCAGCTTAGTTGATTAAATAATTGGGTGATTAATGAATATGTTTCAAGGATCAGAGACCCAGAGACAGGTGACACTTAAGTATTCCAGCTCTTTCAGAAATTATTTCACGAGAGGAATATGAATATGAATATGGCTGCACGTACAGCCCGACTTTGTAGCCGGCAATTCCGGGTCAAACAAGAAATTATTCATGGCTTCTTTATTTTTCTTACATTTGAAGCAAAAATTAATCCCAACTATTTATTTTTTTGGTCGAAAATCCCAACTATTTATTACTCAGTGTGATAAGTTTTTATTTATTAATAATACTAAGTTTAGTAAGGTACGTCCATTGCCATAGTATATATTTTCAATCATGATCAAACATATATACTGTATATTATAATACGTACATTAGAACATTAAAAAGAAAACAGATTTTCATTGATCAAAAAGTATTTTGTTTTGTTCATAACATGCTCAAATAACAATAGTCAACATTTTTCTAGCTTTCTTTAGAGAATGTGGATTGGAGTGGTTACATACTTACCTGCATTAAGCAAAGAAAAAACTTACGGGTTAGTGAGAAAATAGTCTAGAACGCATACATACACGTACACGTGGGCCAGCTTGAATTTGATGAGCTGGCGATTTCGATTTCGCTTTCATATCACCGCCTACCATCACAAAGCTCTTGAGGTAGTATTTAGAGGTAATCGTTTAATTTTGAATCTCACGGACGACGGTTTACTCTTTCATAACTCATCATAAGTACACAACATAAAATAAAATAATAATTTGAAAAAATAAAATCATAGTCAATTCTTATTATATTTCCCTATCAATTCTTAATCTCCCTTTGTACCTTTTAAGACACCTTTGACCAACTTTCAATTCAAGAATCCCTCTCTCATCGATCATCCTCTTCTTTTAACTCCCTCCATACCCCCTCTAGCTCCATCCTTGAAAGCTAACCTTGCTTAAACTACTCTTCTCACTAGATCAACTATGGTTGACGGCCATGGAAGAGACAACTTCGAAGATATAGGGAAAAGGATAAAACGAGAGATGGATGCATCATCATCGCCCAACAACAACAACAACCCTACAACTACGAACAACAACAACAACAACAGTACTCATCAACAAATGGGAAATAGGCGAGTGCAAATGGTTGGCCCACCGGGCACCGTGCTGAACACCGTGACTCCTTGCGCCGCGTGCAAGCTCCTCAGGCGCAGGTGCGCCGAGGAGTGCCCCTTTTCCCCATACTTCTCGCCCCATGATCCCCAAAAGTTCGCCGCCGTTCACAAAGTCTTTGGTGCTAGCAATGTCTCCAAGATGCTCCAGGTAAAAACATTACTATATGACTATCCTTTGCCTAAATCCCTATAGTAGGGTTTTCTAACATATCATTTTAACCTTTTTTCGGAAAAAATAGTCGAAACGATTATTTTTTAAGCTCGTTTTTCAACCAATCGATATCTTTACTAGACGATCTTTATGATATCGAACATCATCACTCTTCCAAATAACCCGTTGAAGCCTTGGCAACGCCCGCAACCCGTTTAGGCCGCTTAGGTGACTGTTAAGTCTATCTAGACGTTAGGCGCCCTTCACTAAAAACTCCTCTAGCTTTGTAGGTAAATCTATCAATACTTTTCCCCAATCTTGTTTCTTAACTCGATCTAGCTTTTTAGATGAGCTCCACTTTTAATAAGTTCTGCGTCCGTCACTGAATTTTTCATAATCATATGCAGGAGGTTCCAGAGAGCCAGAGGGCGGACACGGCCAACAGCCTAGTGTACGAGGCAAACGTGCGGTTGCGAGACCCGATATACGGGTGCATGGGCGCGATCTTAGCCTTGCAACGCCAAGTGCAAGCCTTACAAGCGGAGCTTAACGTCGTTAGGGCTGAGATCTTGAAGTATAAATACAGGGAGGCCGCTAACTCCATTCTTAATTCCACCACCAACACCACCACAACCACGGTGGCAGCCACTGGACACCGGCAGCAGCCTCAGCCTCCGACCACACCACCCCTTGTGTCGGTGGTGGGTTCGCCTTCCACGGCATCGGCTTTGTACACTCCACCATCGAGTGCTACGGGAGGCTTTAGCTCCATCTCCGGTGATAGTGTTGCATACTTTGACTAACGTTTTTCCAAAAAATTTATGCTCAATTTATTTTTGTTGAAATTTCTAGCAAGTTTTTTTTTATGATACTTAGTTTACTAAGTACTTTAATCTAGATATTATGAAAAGAAAATGTCTTGACGGATCACTAGTTAATAAAAATTGCGTACCCTTAGTCAAATAAATGTAACGGGGAAAATGGCGTTCATTTGGTTCAATATGATTGTTGTACACATTTGTATTTTTCCTAAGGTCGCTCATCTTTTAAATTTTAATATACCTTAATTTGATTAATTGATTAGGGTCTGAATAAGTTTAATTGGTATTCTAGTTAGTTCGAGGAGCTTTAATTAGAAGCACATGAACACATGAAATAAGTTTGAACGGTCGGTTCTTGCACGTGTGATCATAAAATCGATCTTATGAGATCGGAATTAACTTAGCTCATTGTTCGACCAAAAAATTAACTTAGCTCATTGTTTTTAATTAATTAGCAAATAGGAGTATATACAATAACTCAGCTAGTACATCATAATTTAATTCAATTAACAGTTAACCTTTCTAGGTTTTAGCTAGGTTAAATCTAGTAAGTAAGCACGTAAATAAATCTAAAGTAAATGTAAATAAACCTAAAGTAAGTGTAAACTAGTTTAAACCCGTACTATGACGGGTAATGCGATTATAAACCCATTTTAATTAGATATGTAACGTCAATGATCACGTTAAAAATATAGGATCATATATATATACACATATATATCTTCGTATTATGATCGATTAGTGTTTTTTTACCAATAGTAAATCAACTCATAATATAAATAAGTTGGATTTGTTCAAAAATTACTTTACGATAAATATCACGGTGTATTAAATAATAATATTTATCTGAAGATTGCAACTAATTCTTGGTAAGGGATAATTCGTAATTTTCGGCAATTTTTACGGGATAAGATTATATGAGATTCTAACTACCTAATTTATATAGAGGAGGACCCAACTGATTATTTTTATCAAATCATATATATTTATCTTTCTATTGCGATTAGTGCTTTTTTATATATGCAAGAGCGCGGTTGATTATTTTATTAAAGATATGACACGTGGCGCAATTTTCTGTGAAGACTTTGTATCCGCTTTATACTATAGACAATATATAGATATTTTCCGTGATGTCTGAAAAGGAATACGAGACGCCTACAAATCTTTCGGAGACTATATAGTTAACTCTTTTTTTTAATCCAAGACTATATAGTTACCTACGTAGTATAACTTGAAAGATGTGACCAAGTTTCCATATTTAGGTATTTATTTTCATTATGCAAGTAAGTTGCATAATCTGATGATTTATTTTGTTTGATCAAGTGGTTAACCATCATCTATAATTTGCCAGAGCAATCAAGGGATCCTTTGAATCTGTGATTGAATTTATATATATAACGTGATTGGTGAAGATGGATTTACTTGGCGTGTTTAGCCACTTTTGAGTGTTGGAGAGGGCAAACTTGAAAGAGACAATTATTCAATCATCTCTATATGTATTATGTATTATGTATATATACACACCTTATAATCACGTGGGTTAATAGTTTAAGAATATTCAGTATGAATCATGTGAAGCTTAGCTAGCACATAATGAATGCATAAATTTTTGAGACAGGCCTGTTATATTGAGATAGAATTCAATAGTCGGTCACGGACAATAACATATAAAAACACAATCCAAAAGCCTAAGAAATACCATGGAACAAAGGTAGAAGATCGAATGGAAAATCTGCGAATTTACAAAATTACTTTTGTCTGGGTACCGAGTTCGTGTTTTGGTGCAAATTTTATTTTATTTTATAACATATAGTATATAAATAGACATAACATAAACAATACAAAGAAAATATAATAACTTTGTTTAATGTGCTTTTTGATAGCAGAAATCTCTAGTTATATGAATCGTGATCATACTATAAACTTGACAGGCCGTACCATACCGGAGTATTTCATTAGTCCTAGATTGAAATCCGCACTAAATTAGGGGAAACTTTGTATGATTGATTTGTGACTTTTTAATTTGGTGTTCAATGTTTTTTCTAAAGCAAAATGATGACCTCCGGTAGCCTATTTTATGTATTTGTTGGTTTATCTTCTCTTACAATGTTGTTGTACACCTGCACGGATTATGTTTATCTTTAGTTCCTACAAATTTTTTTGGTAGAAGTTCCTACAAGCTATACTGTCTATAGTATAATGCGGAGACATAGTCTTCACAGAAAATTGCGCCACGTGTCATATCTTTATTAAAATAATCAACCGGGCTCTTGCGTTTATAAAAAAAAACACTAATCACAATAGAAGGTTAAATATATATGATTTGATAATTTTAAAGGCCATATAGGAAGATATTTATAGAAAAATATAATTTAAGATATAACACATAGGAAGATCTATCATCTATAGAAAGATATATCTTATATATACATATATGTATATTATTATTTAATAAAACATGATCTTTATCGTAAAAAAAAAATATATATATATAATATAGTCTAATTATTTATTTTTTAAAATTTGAAAATTTTCAAAATTATAAAAAAAATGCATAATTGTATTTTTTGATTTTTTCCTAATCTTTATTAAATAATACTCCCTCCGTCCCATATTGTTTGTTCCTTTTCCTTTGTAATTTGTGAAGGAAAAGTGACAAACAATATGCTCCGAACATAATATTTACTAAATCATATCTATATTAAATGGGGTTTATAATCACATTACTCGTACATGGTACGGGGGTTAAACTAGTTTATTATAATCTATCTGTTCAAAATATGTACGCATAACGTGATTATGGTTAAATTGATTCTACTAAATTAAAACAATTAGTGAGCAACTAGTTATACCCGTCGTGCCATGCACGACTTGTATTTGTAAATTTATTTTTGGATATATAATAAATTGAATATTAATGTGAAGTGTATAATAAAAGTTTTAACATAATTTGGTTTAATCGAATATTAGATTTTTGTAATTGTTAAATGATTGATTGTGAATATCTTATTATGCAAATTATATACTTATATTTCATAGTCAAAAAAATACATTATTATGCATTTAAAATTTTATGAATTCCAAAATTAATTAAATAAATGTTAGTTATATTATATGACTTCTATGTTTTTATTCAATATCTCTTTGAGCAAAAACAATCAACGTGCTAGGCTAATAGTTGGGTTTTTAGCTCTTTTCCATGCAATTCAGTGTATTTAAAATTAAAATTTACTTTTGTTATAATTAAGTTATTAATTATTATATCAAAATCCTAGGTATATAATATAAAATAAAGTTGTCATACAAATTTGATGTCTGGTTAACATTGAAAATCTTTATTTTATAGTTAATATTAAATCTACTTTATGTAAATCTTTCTCTAAAACTAAAGAAAAAATTATGTAAGGAAAATAAAATTAAATATAGATAATACTATGACTTAAGAAAAATAAAAGATATAAAGTTGTTATTATCTATTTGAGTTGGAAAAAAATAATTAAAATCAAGCGGGGTCAGAATCAACGTGGTGGCTCGAAAACGGCCGTGTTTTATAATATATATTGATATTGATTGATTAATATTGATTTTGTTTGAAAAAAAACCATTTAACATATATACTTACGTATATATATTAGTATATTAAATCTATGTTTATATATTATTATATATTCATTAAAGATAGATATATGTATGCTAAGTGCATTGGAATAATAAGATAGAATAAGATGTCCATTTATAAATTAAAATCCTAAAAGAAAATCCCTAAATTATTTTTTTCAAAAATCATAAATTCTTCGATCACTATAGTTATATAACTTTTTCAAGTGTAGATTTAAAAAAACACAAACTTAGTATTTAAGAAATTGAAATCAGGTCAAAATTTCACAAATAAATCATATAGATTTATTCTAACATAATATTATACCAAATTCATCTGGTCAAACATGAATTGGACAAATTAATCCGTAATTGATTTTGTTATGGAAGGGATAAGGTGGATATTATAGATTTGGAAACAAAAGATATGACACATTTTTGAATTTGAATTTTTATGGTAGAAAGTCACAAGTTTGAAATTTGAATACTTAAATTTTGAAAAAACTAAAGGATTATGTTAGCTTAGATAATACGTAGTAATGATTTGATTTGAGATCTTTATGATTTTTTTTCCTTATAATTTTTTTTCCTAATAATTTAAATCTGTACATAATGTATGTAGTTATACTACTATAGTACGTGTTTCATTAGATACAACCATTTTTCCCTTATAAACTATATGACACGGATTTTTTTGGTTGAAATATACTCCACACAATCTCCTCTCTATTATTTAGTATAATTTCATATTTGAATCATTTAAGCATTCCATCATTTTTCCTTTTATATTGTTTCTACCATTTAGTCTTCATCTTCGTTGAAGAGTATAAATCATAAATGGATAAATCGATCATGAGGAAGACGAAGAGTATAGATCGATCATTGAAGTGCAACCATAAATTAATAGCCATTTCAATGAAAAATCGGTAAATTAATTTGAAGAGCAGCAGCATGAGAAGATGAAGATGAAGAGTATAATCAATAACAAATATTAAAAGAACCCAAAATTGTTATTAAACATGTTTTTTAAGCAATTTAGAGTTAAATTAATTATTACTTTGTAATTGTAGTTAAATATGACATGTAAATGATAAAGAAAGACATAATATGACGTGGCATATGACATGGAAAAAATGATATGACATGGCTTAATGAAAACGTGACATGTGGCAAAATCCGAGGTGGCATAATGTATGAATGCCATGTGAAAAACGCTGAGGTGGCGCAATGAGAAGGCTTTAATCCTTAGTGGTTTTAAATATATATAATAGATTTTTTTGTAGAAAATAGTCAGAAACTGAAATATGAACTTCCGTTGGATTCATCTACTTGAATATCAAGGCTCATGTCAAAATGCACAAATATATTAATCTCAATAAGGTTGAAGCTTTGAAGGTTAGAATGATCAATCCAAAATTTTCTACTGGACCAAGCTACAATCCTACAACAAGTAAAGAAATTACCACAATCAACACGTACTCTGCATCAATTTCTCTTGTTATGATTTTTGATCTGGATGAGGAATCGAATCAAAAACATGGAATTAGCTAGGGCTGGTTATGGGGCGGTTTATGGGTGGGTGGAGCTCTTCCACCACCCGACCCGCTAATAAAAATGATCCACCCGCCTCACCCATTACCCGCAAAGCGTTGCACCCATACCCGCCTCACCCGTCACCCGTGGGTGGGGCGGGTGACCCACCACCCACGAAAACCTATGAGCTATGATTATAATATATCACAAATAAATTACTTTATAATATTATTATTTGAAACTCGATTGAATCCGAGAGTTAAAAAAGCTAATTAGTTTGAAAATTCAAATACATTAATCATATAATAAATAATTCCAAACATAAGCTAGCCAAAATCAATACATTGCATTATTTAATAGCTAGAAATTGAAAATCTTCCTTCAAGCAATAAAAATAAGAATATATTCTTGGTAAATTGGTAGGTTAAATGGGTGATAAATGGTTGATGGGTTGTGGGTCGGGTGATGGGTCGGGTGAAATGGTTGCTAAATATAATCCATATCTGACCCGTAAACCATTTCACCCGTCAACCGTCTCACCCATCAACCGCCTTTTCATGGGTTTTCACCCATGTTAATGGGTGGGTTAAGCGGGTGAGGCGGTCACCCGCGAATAATGTCCAGCCCTAAATTAGCATGACTTAATCATTCATCATCCGTGTTTGTATAATTTATATTTCCAATCATTTAGTGTATTGGGCTTAATTTTTGGGATGATTAGTGGGCTAAATTCATGGCCCAATTACAGTGATTTTGGAGATAACGAAGTGGGTGAAAAAAAAAGGAAAGTTGGAGAATTTATGTAACCTAATGTATACATAATCTTTTAGTTTTTCGAAACCGCACATGATCAATCGAATCGTAAACTAGGGTATATAGTTATTTCCTTTTTTTTGGTCGAATGTTATTTCCTTTTTTGGTTCAAAGTAAATATTCTATCACAAACCAAACGAAAGGAGCAATCAGAAAAAACCCTAGGGCTGCAGAGGGCGATTTGGCGACTGGTGTATTCCTTTCTCTGATCGCTATCTTTCTCTCCGGTGACGGGCCGTGGGAGCCGGGGTTTCCTCGCCGGTATCGTGCGGGTTCACCAGTGTTGTTTAGTGCGTAAAGTCTGGACAGAAAAGGTTCTTTTGGAATGGAAGATAGGAGGAAGCGTAGGGACTTGCAACTAACGGAGGAAGAAGTAGTAGAAGTCAAGGCAGTAGGAGGGACTTCAAGTGAAGAGAAAACGAGTCAAGGGCATGTTCTGGTGGGATCTCTACTGACTCTAAGACCTTTCAATAGTTTTGCCCTACAAGCGACGATGAAAGGTGCATGGAAATTACGTAACGGCTTTGTGTTTAGAGAGCTACGATCGAATCTGTTTCTCTTCAAATTTGCTAGTAGGGCTGATAAGGAGTGGGTGCTTAAAGGAGGGCCATGGGCCTTTGATAAGGCGCTGCTTGCATTGAAAGAGCCAGGATCGGAACAACCCTCGAAGATCATTGTGGATACGGTTCCTTTTTGGATTAGGGTTTACGATCTTCCGATAGATGTGATGAATTTCGAGACTGCAGTGGCGATTGGTAAAGCTTTTGGTGGAGTTCAAGAGATGGATGAGGAGGATCTTCTGCTCTGTGCAAAATTCATAAGGGTTAGAGTGCTGATCAACGTCCTTAAACCACTGCGCAGAGGATTAGTGTTAAACGTGCACGGTAAGCGAATGTGGGTCGAAGTGAAGTACGAGCGTTTACCAAATTTCTGCTATACCTGTGGGGTGTTGGGTCACGTTGAAATGGATTGTGAGGAAGAAAGGCAGGAGGATCATCAAGAGTATGGGGACTGGCTACGGGCATCACCTCTGAAGCGCTCCTTTGTAAGGACAGATTGGGAGAGGGAACAAGAGAAGAGAATTGCTAGAGGTGATCTTCGGCTGGAGGGGAGTAAGGAGAATAGTTCGGTCGGGAGGAACAAGGGGAGGAGATCTTTGCTGGAGTTGTTGGACAATATAGAACAGGAGGAATCTAAGGCTAGTTCGAAAGATGAAGGTGGGAATGCAACAACAGTAGGTCTGGAGGAAGTAACGAGTCAATTACAGGAGAAACTTCAAAGAGTGGAGCTTATAGAAAATAATACAGGCGCAGTTGTGGAAGAAGAGCAGGCTGGTTTCAAGGGAGCTCTTGGGGAAGAAAACGGAAGGGAGGGACATTCTAAGGAGGTGATTATAAGGGAGCGGATTGAAGTTGCTCAGGAAAACCAGGGGAAGGTGGATCTGGGAGCCTCCTCTTTGCATGGCACTGTGCAGGAGCAGGCTCGTAGTTCTTCAGAGCCTTCTGGAAGTGTAGCGGGCAGTGGAAAGTGGAAGCGGCGTGCCCGCAAAGTTGGTGGGAACAACGAGACTGTAGGGAAGAACTCGAAGAGAAGTAGGGAGGATGATGATGTGATTATGTTGGAAGCTGAAGGTTCGCGGAAAAAGTTGCTTAATGATGTTTCATCGGCGGGAGGGGCGAGCCCCTCTTGCCGGAACCAATGAGTATCCTAAGTTACAACTGCCGGGGATTGGGGAAGGCCCGCGCAGTTGGGAGACTCATCAACTTGATGAGGAGAGAGTCCCCAAAAATGGTCTTCTTGATGGAAACCAAGAGTGATAGGAAGAGGATGGAGGGCATCAGAGATAAATGCGGGCTAGTGGGCTGTTTTGCTGTCGACTGTGTTGGGAGATCGGGAGGTTTATGTCTTCTTTGGGAGGAAGGTATGAATGTTTCGATTCTCTCCTACACTTCTCACCACATTGATGCAAGGGTTCAATGCCCGGAAGGGGGTGGTAGCTGGAGAATTACTGGTTTCTATGGGTGGCCAACTAAAGAAGACAAGTGGAAATCGTGGTCGTTGCTAGCTCGGCTGGGGGAGGATGATCACGATGGATGGCTTTGTGTTGGCGACTTCAACCAAGTTTTGAGTGCTGATGATAAAGTCGGGGGCAACAATCCTGATATTGAGGAGATGGTAAATTTCCGAAATGCTCTTGATGTATGTGGTCTGAAAGATATGACTTTTGTTGGTCCAAAGTTCACATGGTATAATGGTCGGGAGAATGATGATTTTATTGCTGAAAGATTGGACTTGGGGTTTGCAAATTCGAGTTGGCTGGAGGTCTTTCCGGGTGGCCATATGAGACACCTTCCTCGACAAGGCTCTGATCATGCTCCAGTTATGGTGGATTTTTTCCATCATGAAGACATTGTGGGAAGTGAGTCTCGGGGTCCTAAACCGTTCAGATTTGAGGTGATGTGGACGACCAATGAAGGCTGTAGCCATGTTGTGGATAATGCTTGGAATGGCTATAGAGATGCTCCTGAGGTTGGGGTGTTGGAGAAAATCCAGAGGTGTGCTGAAAGGTTAAAAGAGTGGAATAGAAGGGAGTTTGGGAATGTGGTTTCGAGGTTGGAAGGTGTGAGAAAGCAGCTTCGGGATCTCAATAAAAATGGGATGTCTGGTGCTGATGTGAGGAGGAGAAAGGCGTTGGAGAAAGAGGAATCAGATTTGATGGAGAAAGAAGAGATGATTTGGTTCCAAAGAGCCAAAGCTAATGAGTTCAAGTGGGGTGATAAAAATTCTTCGTATTTCCATCTTAAGGCAAATGGCCGAAAGAAACGAAATATGGTGAGGAGATTAATTGATCAGGATGGGATGGTTTGGAGGAGTAGAGCTGGAAAGGTGAAGGTTGCAATGAATTATTTCAATGACCTTTTCAAGTCCGGACTAAACGCACTATCTAACACGGCTCCTCAAGGAATCCCGCCTCTTATATCGGTCGAGGACAACTTAGAGCTGCTACGTCCCTTTACGGGGGAGGAGGTACGTAATGCCCTTTTTTCTATGCACCCCACTAAATCGCCTGGCCCTGATGGCATGTCTGCTCTATTTTTTCAGCACCATTGGAATATCTTAGGTAGCGATGTTATTCATTTCTGCCTAAATATTCTTCATGGCGGCCCTTTTCCTGAAAACCTTAACCATACCTTTATCTCTCTTATTCCCAAAACCAAAGACCCATCCCGTATGCAGGATCTTCGGCCTATTAGCTTATGTAATGTGCTTTATAAAATTATCTCCAAAACATTAGCTAACCGGTTGAAGATTTTGCTGCATAAGATTGTTTCTGTTTCACAGAGTGCTTTTGTTCCGGAACGGTTGATCACGGATAATGTTTTGGCGGCGTTTGAGATCTTCCACTATATGAAAAAGAAGAAGACAGGAAAGCAGGGGTTTTTGGCTTTGAAGCTTGACATGGCGAAGGCATATGATCGTGTGGAATGGGACTTCTTGGAGAACTGTATGCGGAGGTTCGGTTTTGACCAACGGTGGATTGATGTTTTGATGAGGTGTGTTCGATCTGTGTCCTTTTCTGTGTTAATGGATGGTTCGCCCTCCCCTACCTTCTGGCCCGAACGGGGACTTCGGCAAGGCGATCCACTTTCGCCTTATTTGTTCCTGTTGTGTGCGGAAGGTCTTGCTGGTCTGATCAGAGGAAGTGAACAGGCAGGTCGGCTGCATGGTATTCGAATTGCGCGGTCAGCCCCTTCTGTCTCTCATTTGTTCTTTGCTGATGACAGTATTTTGTTTGCTCGGGCAACTTGTCAACAAGCACAAGAAATTGTCAATATCCTCCATGTCTATGGTGCAGAGTCAGGTCAACAAGTCAGCCTAGCAAAGTCTGAGGTTTCTTTCAGTAGGAATGTTGATGGAGACAGGAGACGGGAAATTCAAGGTATTTTGGGTGTTCGGGAGGTTGATAAGCATGATCGTTATCTGGGGCTTCCAACTTTAGTCGGTAGATCGAAAACTGTTATCTTTCAGCAGTGTGTCGAAAGGGTCCGGAAAAAGCTTAAAGGGTGGAAAGAAAAGTCTCTTTCAAGGGCTGGTAAAGAAGTTCTTCTCAAGGCAGTGATTCAGGCAATCCCCTCTTACACCATGTCTTGTTTCTTGTTGCCGGTGGATATTTGTAGAAAGATCGAGCAGCTGATGTCTGATTTCTGGTGGGGCTCCAACGGTGAGAAGAGGAAAATTCATTGGCTCAGCTGGAGGCGTCTGAGTGGTGCGAAGGATAAGGGCGGAATTGGGTTTAGGGACCTGCACTTGTTCAATTGTGCGCTTTTGGCTAAACAAGGGTGGAGGTTGATTCAAAATCCTGACTCTCTTATCGCCAGGCTTCTTAAAGCGCGGTATTATCCAAATTCTTCTTTTCTGGATGCTGCGCTAGGCTACAATCCCAGTTACACGTGGCGGAGCATTTTGGAAGGGAGAAATGTTTTGGATAAGGGGATGCGATGGCATGTAGGAAATGGCAGCCGGGTTCATATCTTTGAAGACAGATGGCTGCCCAGAGAACGCTCCTTCAAAGTGTTGACAACAGCTTTTGATAGTTCGAGGCATCTGAGGGTGATTGATTTAATTGACTGGTCTTGCAATGCGTGGAAGGAGAATGTGGTTAATGAGCTGTTACATCCTTTGGATGCTGAGCTTGTGTTGAGAATGCATTTGGTTGATGCGTCGGTGCAAGATCAACTGGTTTGGCATTATTCCAGAGATGGTAACTACACTGTGCGGTCGGCTTATCATCTGTTGAGATCTTTTCAGGAGGATTCTGAAAATGTTGGAGGGCCTTCGGATGATAGTAGCTGCAAGCGTTTTTGGAAAAAATTATGGAGTCTCCCTTTACCTCCTCGGATTTTGAACTTCTTGTGGCGAGCTGCTAGGGATGTCCTGCCGTGTAGGGCAAATTTGGAGAGTAGGGGGGTTACCTTGGAGCCTCGGTGTGATTGTGGTTGTGTTGAAACAGGTTTTCATGTCCTGTTCTCGTGCAATTGGGCAAAGGATGTCTGGAAGCTGGTTCCAGGAATCAAAGCGACAGGTTTTGGGGTTACTGGCTTTGTTTCTTGGGCTGAAAGGGTCTTTCAGACTTTATCTGAGGATGAGGTTCAGCTTTGGGCTCTCTTGTGCTCGGAGATTTGGAGATGTAGAAACGTTCGGATTTTTGAAGGAGTGGAGTCTGTCCCGTCGGTGGTGCTGGATAGTTCTTTGATCATGGCACAAAGGATTCATGATTCAAGGCGAAGTTCTGACCGGGGGCTCTCTGTTGCTGAGCTTCCATGGTGGACGAGACCGCCTGTTGAAGTGGTTAAGATAAATTGTGATGCTGCTGTCAAGGGTCGATCCTGTTCTATTAGCGTTGTCGGGCGTGACTTTATGGGAGATGTTCTGTTTTTCGGTTCGAAGATCATCCAGTGCAATTCGGAGCCTGAAGTTGCGGAAGCAGAGGCAGTTCTTTGGGGAGTGCAGCTGGCTGCACAACAACACTTTTCAAAGGTGCTCATTGAGTCGGATTGTTTGTCTTTGGTCTCAAAGCTTAGGAAAAGGAGTGTGCCTCGTAACTCGGTGGGGAGTCTGGTGTCTTTGATCCTTTCGTGCAGTGCTTCTTTTGCTGATTGCAGTTGGTCTTTCACTCGAAGGGAAGCAAACACAGTGGCTCATTGGCTTGCCGGTCGGTGTGTTGTTGATCTTGCTATGTATTCAGACGCTTTTATTATTCCTTCTGACTTATTTGCTCTTTGTATGAACGATTCTCCTATGGAATGAAAGGCTTTGAGTTGTTTTGATCAAAAAAAAAAATATATTCTATCACAAAAGATAATAGTCACCCAAATTATTCTATCTATTGGCCGGCTTGGTTTTATATCTTGATCTGAAATCTATAACATACCCTAATCTTGCTGCATATTGGAATCAATCCACTCCTATTGATATTATATGATATATTTTATACTTCAATATTTTAGCTTGGGCCTCAAGCTACGTAGGTCCTATATATACATAATGCCCTAACAGTCAATATCACAAGGAAAGTTTCCGAGTAATCCTGTGCCTCCAAATTGTTCAAACTCCTCTTTGGATCAAGAACTCAATTCCATCTCTCAAAAATGCCTTCGACCAAGAAAAACAATCTCTCAAAAATGCCCGTTTACATTCCGGATGAAGTCCTAGTTCAAGCTCTAAAGCATGCACCGGTGAAATCGCTATTGCGATTCCGACGCGTGTGCAGTGCTCAACCACCTCGCTCTCCAAAAGCCCGGGCTTTTAGCCATGAACGTCCACAACAAAGAGCCCGAGTTTTTTCTTCTTGGTCCCGATACCCTCCCCTCCGTCGACACCTTGCCTTACTCCAGCGAGTACGACAACACCTTCGCCCTAATGGGCACCCATCACGGACTCGTATGCCTTTACCGGTCTTATGGCATGGCAGCTAGCATTCATATTTGGAACCCTTGCATGCGTAAGCTAATGAAGGTTCGTGTTCCTAAGTACATGCATAGGATTCATGATGATAATCGTGTCGGATCGTACTTTCTCTGCCTTTTGGATTGACCCTCTAACCAAACATTATAAAATGGTCGTGGTTAAAATAATGTACCGTTATGATGTCGATAGAGCATTGGAGAAGTATGGGGCCACTTATTCGTCAACGGAAGGTGGCTGGAAGAAGATTCCTCGGGGTAAATTGACCAAAAGCATAGACAATCGCATGCGCGCGATCGAATCGGAAAATCCAGGTTTAGTGATGGGAAGAAGGGCTTACTGGAAAGCCTGGCCTTGTGTTCTACGTTTAGAACATGTATATTGGAACAAGATTAGGCTTGTCATACTATCTTATGACTTTGATCAAGAAAGGTTTGATAGCATTGAAGGACCTATTGTAGCAGTATACTCTAGCCCATCTCTTTGCGACTGGCAAGGATGTCTTTCGATTGCGTACATGGACGAGAAAGAAAATCAATTTCACTTCGTCTCGAGGTTAGAAGGCTCTTGGGTTAGCCTCTTTAGCTTTAGTGTCACTCCCGATGTAAGGGATGTCTATGGTTTTCTGAAAGAAACGAAAGAAAACGATAAGGTTCTTCTAGCTAAAACGAGTGATCGTCGGTTGGCTTTATTTGACACTAGAGTTGGTTGTGTTACTTTGAAGAGTGTAGACGATAAGCCTGGCTTTATGGGCTATGTGGCTCATGGTTTTGTAGAAAGCCTTGTTTTTCCTTAGGGGATACCTATATTCGTTTATACTGAAATAGTGTGTACGTATGACCTTTCTGAATTTTTTGCTTTTCCTCTAAATTCTACTATTCAATAATGTTATTGTCTACTTTCTGACGTACCGATCAAGATGTTATAAACTTGGAGGCACTAAAAAAGGACAGTTATAACGCGTGGTTTTTTTTTTTCTGAAGTAAAAGGGTGAAATATATTAAAAACAGTTACAGGATTGGCTAGGCTTGCTAGCTAGTTACAACATCATGACTCTCTATTCTCTCCAAAAAATTTCAAGCTGCTGTAGAATCACTACTACAATTAGGACTTTTCGTAGCGGGCTATGACGGCGGTTTAGCAAAGCTGGCGGTTTTAGTGGCGGTCTACTATATGCTGGCGGGTTGTGGTGACGCTTTATCTTATGGGGGCGGTTTTTTATTTCTGGGATATTACGGCGGTTTTTCTAATATGGAGGGCGGTTTTAAAATTAGAAATTTTATAAAAGTGGGCTTTTTTTTCTATTGACGCGGGCTCGGTGAGCTCTGGTCATTACTTAACTTGTAATTTTTTTCAAACTTCTAACTGTAGTTAAACAATAAAGATGCTTAAGGTTTAATGACAACAGAACATAGTAACTGCTATATCTATAAACTGTACCAGGAAAAAAAATGACATCTTTTCTTTCTTCACATACTGAAGTTGTTCACTGGTTTTCATGTATTTGACAAAAGCTTGTTTTTGTCATAAACATACTTACTTCTTGTCCCATACTCACAAAGCAAGATGCTGAACTTCTGTCCACATCCCAGGTGAGTTGTTTGGATGTGTCGTTACTTCTTGTCTCATTGGATAACAATTTTAGCTTCATAATTAGCATTCAATACTGATTTTGCTGAACTTGATGGAGGGATTTGCTATGCCTCCTTACAGGGCCGTCCCAACTATTTTAGGGGCCCTGTGCCAAGTTTAAAATTGTCCCATAAAAATAGCTAATTTCATTTATACTTAATTTTTTTTGGTCGAAAATATCTATACTTAATTTAGTTATACAAACACATGAACAAATAAAAACTATCCGTTTCGATTTATATTTATTATAATAAAATTTTAAAGTTATTATATTATGGTTCCCATTTAAATGGCTGTTCAAAAAAATGAAAAATGTATTTTTTTCAAATATGTATAAAGTATAAGTTTTTTGTTAAATGATAGATAATTTACTAAAAATAAAAAATAAAAGACAAAGCTATTAATATGGAGATATAAAGAGATTCTAGTAAAAAGATATCACAATGACTTTTTTTTAAATATAGATAACATGAATAGAGAATGTCTGTGTAATACTACTCCAAGTGAGAGGGCAAAAAGCTTTAAAAAAAATTAAAATTGTTCCTGAAGGGATTCGAACACACAGAGTGTTGGGAAACCAAAAAAGGGGGAAAGTAAGAGCCAATGAGCCAACTGCACTAATTTGCTTATATGCATTTATTCAACCCACACTATATATATTTAATAAAGGAAAGTTGGGGCCCCATAATTTTTTGGGGCCCTGTGCTGTCTAACCACATGAACCGCCTACCAGCCGGCCCTGCCTCCTTGCAATCTAAAAATAGGATAATCGAACAATGGTTATAATATGAAGGGATGGATTTTGATGATAGAATGAAACTTGTGCAGTGTGGCATCACTTAAGCTGTTGTAGAGCTGTGATATTTTCTTGGTTTTTGTAAGTCATGGGTTATTACTTATAAGGGGGTATTTGCTTTACAATTGAAGGCAGAAACAAATGAGTTTGGGCTCATATTCTTCTTGGATATAGAGTTGGAGTACTGAACCATAAGAAACTAAACACTTTAAAGTTTGGATTTTCATATAGTTCATATTAATAGTAACGAGGAACCTTTATCATAGTCATGTTGAAACTTGAAAGTAGTGTTTTAAAAGACATGGGTGGCGCTAGCTGTCCGTCCGAGGCCCGGTGTGTGGGACCACATTCGGGTCAACATCACCGAGCTCGGTATGGAGCTACTCACTGCAGCCGAGTTCCTCAAAATGAAGGAAGAACACGTCGATGGACCGTAAGATATCTGTTCTTTATAAGAACAAACAAACATCCTAAATGCTTGTAAAGGAGTTAAAACTGATCTGTTTTTTTTTGTTGCTTGTTCTTGTTGTTACAGTTCAAATGGCAACTTTGTCCTTGAGCTTGACTTTGAGCCCTTCAACGCCTCAATCCCTAAGCCAACACTCTCAAAGTCAATTGGAAATGGAGTACGTTGAGTTCCTCATCAGACACCTCTCTGCTAAGATGTTCATAACAAGGAGAGCATGAAGCCATTGCTCGATTTTCTTCGCATTCACCATTACAAGAGAAAGGTAGAATAACCAACAAACAGTATTAGCTAGCTAGGATCCAGAACTTGGATACACTCCAAGGATAGGATCCAGAACTTTGTGCAGACGACTATGATGTTGAATGATAGGATCCAGAACTTGGATACACTCCAAGGAGTTCCAAGATGTTAGCTAGCTAGCTGCTAATTATTTTGATCAATATAGGATTATTGTATTTACTAATGAATTGAATTGTATTTTGGTTATATATAATGTATTTGTTTTTTATGCAATTTATCATGTGTTAATGTGTAATGTATGAATTACAAAAATAAATTATTAGAATAATTCATTATAATATAGATTTTAAATTTTTAAATGGTTGAGTAAAGTTTGGAACGAGATATAAAATTGCTCATGAGAATTATTATTTTAAAATGTTAAAAAACCGTCAGGATAGAATTTGGAAGATGTTGGGAAGACTAAAAAACCGCTGGGATAGGTATAATAAAAGTGCCACCATAAATTTCCCCAAAAACCGCCAGCGTAAGTCTTTAATAGCGGCGTTTGTTTGTTTTTGCCGACGGTTTTTCTATTTTCCTTAAAAACCGCCACAATAGGTCAAAAAACCGTCGGGATAGACCTATCGCAACGCCAGTAAACATGGCGGTGTAAAACCGCCAGGATAGGTCTTTAGCGGCGGTTTTTTCCTTTTAGCAGCGGTTTTGACCGCCATTATAGGCCAATAATGTAGTAGTGAATTGATCTTCCATCTAGCTTTCAAGCAATTTATAATGTGTCTCACACACATTCTAATGCACTCATCAACACTCACTCCCTCATGCCTAAACACAAGTGAATTTCTGATTTTCCAAATAAGATGCATAGCTACACAATGACAGTGATTCCACATGTTGAAAGCAAGCGATTTTCTGCTGTGAAAAGCACTTGTTTGCTGAATCCAGTCAGTAACATTCTTGTTGCGTCATCCTATTCCAGCCCATATCAAAATACTAGCTAAGACTTTCGAAGAGAAAGCACACTCGAACCAAAGGTGGTTTATAGTTTCAGGCGTGTTATTCTCACAAAGCAAAACAGAAATCATCTTGTAATATACCCCAACTCTTAAGTTTGCTCTTGGTGATACATCCACCATTAACAATTTTCCAGGCATCTAAAGCAACCCTTGAAGTATTCAATTTCAGCCACACCATGTCATACCATTGCACCATGTCTCCCTTATCTCTTATGCTGTCATAGATCCCTCTACAATTAAATCTTCCCAGCCTTAGATTAATCAGTGTAGGGGCTGCATCATCATTGAGCGAAGCTGCAAACTCATCACACAAGAGGAGAACCGCCTTCCAGATTGCACTAGCTGATCTTTTGCACCTGATTTCCCTGAAATTCTGGCCACGCACATGATTGAGAACGATCCATTTATGCCAGATGGATTATGAAGAATTAGTGGCATCATAAATCAGCTCTGCAATGTTGGCTTTATTCCAGGAGGCAATATCTTTTAGATCAAGCCCTCCTTCAATCCTAGGTTTACAGACCGTTCTCCAAGATATGGGGGCCTTGTTCCCAGTGCTCTTGCCGCTCCATAAGAAGTTTCTTAGGATTCTGTTGATCTCATAAATGATAGATTTAGGAAGAAGAAAAATCTTACACCAGTATTGAATGACGCCATAAAATACAGCTCTGACGATTTCCAATCTCCCTGCATACGGCATGTTTCTAGCAGCCCAAACATTCGCCTTCTTGCGGAATTTGGTAGTGAGATCATTATATTCTTTACACTGAGCACGAGAGCTACGTACATAACGGTACTCCTAAGTACTTTACAGGAAAATCACCACTGGATATGCCCATGATACGAATAACTTCAGCCTCCACATGCCTCTCAAGACCTGCACAAAATATTTTAAACTTTGACAGGTTCATGCCTAGGCCAGAGCAAGCACCAAAATCTCCAGAACTGACTTGATCACGGTTATAGTTTCTGCATTCCCATGAGAAAATATGAATTAGTCGTCTGCCAAGCACAAATTTATCAAACCAGCCCGCTTGCATCGAGGATGGAATTTGAAGACATTAGAGCAAGCAGCCGTCTTAAGAGCCCTAGAAAGGTATTCCATAATAATAACAAATAAATAAGGAGCCATGGGATCCCCTTGTCTAAGCCCTCTCCTAGCTTTGAAGTGACCGCAGTACTTGTTACCCACTTTCATAGTGAACTGGCAACTAGTAATACATTCGCGAATCCAATCCACCATGATTGGGTGGAAGTTGAGCTCTTCCAAGATCTTGAAAAGGAATTTCCAATTCACTGTATCATATGCCTTTCTCAGATCAATTTTCATGGCACATCGTGGGCTAATATACTTCCTCGCATAGCTCTTCACAATATCCTGGCAGACCGCTATGTTGTGACGAATACTCCTACCTTTTATGGACGCCCCTTGATTGTTGTCAATAATCTTTTGGAGCACACTCTCCAATCTGACAACAATCATCTTGGATATGACTTGTAGATCACATTGCAGCAGGAGATGGGTCTGTATTCGCCAATGGAAGTAGGATTATCAACTTTAGGCACGAGAGCGATCACTGTATTCCCAATTTCTTTCAAGATTTTTCCAGAAGCAAAAAATTCAAGGACCGCATCAGTGAAATCCTTGCCCACAACGTCCCAAGCTCTCCTAAAAAAATGTACGTTATAGCTATCAGGGCCCGGTGCCTCGTTCTTGTTAATGCTCCATAGGGCTTTTTTGACATCATCGCTGTTGAAAGGTAAGATCATACTACATCTGTCTTGCTCATCCAGAATCACGCCGCCATGAATGATAGAGCTATCAGGCCGGATATCTCCATAGGCCGGATATTATCCAGGTCGAATTAATGTCCATATCGATCGATCGCATCTAATACTGTATCTATTCATCAATCTACTCGATCGTTTAAGTGTGATCTCCTTTTTAGGTTAGAGAGGTACATAATAAACGGTGGTCACATCGCCTACATTATAGTTTATGGCTAAGCTTTCAACCACCTAATTAACTGCCAATTCCTATGATATACTCCTATACTTGGTGGTTTAATGTAATGAATAGAGAAAAGATGATTCATGGAAGATTTGGAAACGAACAAATATAATCATCCAAAAATGTAGTTGCTTCTTTTAGAAATACACTTAATTAGCTTAAGTTAGCATGATGTCATTGCTTGTCTTTTTCAACTGTTATGAAAGTTAGTGAATGATTGGTGTTACTATAGTTTGATTAATCGAAATCAGGACTATCATTAGCCAAACCGTGCTTGCTATTACTCTTTATATTTCGTAAGGGATGATTGATGTTATTTTGTAGCCAAACCGTTGCACGTTACGCTACTAAAACATTGCGTACCCTTAAGTTTAATCTTTAGAGAAGACCTTATGCACAAGGACCACAACCCGGCCGCGGATCAAAGTTGTAATGTTCTTAGAGCATGTAAATTGAGTTAGGCGAGACAAGATAGTTTTAGGTAATTCTCTAGGTTGGCAAAGATTTTGGATTCTTAAGTAACAAAATATTCATCCTTAACATCAAAGTTTCAATATCACAGATTAAGAACATAAATACGGTCTAGTCAGTTGACTAGGCAGGTCAAATGGGCGCCCAAGAACACTATGAGACAGAAGTTTGGGTCAGAGTATTTGGAATGATAATCTTTGTTCATTAAATCTCTTCACAAAACCTAGAGTTTAGGACGAAATTTTCAAATGTCGACTTAGTTACATATCACTATCACATAGGTGAAAATGAAAATTGACCAAATCTACAACTGTTGACAATTAAGTTTACAGTACTCGATCAAGAATTAACGAAAGGAAAACAACACACGCAAATTTTAAATTCTTTTATAACACACATTGTTGGGATGGTGGTTAGTCCCGACAATCGATCCCAATGAGTTTTGATGATGATTGAACACTTGAGAAACATTTAATGTTGTTTGCTATATGTTTCAGGATCAAACAGGTTTGATTGAGCATGAAATAAGAGCAGGAACAACCGATGGGATCAACCGGATCAAGGAATAGCTGGCACGCTTGCAGAAGCTATTTTAGGAAGGTTGGATCAACACGCTGGACGTGCTCTATATATGGAAACGCGTGTGAGGATCGGTTGAAGCCACGATTATGTCTTATAAAGATTTGTAGGATATAATTAGTTGGAGAAAGATTTTATCTTATTCCCTAAGTAAGATAAAATATGATTTTGTAGATATTTATATTTTTGGGTAGGATTCTTTCTAGCCAAGTAGTATAAATAGATACCAATGTATAGGAGTTCAATTTACGCTTTTTCAAGAGAGTTGAGAGAGCTTAGTGCTAAGGAGAAAGAGACACACTAAGTACTCTACCGGAGTTGTGTACGAAGGATAGAGGTGTGGGTTAAGTTTGTTAAGACGAGTTATAAGTGTGTTCGACGCTGTAGGATCTAGGTTTGGCTAGGAGGTATTGTGTATACCTTGGGATCAAGGATTCGCGTTTGTAAGTTCACACTTGATAATAAGAAAGACAAGCTTGATTTGGAACTTCATTGTTTTATTTTACTTGTTTGATTTGTTATTTCCGCTGCCCAGTTCGTTGATCCCTCTAGAGGATCAACGTCTGTATACTAAAACACGTAGATCCAACAATTGGTATCAGAGCCTGCATGCTCTAGATTGTGTGTTTGTCAAACAGGTGTTAGGATGTCTTATCAAACCCCGGAGCTTGGTGTCTTAAATGCCAAACCACCTCTGTTGCTTGTTGGTCAATACAATCAATGGCAAGACTCAATGTCTGATTGGATCAAGGGAAAGAACTTCCAGTCGTGGTTAGCCATTGAACTTGGAGACCATGAAGTTGATGCTGCTAAAAAGGCCAATCCCAGAACTATGGGACCAGATGATTTCAAAGCAATGGAAGCCAACTTTCTTGCTAAGACATTCATCTCAAATGGTCTCACTTTGGAGGACAGGAACAAGGTGTCGAGCTTGAAATCTGCCAAACAGATATGGGAAGCATTAAGCGACATCTACAATGGTACCACTGACATGAAAGAAGACTTGGTCCTTTCAACCAAGAAAGAATTTCTCACCTTCTCTATGAAGGAAGGAGAAACTGTTTCCTCATACCAATTCAGGTTCTCTAAACTGGATACTAAGATGCTTAGTTTAGGGATCAATGAAAAAGAAATTGAGAATCTGAGATTTTATAAACTGACCTAGGTCAGCTATAAAATCATTATCAGATTGTTGGAATGTAAGTCTATTTCGTTGATACCAGATTCCCCACCATACAAAAGCCAGTTCCGCAAAATTCCTTTGTTCCAACTATTTGACAAATTTCTGTAATGATCTGCCTTGGTGATTTATCTGATGAGTCGTAGATTTGCAAAACAAAAGCAATCTTTGGATTGATCTGTTGTAGTATGTTGCGGGTGTGGCCACATTTGACAAGAAGGTGTTCAATGCTCTCATGCTGGCAACTACACATAAGGCATCCTCCGGGAACAACGACATTTTTCCTTCGTAATCTGTCCTTTGTTGGGAGACCGTCGTTGTCAATTTTCCATAAATTTTTTTTAACTTTCGGAGAAGTATCTAATTTCCATATCCACTAGTTTGAAGTACGATTGTGATTTGTAATTTTAGTGATGTGATCAACTGCTGAGGAGGTTGTGAACCAACCATGTTTACTAGGGGCCCAGTATAATCGATCTGTGATTGCATTTTCCGATATGGGAATGTTCTCTATTTGTTTGACTTTCTCGATTGGTAGATATTGTCTTAGCTCGTCAGTTTTCCATTTACCTTCCCTAGAGATAAAGGCGTGAGCCGTACAGTTCTTATCGATTCCATGGGGTGTAAGGGAATATTTCTCCAGCGGCTCGTTATCCACCCATCGATTTGTCCAGAACTTAACTGTTTTGCCATCACCAATTTGCCAAATAAGTCCTTGTTCAAATTCTTTTCTTAATTTCATTAGTTTTTTCCATTGCCATAATGTGTTGGATTTTAGCTTGTATGAGAAAAGATTGTCTTCTATTAAGATATTTTTCCTTGATTACTTGAACCCAAATGCTGTTGGGTTCTGCAATGATTTTCCATAGTAATTTTAGTTGAAGTGCTTTATTTATGTGTTCTGTTTTTCTTATACCTAAGCACCCATATGCTTTTGGTTTACATATTCTGTCCCACCCTATGAGAGGTTTATGGTTTTCACCTTTGTTCCAAAAGAAGTTTCTATTTAGTTTATCTAACTCTTCATGTATGTCAGATGGTAACATAAAGCTTTGCATTATATAATTTGGTTTGGAGGTCAGATTGGATCTAATGAGGATTGTTCGGCCTTCTTGTGATAACGCATTTGCTTTCCATTTTGACAATTGGGCTTTTGATTTTCCGATCGTGTCGCTGAACGTTTCCTTGTTCACTTTCCCATTTATAATTGGGCAACCTAAATACTTTTCTAGGTTAGCCATGGTAGGGATGCATAGGACTTGTTGGATCTGTTGTTTTTGGTGGTTCGTCACGAATTTAGAAGTTTGGAAAGCAGATTTTGTGATAGTTTACTTTTTGTCCTGAAATGGCGCAATAGTCACTAACAATATTTTTTACCCCACCACATGCATTGTGGGTGGCCCTAGCGAAAATAATGATGTCATCGGCATACGAAAGGAAAGGGATTTTTGTTCCATTTATTGTTAATTCGAAACCAATTGTTTTGGATGAGGTGTTAGTCTCTTGTTGGAGTCGTCTAGCTAGGATTTCTACACCAATAATGAACAAATATGGTGACAGTGGATCTCCTTGTCTTAGACCTCGTTCAGGATGAAAAGGGTCTGTGGGTCCATTGTTAACTAATACTGAATATGAAACTGTCTTCACGCACTCGCGTATGCATCCAAGGAATTTAGTATCGAAACCAAAATTTTCCATTACTAGTAATAAAAATTCCCAATCCATTCTGTCGTATGCTTTTTCCATGTCTAGTTTTATGGCTACCCATCCATCTTTATTTTTCCTTGACCTAAATGAGTGTAAGATTTCGTGCGCTATAAGTACGTTGTCTTAGATGGCTCTCTGAGCTACAAAGGCCCCTTGAAGTGGATGGATAAGTTTTCCTATAACGTTTTTTAGCCTTTCCGTAATTATTTTTGAAATGATTTTGTAGATTGTGGAGCATAGACTAATAGGTCAATAATGGTTTGTTGTTTTAGGGTCCTCTTTTTTCGGAAGTAGAGATATAAATGTGTGGTTGGTTTGTTTCAGGAGTCTACCCGAGTGAAAAAAACTTTTGACAACCTTAATTACAGTGGGGCCTACAATATCCCAATAACTTTGATAGAATTCTGCCGTCATTCCATCAGGGCCAAGCGACCTATCTTTTCCAAGGGACATAACTGTTTTCTTGATTTCTTCATTAGTGACATCTGTAGTGAGTTTGTTATTATCATCGATTGTTATCGCATTAGTGATCAGGTTGAGGTAATCTTGTAGGAGCGCTAGATTGATGGGTTCCTTCATATAACGTTTTCGAAAATCCGTTTTAATTTCTTATCTGATATTGTTTTCTCCTACAATTTGGGCCCCTTCGTCAGTTCGAATTTCTCTTATTATTTTCCGATTTCTACGACCATTAGCTATCTTGTGGAAGTAATTTGAGTTTGAATCTGTAAGCTTTATATGCTTGGTTTTTGCTCTCTGCTTCCAGTAGGTTTTATGAAAATTTAGAATCCATTCTTTTTTCCGAATTAGTCGAATTTGTTTTTGTATGATACTCGGTTGTGGGGATTGGTGGGTTTGTCCTTGAAGAATATGGAGTTCATCTTCAATGTTTTTCAGTTGTTCAAAGGTGGTACCAAATGCTCTTTTATTCCATTGTTTTGCTTGAGTTTTGAGTAGCTGAGTTTTCTTCACTAGTTTGTACATGTTTGAACCTTCGGAATTTCCTCTCCAGGCTTGTTTAACTACATTCTTAAAGTATTTTATGTGCATCCACATTTTCTCGAATTTGAAGGGTTGAGCTTTGAAGGTTTGACCATTTTCACGTTCAATTGCTATCTTGCAGTGGTCCAATGATGAGAATGCATAGTGTTTTGTATATAGATTCGGGAACCATTGAATCACTTGGTTGCACAAGGGTTCTGTCAAGTTTCTCGTAAATATTATCAATTTCAGTTTTGTTCTTCCTCCACGTGTATTTATTTCCAACCGTAGGAATGTCTAAGAGGTCGCAATCTTCTTTAAACCTATTTAGTCTTTCAAATCTAGTGTTATTTGGGTAAGCACCACCCTTTTTATCATTTGGCTCCTGTATCTCGTTTAAATCTCCTATTACAATTATGGGCATATGGAGGTTCTGAACCACCCAAGAGAGATGCTCCCAAAATGCTCGTTTATCGTTATCTTGAGGGGGTGCATAAACAAGACAAATTGCAATTGTATATTTCGTTGCTAGGTTTGTGTATTTAAGGATTATAATTCTACTTTCGTGGAGAATTACTTCAATGGTTTCACTGATGAGTTGGTACTCTTTCCAAAAGACATAAATTCCGCCAGCTCGTCCATCGGTTGGGGACCAGACAAAGTTATCAAAGCCAACTCGTCTCCATGTTTGATCTGGCGGCGGTTGCTCAGCTTTCGTTTCAACGATTGCCATTATTTCGATTTTCTCTAATTTACAGAAATAGTCTACCTCGGGCCAGAATGACTTTCAGCCAATTCCTCAACTATTCCATAAGCTTATCTTCATGATAAAAAAATTCTTGAGATGGTACACATTGGTTCTTCTAATCGGTTTGCACTAGTGTTGGTATTTTTGCCTAAGGTGTTCATATAAGAATCGTTATTGTTTTTCTTGGGTTTAAAACATGTATATGTTTTTGAGTTGATCCCTTGAAGGTAGTGGGTGTTGGGTTTGTCCTGGTAGAGTTATTGATTTGGAAAAATCCGTAATTATATTTCTTAGAGCAGTTCCTCACAAAATCAATCCACCAATTTGAATTAATCATAGATTGATCTTTATCAAGCCATTTACACCATATCAAGAATTTAAATCGATCAATTTGCCATAGACAATCCACAGTGAAGAGCACAAAATATATTCTTCCATTAAGCATCTTGTCAATCTTGGCTAGAAATAAACAATCCACAGAGAAGAACACCATAGATTGATCTTTAGCCCCCGAAGGGCCAGCTTCTTCATAGTTGGTTCCAACACTGCTATTTTGGGCTTCCTCAGCCATAGCAGGTTGTTGTTCAGATGGTTCAGTGTTCAGGGGTTCAGGATGTTCAAAGGGAATTTTCTTTCCAGAAGACAGGGCAACTTTAAAGGTTCTTTTACCTTTCTCCATGTTGGGTTGTTTTCAGATCTTCATTGAGACGCCCAGAGTCTCCGACAGAGCTGGATTTTGCCGTTCTACATTGTTGGGTTGTTTGCCCTTCTGACTTGTAGAAACTCATTATCCTAGCCCTGAACTCGGACCGCATACGCAGGCTCCGCCAAGGCTCGATGCAAACGGGGATTTTGCCCCGGATTTTGGGGGTTTTGTTTGTTCTTGAGAGGGGAACGTACATAATCAAAGCAATTATCCATAGGAGGCACGATTTGATGGAGATTAGGGCGGGATTTTGTTGATTTTGCTGTGGTGTGATGTCTCTCTATTTGGTGGTGTTTTATAGGTCATTTTCCTTTGTAAATATGTTTCTTTCTTCCCTTTTCTCTTGTGTTTTGTCCCTTTTTAGCTTAGTTCCCGCATTTCTATGAGATTCGGAGACTATGCGCGTTTTGTGTATTTTGTAGGTGTTTTTAGCATGAATTGAGAGCTAATTCGAAGGTGACTCGAGGAAGGAGCAAAGCATAAGGCAAGGAGAGAAAGAGAGGAGCAACCCAAGAAGAAGAGCAAGAGAAAAGCCAAGAAGAAGAAGTAGCCAGAGGACCGGATCGAGGTGCAGGCAACATCGGACCGGAGATCGACTTTCGACATCGGACCGACGTGCCCAGTACCTCGGGACCGACATGCTCCCGTGTCGGTCCGAGTCGGTCGGATGATAGATTGGGCTCTAAGGCATGGAAATGCAAACTACCACTTTTGCCCCTCTTCTATTAAGGCTCTCTTATCTTCTAATGAGGGGGGGATCCCCACACACAACACACTAATTACCTCTCAAAAGCTCTATGAAGACTCGGGGAGCAAGGAGGAAGGAGAAGAGAAGGAGAAGAGAGAGATCGGCCACCAAGGAGGAGAATTCTAGGAATTGCTAGTGAGTTAGGCTTTGTTTTGTCTTGCCTTTGTGGATTTGGAACCCTTTGAATTGGGATTTGTGGATTTCCTTTGTTTAGTTAATGAGATTTGGTTTTGATTTGAGATTGATGATTGAGATTGCTTTGCTTTGTGCTTTGTTTGCTTTGTTCGATCATTTGCCACATGGAGTATATTCCATTGATCTTGGGCTATGGGGGAATCCTCTAGCTAGGTTGGGTTTGAACCCCCAATTCCATAGCCTTGAGTGATTGATCTAGGAACCCACTCTACATAGTGCTACAATTCCTTGTGAAAGCAAGGGATCAAGTGCTTGTGGTTGGCAAAGGTGAATGAAAGTGAGCAATTGCCCTTCACAAGTCCTTGCATCGAAAGGGAGGTCTATATCCCTATGGGTCGATGTGTAGATGTGGCGGGAACGAGGTGAACAACCTCGATCCTACGAGGATCATCACTTATTGCTTGAATTGGGGAGGAAAAGCTCACACCTACTAGAGAGGGAACCCAAAATACCAAGATCTACCTTTCATTTTCTGAGTTCGACATACCCAGCAATATCGGGCCCGACTTGCTCTACGTCGGTCCCGACTCCCCCTTTGTCGCCAACCTCGGGCCCGACGTGACCTTTGTGTCGGTCCCGGGTGTTTCTCTTGTTTTCCTTTGTTTTAACTTCTCTTTTCCAGTTTTCAAGTCTTTTGGTACATCAAACGACAGAATTCCCGAGCGTTCGACACCCACCACGTGCTACAACGGGGTCGGGTTATAAATTGTATTCTCGAGACCCTCGCATACGAGAGCGATCATGGTGAAGGGGCTGAATTAGGGATTTGGTTTCCAAAGGGGAAAGGAGCCGAGAGCATGGTGTCGGGTCATCAAAATTGCATATGCTCATGTTACAGTGCAATCTGAATTTTAGTTTCCGGTTTAAATTTCTGAATTTCCCTAAAAACCCGGTTCGCCCAAGGTCATTGTAGAACCCGGTCTAGCTTGTTTTCTAGTTCCAGTAACCTAGCTAGCTCCTTTAAATACCTGCTTTGTAATTGCTGCCGTTTTCAATCAATGAATAGCAACCTTAAATCCTTGTCAAAATCTCAGCTTTGTTTTTATAGTTCGTTATCGGTCGGTGTTCTCATTCATCGCTGGCCCTTACGTATTGTTGATCGGATTTTCGAGCTTCTTAGTTCCTAACTCGTGGTTAACTCCTTGCAGCTCAGCCAAGCTGTAACAGCTCAGGCTCTACTTCGCTATATAAGAGCTTTTTAATCTTTACTTTTTTTGTACAAAACAATTGAGTAGTATATTGTAGCCCACAAGATTTACTCAATATTGAAACTAGTACAGGAACAAAGAGGTGATGAGAATCAATTACAGAGAGAAATTATCTAAATGGAGAGAAACTAGCATGATTTATGCATTGAATTGATATGGAGAGAGAATATTAACGTAATTTATAGATTGGGTCCTAATCTGGTGTTTCTTAACCTTTAAATCTCAACCATTAATGAAATCAAATCAAACGTCTCTCATTTTTTCACTAGTTTCACTATGAGAAGAGGTTTCTCTAGATCCTAATCCTATTGTAAATCATCTCGTCCTTAGCATCCTCAGTTAGAAAGTCTTCTCTCTTGTAAAGCTACCACTTATAAAATAAAGATCATTTCCAATAAAATACTTAATCAACTTCCTTAGTTTCCTAGTAGCAACTTTGGAACAAAGACTTAACGTACCTTCTCCAATGGACAACTTAGGTAACAGCCGTACAACTGAGATAGAGTGACTCTCATCCCATATCAAAAATACGATTAGGTCATTTAAGTGCTACTAGAAACATTAGTGTTACCATAGAAGTCTAAAGTTACTTAAGGATGTAGAGTTTGATATGAAAGATTAAAGAGTGATGAAATATTATATTTAGAAACAGAGAGTAATTCCCTATCTAATGTTATCATTACAAAGCGATTAGCATATAATTATGAATGCTTTTCAACCCTACTCTTTGATGATACTAAAGTTTCTCCCATATAGAAATGCCAAGAAGTGTCAATAAGAGATCCAATGAAATGAGATATGCTAATTTGGATGTTCACATTGTATATTTTATAGATCAAAAAGATTTTGCCCGTGTGCCCATTTTATATGAATGTTTCACATGCCATATGGTTAATAAGATTTTAATGGGAAATGTGTAAGATGATGTAACTAATCCTCTATAAGTAATTCAAGAGTTATAACTCTATAAATTGGATAAAGGTCATTGATCTATACATATTTTAGAGGGATTTGTATATTAGCATCCATTAAAAGTCACATTTATATGAAATCACCCATTAAAGACTTATTTATTTTAGTAGAATCATTATGTGCATGTTATTTTACAATAAATCACATTGATCTTCGTTAACTTTTTTATTGTAAGCCTCAAGCTTTAAAAGCGTTATCCCATGCTAACACTATCTTCTTTTTCAGGGTTGGAGTGAGGATCGGACAAAAAACTCGAAAGTTAAGTGTGCAAGAGCGGGATAACGCTTCTAAGGCCTTGGGAAATCTCCACACATACATTATTCTGACCATATTAAGTTTTGACAAATCTAATGGTCCAAAGTTATCAAAATCTTTGTGGGTCCAAAGTATTATGTTATCAAACTTGTTAAGTAATGTTAAATCATAAATTTCATAATAAGGTCAACTAAAACCCCCTTAGAAAAATTAGCGGGTCCAAAGTTTCTATATTTTTATATCATCAGTCCAAATAGGTTCATAACATGGTTTCTAATTTTCTATATCTTTAGTTCTCCCTAATCCCTATCGGGAAAGTCGGACCTCCGTAGCTCCAGTCTGCTACCTTGTCCTATCAAGTGTCTTTAAAATCTTGCTCTATTTTCTATTTATAAATACTTTTCAACCAAAAATTTTTACTTTCGATCTCATTAAAATTCTTATATTTATCTTTACTTTTTACACTCTCTTATATAACAAAAACTACTTTTCTCACTCAGAAACATCAATCAAACTAGAACAAGGCTTAACATTGTTGGTAGTGAAAATATCATTGGCATTCCCATACATGCCCCCACGACCGAAACTGATTAGGTTAGGACGATTCAAATCCCTAAGTTATTGCGTTTAGAAATTTAGAATGTAGTGTTCGGATTTGGATTATATATTTTGGACACTGTTTTGGGGCCCAAGCTCAAACGACTCGACTGAATTAGAAATGCCTAAGTGGGTACTCAAGGCTATCCCACGAGCGCAGCTCTACGTGAGAAAAATCGCATTTGACGATGTGGTAGCGTTGACTCCTCCAACCACCCCGGTCGTTGGCGTTGATCTAATCTTATGATCTCCCTCCCTAATTATCACCATTTCCCCCAAATTCCTGAAATCCCTAATATATACAACGAACAAACCCTAGAAAATCCGAAATAGCAATCGCCACCGGTCTAGTAGTAAATCAAACAATCCCACCTCTCGAAAAACAGAGAATTCCACCTCCGCAACGAGAGCCTAGTGACGTACGAGTCCCCTTACCTTTGTACGCCATGTCCCTCTCGGCGGCCACAGACTACCTCCACAGTGGCGGCGGCCAGACATCGATCATCGTCGGCAGCTTCATCGAGGAGTACAACAACCAGGTGGACATCTTCACCTTCGACGACAAAACCCTAACCCTAATCCCTAACCTATCTCTCTCCTTCTCCCACCCCTACCCTCCCACGAAGCTCATTCAATCCTCACTTTTGCCCTCCTCCGCCTCTACAACCCCTTCTTCGGCGACTCCTCCTCCGACCCCGCCACCGTCCTCAACAACTCCAAATCCAGCGAGTTCTGCACCTTGCTCACCTCCTTCGACTGGAGCGACGTCGTCCCAACCCGGATCGACACCACCTTCACCATCTAGGACATTGAGAAAGAAGTCGTTGAAACTCAGCTTATCGCTCATGACAAGGAGGTCTACGACATCGCCTGGGGGGAGGTTGTCATCTTCTCCTCCGTCTCCGCCGACAGCAGCGTGTACATCTTCAACCTCCACGACAAGGAGCATTCAACCATCATCTACAAGTACCCCAAGCCCGACACCTCGCTCCTCAAGCTCATCTGGAACAAGCAGAACCTCAGGTTACATGGCCACCATCATCATGGACAACAACAAGGTGATCATTCTCGACATCTGGTCCCCTACCATGCTCATGGCCGAGCTCGAGAGGCACGTTGCCAGCATCAATGCCATTGTCTGGCCTCCCTAGAGCTCCAAGCACATCTGCTCTACCGAAGACGACGCCCAGACCCTCCTCTGGGACCTTCCTATTGTGCTCGGTCCCAATGGAATCGGTCCCTTATCTGCTTACTCTGCTTCATCCGAGATCAATCAGTTTAAGTGGTCTGAAGCCCAGCCAGATTGGATTGTTGTTGCCTTCTCCAATAAACTTCAAATGCTCAAAGTGTGAAGTGGATGATTGAATATATATGGTAATTGTTGATTACTAGCCGGGGCGAACCTACCTTATGCCTACCGGGGGCTATAGCACCCCCACCCCCAATATCTTTTAAAAATATTTTATTAAAAGTATGTACTTGTTGACCATTGGCTCGAACTCGGAAATAATCCAAAATTAATTATATTTTAATGTATCAGTCCAATATAAATCGATGTTCGAAATTACCCAATACAAAATCATTTGAAAATCCAAAGTTACCCGACCCGATATCATTCGAAAAGAACAAAGTCTCCCGACTCAAAAGCACTTGACCCAAAATAATCCGTAATCTTGAATTCAATGACCAAATTTATATGAAATTATCTCATATAGTCATATGTACTTGTAGATCTCATTTGATAAAATAATTTAGTTTCATTAAATACATATATATATATAAATATACTTAAATAAATATTTATTTTACTGCTTAATAATAATGAATATTTGTTATATTTATAATTTTGAATTTAAATTTAATTACACTAAATATTTAGTGATAAAGTTAATTAAACTAGGACAAAGATCATCATCAAAATATGATCGGAATCGAAATCCGATTCAACCCAAAATCTAAATAACTCGATTGAAATTAACTCAATTTTACCCAATTAAATGAAAACCTAACACGAAATTGCCCAACCCGATTGTCAAAGTATTCAAATTTGAATCTAACTCCAAAACGACCGGGCCCGAACCCGTCTTGACCCACCTGATTAACAATCCTAGCTACTCTCATGACCTTGTTAAAACAAATTATGTATTTTGTATATTTAGTTCCCGCTCCATAAAATTCCTCGGTCCACCCCTGATTACAAGTATGGATGATGTTTTTTTTTGAATAAAAGGGTGATATATTACTCAAAAATAAATGTTACAAAAAGCTAGCATGGCTAGCTATTTGAAATTTGTTCAAGCTCTAATCTCTCCATAACTCTTCTGTCTTGTCTATTACACTTCTCCATCTAGCCTTAAGACAGTTATTAATGTGTCTAATGCACATTGCACTACAATCTTCTATGCTAAAAGCTTGATTGTTGAACACTTTAGCATTCTTAGCTTTCCAGACATGATAAATTACCACGCAGTGGCAGTTGTTCCACAAATTTACAAATTTTGAGCCAGGGACTGGCTCCCAATCCAACTAGCCGTGTTACAAATCCAGCTCTCTAAGTTATTGCTTCTTCTACTAGTCTTGCTCCAATGCAGGGCTTTATCAAGGACATTTTTTGAATAAGAGCACTCAAACCAGAGATGGTTTGGGTTCTCTGTCTTGTTCTCAGAGCACAGTACACACATATCATCTTGGGTGACACCCCACTCGCAGAGCTTGTCTTTGGTTCTCACACCACCACTGACAACTTTCCAAGCCATGAAGGCTACTCTGGGAGTGTTTAGCCTTGTCCACACCATGCTTTCCCATTGGACTTCATTGTTGCTCTCTCTGAAATCATCATACAGTCTTCTGCTGTCTAACTTTCCAAATCTTGAATGCAAAATGATTGGATTGTCACTAACCAAGAGGGAGTCTAGGATCTTGTCTTTCATTTGTAGCACCATCTTCCAGACAACACTTGAGGTGCTCTTGCTTCTGGCCTCCCACACTGAAGAGCCTCTAGTAAGGTTGCTATGGACCCAATGATACCATATGGAGTCAGACTCAAAGAGAGCATCATACAAGAGCCCTGCAGTATTAGCCTTATTCCATGCCACCACATCCTTCAGCCCCAAGCCACCCTCAACCTTTGGTTTGCAAACTCTGTGCCAGGCTATAGGTGCACTTCTCCCTTCACTGCATCCTTGCCATAAGAAGCTTCTAAGGATGGAGTTTATGTTCTTCACCACAGAAGCTGACAAATAAAATACCTTGCACCAATACTGAATAATACCATAGAAAACTGCCCTTACTATTTCCAATCTTCCTGCATAAGAGAGATTTCTGGCAGCCCATGAGTTTGCTTTCTTCTTAATCTTGCAAATGAGGTCATTGTAATCCTTGCACTAGGCCCTTGAGTTGCAGAGAGGGGACCCTAAATACTTGACTGGTAATTGTCCCTTCTCCATCGACAGTATTGAGCAAATATCTTCCTCTTCCTGTGTAGACATCCCTGCTAGGAAAACCTGAGACTTACTTGTATTGATCCCCAGCCCTGAACACATACTGAAATCATCAAGAACTTTTTTGACAGAATGGGCTGCTTCCACACTTCCATGAACAAACAGGAAAAGATCATCAGCAAAACAAAGATTAGCTACACCCGCCCTTTTGCATCCAGGATGGAATTTGAAAGTATTGTGGCTAGCTTCCTTCTTCAACATAGCGCTTAAGTACTCCATGACAATCACAAAGAGATAGGAAGACAATGGATCCCCCTGTCTCAGCCCCCTTCCTGCCTTAAAATGGCCACAGAACTCGTTTCCAATCTTTAAGGTGTATTGAGTGTTAATGATGCATTCCTGAATCCAGCTAAGCATGACAGGGTGGAAGTTCATTTCCTTGAGCACTTTGAAGAGAAAGTCCCAGCTCACTGTGTCATAAGCTTTTCTCAAGTCTATCTTAAGGGCACATTTAGGACTCACAAACCTTCTGCCATAGCTTTTCATAACATCCTGGCAAACAACAATATTATGATGGATTGATCTTCCCTTAACAAAAGCTCCCTGGTTTTTATCAATAATCTTAGGCAGAGCTGATTGGATTCTGGCCACCATCATCTTAGAAATGACTTTATACAGCACATTGCAGCATGATATTGGCCTGAAGTCACTAATAGAGGATGGGTTGTCAACCTTTGGGATAAGGGCAATGACAGTATTACCTAACTCTTTCAGGAGTTTGCCACTTTCAAAGAATTCAAGAACAACACTACACAGATCATCTCCTACAATGTCCCAAGCATGTCTATAGAAGTGAGCATTATAACCATCTGGACCTGGAGCCTTATTCTTGCTAATGCTCCTTAAGGCTTTCCTCACATCTTCTTTGCTGAAGAATCTGATCATGTCCTGGCTGTCTGTCTCACTGAGGATTGAACCTTCTCTAACCACTCTCTCATCAAAATGCCAGGAGCTCCCTCTCTGGCCAAGGAACTCTGAATAATGCCTTACAAACAGGTTCTTAACATCCTTATCATATGAAATAATGTCACCTCTTTCATTTTTGATGCAGCTGAAGTGATTTTGAATTTTCCTGCTCTTTATAGAGTTGTAGAAGTAGTTACTACAACTATCTTGGTACTTGATCCAGTGAATCTTGGCCAGCTGCTGCAACATAGTACCACGGCTTCTGATCGAACTCTTCAAGCTGTCAAGAACTTCCTTTTCAAGAGAAATGAGGGCACTATCTGATGGTCTACATTGCCTGTCGATCTGAACCACCTTGAGTTTCCCATGTTTGTCTTTAATTTCTTCCTCAAGGGCATCCACACTCTTTGATCTCAAATTCTTTAGAGGAATTTTCAACTTCCTCAATTTACTCACAAACCTGAACATTTTATACCCTCTAGGAGACTGCTTTCTCCATTCTATATTGACCAATCCAGGAAGTTTGGATGTTTGGTCCACACATTATTGAACCTAAAGGGAATCTTAGCTGTGGCATGATCACCTTTGATGATGAGAATGGCAGGAGAATGATCAGAGCATCCAGGGGTGTCAAACCTGACAGAGTAGTTATCAAACAAGTCAATCCAATCCTGGTTAGCTAACACTCTATCCAGCTTACACAAAACCTGAGAGTTGCCATCCTGTTTGTTGGACCAAGTGTAATAAGCTCCAGAGTAGCTGAGATCTGCAAGTCCATTTCTGTTCACACAGTTGAGAAAAGAGCTATTGAAACTGGTGTTGGTCCCTCTTCCAAGCCACTTCTCCTTAGCTTCCAGAATTACATTAAAATCTCCCATAATTATCCAGGGGATAGAATTGGCTTTAGCATTGGCTGCAAGATGGTCCATGGAGTCCCATAGAGCCAATCTTTCAAAGTCTGCATTAGAGGCATAAACAAAAGTAGCCAAGATAGAACTTTTGAGCTTAAATGATCTTATAGAGCAATGAACAAACTAATGATCTTCAACTAAAATATCAACTGCAAGTTGATCTTTTGATTTCCAAAATAGCCAAATCCTCCCATTGTTACCAGTGCATTTTGTGCTCCTATTCCAGCCTTTGAGGATTCTGCTTGATACTTCATCAACCTTACTATCTCTAACTCTGGTTTCAAGAATAGCCAAAAATATCTATATGGTTATCATCTACTATCTTCTGGACAAACTTGACATTAGAAGGGTCATTAAGACCTCTAATGTTCCAAGAAACAACAGACAAACTATCCATTAAAGACAATGGTGTCATTGTCATGTCCTTCCAATCCTTCCTCACCATCTGTTTCCTGGTCATCAAGAGCAGCAAACTTAGATTGCTCAATCAACACTTTCTTCCCCTTCAAGTCTTCCTGAGCTTGTTGGACTCTCTTTCCACTTTTAGATTTTACAGTTTCCCATTCTGCATCTTCTGAATAAGCCTTTCCTTTGTGGACCATTGCTGGGCTATGACACTCAGCCTCCTACTCAACCTGAAAGTTTTTCTTTTTGATACTCTTCTCCAAAGCAGCTTTGCTTGTTCCTTTGTGGACCATTTCTTCCCCTTCAAGTGAAGCTAGATCTTGAATGTTTTTCCTTCCACTTTTTGAGCAAACTGTTTCACATTCCTCTTGCAATGGTTTTTTTCCTTTCGATTCCACATTAGGACTAGAACACTCATTCCCTTGTGCAAGGTTTTGTGTGGTTTTCGATTGACATCTCAGCATTGCAGCTTTGCTGCTTTCAGGCACGTGTGGCATTTGCAAGGGAGGCAATTTTTGTGTATTTGTTCTAACCCAAGCCGTCCTAGCTGCAAGAGCTGGCTTTCTTGATCCCAGCCTACTGAAGACTGAAGGACGAAAATTCTTGTTACACTCCCCGTCCCTGTGGCCGAAGACACTGCATTTGTCACATTTCTCAGGCACCCATTCATAGTCCACCTTCTGATCAACCCTCTCTCCATCTTCACCCAGGAAAGACACTTCTTTTCTTAGGGGGATCTTTGTTGAGATTTGCACTAGCACCCTAGCAAAAGAGAGTCGTTCCTGGTTTTCTGTCACCTTGTCAACAATAACTGGCTTTCCAATTGCACTCCCAATTTTCTCAAAAAAATCCTCGTCCCAGAATTTGACGTCCAAGTCAGGGAGATTTGCCCATACAAGTATGGATGATGTTGCTTGTGTAATGGCTATTTTTTCAACTTTGTCTAGAAAAGTTAACAGTTCTAAGAATATTGGATTGTGTAGCCAAAGCTGATTATGAAATGTACGAGGCCCGCTTTCAAGGGCAACGGGATCAAGGGACCGGTCGTTTGGTCTGGTGTTGATGTAAATAGTGATGGAAAAACGTATGCTTCTTGTTTTTCTAATATTCAATGTCTTTAATTTGCTGAAGCAGTGTTTTTGATATCCCTTGTTACTACGGGCGGGCATCCATCTTATATATACAAGTTGGGCATTTTAATCTTGTAAACCTGAACAAACAACCCATTTCTATATTCCAATCCAAAATCAGACAAACTAGTTTAACCCCCGTACCATGTACTGTAATGTAATTATAAATCCAATTTAATATACATACGTAATGTCAATGATCATGTTAAAATTATAGGATCATATATATTTATCTTCGTATCATGATCAGTGTTTTTTCACCAATAGTAAATCAACTCGTAATATAAATAAGTTGGATTTTTATAAAATTACTTTATGATAAATATCACGTTTTATTAAATAGTAATATTTATGAAAAATTTATAATTAATTCTTGGTAAGTGATAATTTATAATTTTTCGGAATAATTCATAATTTTTGGTAAATTTTAACCAATTTTTACGGGATAAAGATTATATGAGATTCTAACTACCTAATTTGTATAAAGGAGAGCCCGACTGATTATTTTATTATTGAAATGACATATGGCGCAAATTTTTGTGAAGACATTGTCTCCGCTTTATACTATAGGTAGTGTAGATTAACCCAACTAATAAGTACACGTCAATCAGACACATTAGATTTATATGGAAATTAAAAACAAATTATCTTGCTCATAGTAAACTAAACAGAGAAACAACCAAGTTGATGGAGGCGATCTTTGGTGGCAGGGTCGTTCCAGTCAAGGGACTCCCACCAGTCGGCACTCATACGATCCCAATAACCCCCCGCCTCCAGACGGGGAGGAGAATAGTCGGTGTTGTTACCCTCAAGTAGCCTTGGAATTGATATCGGGCAGCTCTTCAAACTTACTTTTCCGTCCGTAAAGATAGAGGCAGTTGCATACGACATGAGTTGTAGGGAATTGCAGACGATGGTGCTCCTACATATGCTCCTCAATTCTGGCACATTCCCCAACACTAATTCTTTCAAATTGGGCATTTCAACTATGGTGCCATCTCCTATTTCGTCTTGCACTGTGAAGATTTCTTTCATTTTTGTGCAATTCTGGATCACAATGCTTTCCAAAGAGGGCATGTTGAAACTTGTAAACCCGAGCTCCCTGACCTCCCGACAACTGTCTAGGATTATCTTGAGAAGGTTAGGAAAGGAGACGTCATTATCGCACCATATGCTCCTCAATTCTGGCAAACCCACCAACTCCAACTTACGTAGCTTGGGCAACGTGATCGTTTCTCCTTCTGCATTAGTAAATATTTCTTTCATCTTGTCACATCTGTCTATATGAATGTATTCCAAATTGGGGAGCTCCACATTCAGCAGCCACAATCTTAGACCACCAAATGAGATGTTGTATCCATGATCTCTGACCCCTCCTCTTCTAATTAGGCCACCAGGTTCATTCAGGTCTATAAGTTGTAGTTCTTGTATGCCTTGAAATAAGACGTCATTGTCACACCACAAGCTCCTCAATTCTGGCAAACCAGACAACTTCAAACGACACAGCTTTGGCAACCTGATTGGTTCTCCTTTTGCAGTAGCGAATATTTCTTCCATCTTCTCACAGTCTTGTATAAGGATGTCTTCCAAATTGGGGAGTTCCACGTTCAGCAGCCACAATCTTTCCAACTTTGGGCATCTGTGAATTACTAGCGTCCTAAGCCCACCAAATGAGATGTTGTATCCATGATCTCTGACCCCTCCTCTCCTAATTAGGCCACCAGGTTCATTCAGGTCTATAAGTTGTAGTTCTTGTATGCCTTGAAATAAGACGTCATTGTCACACCACAAGCTCCTCAATTTTGGCAAACCAGACAACTCCAAACGACACAGCTTCGGCAACCTGATTGGTTCTCCTTTTGCAGTAGCGAATATTTCTTCCATCCTCTCACAGTCTTGTATAAGGATGTCTTCCAAATTGGGGAGGTCCAGGTTCGTCAGCCACAACCTCTCCACCTTTGGGCATCCTTCAATTACTAACCTCCTAAGACCACTAAATGAGATGTTGTATCCATGGTCTCTGACCCCTCTTCTCCTAATTAGGCCACCAAAATCATACAGCTTCATAAGTCTTAATACCTGCATGCCTTCAAGGAAAGGGGGGATTGACCATTCATCTGGGACTGGGATGATGTATTCAACCCCTTCACAGCTGATCAATTCATAACACTCCAGTTTCGTTACATGGAAAAGCGAGGGCACCGCACCCAACAAGCTCCCACCTCCGAAGTCGCACTCTCTAAATCGAAGAAACTCAACACTGGGTGGCAATAACAAGTGACGTTCTATTACAATGCTCCAGTAATACCTAGTAACACATATTATTCTATTATAAGGATCCCCAACTATATCTTCAGGTCCAACAGTAACAAAATAATCTGTCAGCCGGGGGTGCTGATTTGGGCCAAAACAGTCAGCTTCAACACACTGGTTGAACCGAGTAACATCAGCAAAGCTACGTTCACCAAGTCTCGGAACGAACATGAAATAATTAATCAAAAGTACCTGAAGATTCCCCAGTTTACGAAACGTCCGGGAATGCAAGCCTGTTATTCCAGAACCCCTGAAGTTTAGGTACTCGAGGCTAACCAATTCTTCCATACCATCGGGAACTTTCTCCATCCTCCTACAACCTCTTATATTTATCTCCCTTAATGATGTAAGCTTTGCCAATGAAGGAATGAATCTCAAGCATCCACAATGGGGAAGCAACAAACTGTTCAGGTTGACTAGGCCAGAAACAGAACCCGGCAGTACCTCGATGGCCGTACCGGACAGATTAAGAACTTTGAGTCCAATCATTTGCACAAAGAAAGAATCTGGTATTGAGGTCATAGGATTCCATTCAAGCAACAACACCGAAACTTTTGGGCAATTAGGGCTCTCCACGCCCTCACAATCCTCAATTTCATTTTCCATTAACGACACCAACTCCAGATTCTCATTATTCCATTCGACCTCTGGAGGTACATGCGTCAACCTATTTCCTGCCTTTACTATGCCACTTGCACCAATTTCTCTGAGTGCCATGTCCCTCAATAAATCATGCATCTTTACGTATCTCCAGTCGTGCTTAATTACGGAATAGTTATTAGCCCAAGGTGTCGGGTCTTCCTCCAACAAAGAGGCTTTGACAAGATGATTCAGCATAGTGTCCCCCTTGTCTATATTTTCACGTCTGTTGTTACCTCCATCTACCAGCCCCACTGCAATCAACATTCTAATCAATTCTTCCCGTTTAATCCAATAATCTTCAAGGTACAAAGCGCAATGCAAAAAGCACTTGCGATGCCTATCATCTTTCAACCGATCATAGCTAAACATTAAAACGCTATATACCTTCTCTTCCATATCAATTTGGCTGCTACTCTCGATGCATTTCAACGTTCTCAGCGCATCTCTCCACACGTGCTCACATCTTTCTCCCCTCATGGCTCCAGCCACTGTTATTATTGCAAGTGGCAGGCGGCCACATTCTTTAGCTACTGATCTAGCAGTGTGCTTTGCCTCTTCAGAAAGTGCTTCATAGTCTCCAAGTTTCTTCACAAACAGATCCCAGGATTCATCCTCTGTCAGAGGCTCCAACTTAACTGCAACACAATTCATCCTTTGTATTACATCAAGCTTCCGAGTGGTTATGAGCAGCTTGCAGCCATTGCGTTCCGCGGAAACTCCAACCTTGTCCATTGAGATATGCTCCCACACATCATCAAGGATCAGCAGGCATTTACCTCTCCGTTTCAGCGTATCACCAAGCGTAGCTGCTCTCATGGCCTTATCTTCATACTTCAATTTGATGTCAAGTGCGATAGCAAAATCATGCTGCAGCTTATAGACACTGGTGTCTCGTGATACAGTGACATAATAAACCTTATCAAAAACAGGATTCGGTTTAAGGCACTTGTTGTTGATGTGCATTGCCATGGTTGTTTTTCCTACTCCGCCCATACCATAACACACCAACCCTTGTTTCGCCTCTTTCAAAACAACTCCAGACTTGATCCTGAACCTTTGAGGGGGTGGAGCCTTCCATTTTCTCTGTCACTAATGGAGGAGGATTTAAATTATCAAGCACAACTCCTCTGGGGAACTCACCCTTCTTTAACAGCCCTCCAATTCTGTTCAACATTCCTTCTAGCTTCACCCGGAATTTTGGACCACCAAAGAAGCCTACTTTCTCAGCTTCTGATTCAATATTCTCAACTTCTTTTTCAGTATTGCTGACCTGATCCAGCCATAAACTGACTTCACTTTTCATTTTCTTTCTGGCTTGAAGGTCTTCATTTCGTACCTCATCCCGAATATCCTTTGCCTTACATTTCAGTTGTTCCATCAGCTTTCTCACTTCTTCCAACTTGTCATCCATCTAATACAAGAAAGAAAAAATGGGTTAGATATCGTGTATGATCAGGACCCATGAACTGAACAAAACAGCCATATTTCAAAGTACATCATCTAATATAAGATTGATTGAGGTTATATTAGAAGAAACACATCGCACCATTTGGCATGCTGAAAGTTACCCATTAAACCTCAATACTTGTACATATTTGACTCGAGATTAAATTGTATATGCTTCAAGGATTAAGAAGTCGCCAGTTGGCTTAGAAGAAGTGCAAAACTGGGTATGTAATTTTGAGCTCACACAAACATATGTGCATACCTTTTCTTGTGTTGAGATTGAATGAAAGAGTGAGCTGATCAATAGAATGCTATATGTGAATGATTGGCAGCAAATCAGGTACTAAGAAGTAAGAAGGCGTACATTCAACAATATAGAGAAAAATTTTGATTTGGGGGAGATAGAAATTGTGAAGCCTCAGCTGAAGCTTAGATCCAAACCAAACAAGAGAGATCAAGAGAAAGACAACAAAGATGCTAGCTAATATTGAGACAAAGTTGTTGACAACAAAAACGGCTGAAAAACCATGGAAAACAAGTCTCAAAAGTTGTCTCGCAAAAAGCATTGAAGGCAAACTAGGGTAAAAGTATTTATACTAGAGCTAAGCTGGACTTAGGGAAGCTAATAGGAGATAAAGAGGCCCACTACAGAGATGGCCCATATTGTCTACACACCCCCCTCAAGCTAGACCTGGCAATTCGGGTTGTTCGGGTCAATTCGGATCGGGTCCATTCGGGTCAAACAGTCATTTCGGGTCTTGTTCGGGTTCGGGTCTAGTTCGGGTTCAGGTCGTTTCGGATCGTAATATTTCGGGTTCGGGTCATTTCAGATCGGATGTTGCTCGGTTCGGGTCTAGTTCGGTTCGGGTTCTTTTCGGATTGCTTCGAATCGGGTCAATTCGGATTCGGGTGTTATTTAGATTCAATTTTTTTTTAAATTATAAGACCACCCGCAACGGTGAGTTTTTAACGTAGAAAGTTTGGGCACTTTAATGGGTACTTTAATGTGTCTTGTAATAAAACATGGTTACTACATATTATTGACAAAGATTTAGATGTAATTTCTACTTAGTTAGTTAAAAAAAATTAATTACTATTTGTATTATATACTTGCGGGCACATTCAGTCATTCATACACACATAAAATAATTAAACTCATTTTCATCCATTACGAAAATTCAACGTCGTGAACCCTTGTGCCCACTTAATGACATAATCCTGGGCCGAGACAATTCCAAACCTTGTGCCCACTTAATGACATAAAATAATTAAACTCATTTTCATACATTAAGAAAATTGATGGATGCTCTATTCCAACCCTAATTCATTTAATTCAAGTACTCTATTGGACTAAGGCGATAGATGGATAAAGATTATGGGCCGGTTGACAATAAATGAGATCCCATCCATCACAGCCACAGCCCAAGAATAATTTAGAGATAATTGTTCTAAACTAAATTTATAATATTTTATAGATATATATATATACATAAAATTTAATTGTATTAAAGAATAATTCGTGGATAGGATATACATCTATAGATATACTTGATGAAGATCAAAATACACCTTTCAATGTCCTTGAATTTTGGAAGGAAAATGAGATGAAATATGGGAAGCTTTCTCACTTAGCTAGAGATATTTTGACCGTTCCTCTAACAACGGTAGCTTCTGAATCAACATTTAGTATCGGAGGTAGGGCTTTGAACAAGTGGCGATGGTCTATCCTTCCAAAAAATGTGGAGGCTTTGATAACTTCTCGGAGTTGGCTCTATGCCTATGATGGTAGGTCATGTGTTCATTGAGCCATTTAATTTTTTTTCCTTTAATTCTCATTATATGAATAGTTATGTTTTCTTGATTCACAGTATAAATTATTTATTTTGTTATTTTGTAACAGTGGATGAAGAATAAAACATCGGTTCTGAGGTGGATTGGAACAAATATGGTTGATAGCATGTTTGCATCTCAGCATTTGGGAACAAAGATTACATAATGATAGCTTATTGTTGAAGAAAAAATGCTGGGTTTTCATTTTGTGTTTATTTTCTCTAAGACAAGAGAAGTGCAATGAAATGATATTGTTTGTTTAATCATTAGAACTTGTTTTTGATAAGTGAAACGTTTAAGACATAATGTGGTTGCTATTAAAAGTGTAGATGTACTTGTTCGGTCTTTTGCTATACATTGTTTGTGCACCACCATTCTAACATTTTACATCATTACTTTTTAATTTTTAATGATATTTTTAATAGTATATCTACTCTTAAGATTTAGTTTAGATGATTTCGGGTCATTTCGGGTCAGAATTAGTTCGGGTCATTTCGGATCGGGTTATTTCGGGTCAAGTTTAGTTCGGGTCAGTTCGGTTCGGGTCAGTTCGGTTCGGGTCAGTTCGGGTTCGGGTCAGGTCGGTTTACATTTTATTCGGGTCATTTCGGTTCGGTTCGGGTTCAGATCGGGTCTCGGTCATGTTCGGATGATTCATTTTTTGTTGTTCAGGTCAAATTTCGGGTTCGGGTCGGGTCAGTTCGGTTCGGGTTTCGGGTCCGGGTCACTTTCTGACGGGTCTACCTCAAGCTGGACTAGGAAGGACTTGGCCGAGCTTGCGACTTAGAAACATATGTTGTTGAGCCCCCAACGCTTTTGTAAGAACATCAGCAACTTGCAGGTGGGAGCGAACATAGATCGTTTTGATGAAGCCCTCTTGCACCAACTCTCTGATGTAGTGGCAATCCACACGTAGATGTTTAGTGCGTTCATGAAAAACCGGATTGACAGCGAGTTGTTGTGTAGCCATGTTGTCGCAGTGTAGAGGAATGGGCAGAGGAACTGAAACTGCGAAATCTTTCAATAGACCTTCGAGCCAAACAATCTCGCTTGCTGTCTGGGACATGCTACGATATTCGCTCTCAGCCGACGATTTTGAAACGACCTTCTGCTTCTTAGTTTTCCAAGAGACGACAGATTTGCCCATGAAAACACAGTAGCCAGTGATTGACCGAGAGGAGAAAGAACAAGCGCCCCAGTCCGCATCGTAGAAGGCTGAAAGAGCAAGATCAGGTTGCACAGGATAAAAGAGGGAGCAATGAATGGTGCCCTTGAGGTACCTGAGCAGAAACAAAGCCGCTTGCATATGTGGGTGACGAGGTGATGCAAGGAACTGGCTCAATTGTTGGACAACATACGTAATATCAGGTCGGGATAGCGTAAGATACAAGAGACGCCCAACTAATCTGCGAAAAGATTCGGGCTCCTCAATGGGATCGCCTTCGTCAAGACGTAAGCGCAAATTCCTCTGCATCGGAAAGGAAGCCGCCTTACAGTCCAGCAATTTTGCATCAGTCAAGAGATCAAGAACGTACTTGTGTTGGTTGAGCTGAATCCCAGAAGATGATCGGGCAATTTCGATTCCAAGAAAATAACGAGCAAGGCCCAAATCCTTGATGGTGAAAGCTTTGTCCAAGGAGGCTTTGGTAGCCTGGATAGTATGAGGACAGTCGCCCGTAATCAGCATATCGTCGACATAAACGAGAACAACTGTCATTGAGGAATCTGTCTGCTTAGTGAAAAGCGAGTAGTCTTGCTTAGATTGGACAAATCCCAGCTGCACTAAATGTTGAGTCAAGGCAATATTCCATTGGCGACTCGCCTGCTTCAGCCCATACAGAGAGCGTCGGAGCTTGCAAACAAGGCCCGGTTTAGCTTTATCATATCCTGGGGGAGGCAACATGTAAACTTCTTCTTCAAGCCATCCATGAAGGAAGGCGTTATTAATGTCGAGCTGATGTAGTGGCCACTCAAAGGATGCGGCCAACGCGATCAACACTCGAACAGTGGCAAACTTGCCACGGGGGAAAAAGTATGTTTGTAGTCCTTATCCTTGATTTGATTGAATCCCCTTGCCACTAAGCGTGCTTTGAAACGTTCTACAACACCATCGGGTTTGAACTTGATTTTGTAAACCCATCGCGAGCCAATAGCTTTCTTCCCATCGGGCAAGGGTACCATATCCCAAGTGGAATTGGCTTCAAGAGCCTTCAACTCTTCATTCATAGCCTTAACCCATTCAGGCTCCTTGCTGGCCTGTTCGAAACAAGACGGCTCGATCACTGAAAAGATGTTAAACAGTGACTGGATATAATCTGGGGCATGCCTCTGTAAATCATTCAAAGTCACCACATGAAAGGCTTTTGAGAAACAATCTGTAGAGTGCTCTGCATCTTCTATCACCCGGTTTCTTGTGGGCAAATTTTGACAAACAAAATCATCCAATCGTGCAGGAGCGTTGATCGCTCTCTCGAATCTGCGTAGGGGAAGAGCATGCTCAGGCTAATTTGGAGGGACATACGTCTGACTCGGAACAACTGAATTTTCATGATTTGATTCGCTCGAAGATGACGAGTGTGGCGACAAAATGTGCTCATCTCGGCTGCTCTCAACAACCGACTCATGTGATGTGGTGTCTATCGGAGTGATTTTCTGAGTGGCTGGTAACACATCAAGGCCAACAACCTGATCATCGAATCCAGGAGAAACTATAGGCAATTGGGGAGCCGAAATAGAGGAATTTTCTCCAACTGATGTCTTGAACGGAAAAACAGATTCTCGAAACAACACATGACGAGCGATCAATACCTGTTTGGTCACCAAATCATATAATTTATACGCCTTCTGGCCAGGTGGATAACCAAGAAAAACACATTTCCTTGCTACTTCTTCGAACTTGCTTCTTTGTTGTTTTGGCACTAAGGCATAAGCGAGACATCCTATAACTCGTAACTGGGAGTAATCTGGTTTCCGCTTATGAAGCAGCTCGAAGGGTGTCTTCCATCCCAAAACTGAGGACGGAATCAAATTGATGATATGTGTCGCACTTAAAACACAATCCCCCCAAAAACGTTGAGGAAGATTCACGTGCAATCTGAGCGATCTGGCCATCTCAATCAAGTGTCGATGCTTACGCTCGACTCTCCCGTTTTGTTCGGGCACTCCAGGAGCTGACCGCTAGTGAAGTATTCCCTTTGAAGCTAGCATCTCTGCAACATTCGTATTTATGAATTCAGTTCCATTATCTGATCGTAAACACTTGATTTGAACTCCAAACTGAGTAGCAACATACTGTAAGAAGTCTCTCAACAATCTGTAAACCTGCTCTTTGCTACTCATAAGGAAGGTCCATGTCGACCTCGAATAATCTTCCACCAATGTCAAGAAAAATCTAGCTCCTCCATAAGTCGGAGTTTTGTAAGGTCCCCATACATCGGCGTGGACCAGAACAAATAAACCAGTAGAAATTGATTTGCTAATTTGAAAGGGAATCTTATGATGCTTGGACAAATCACACACTTCACATTCAAATGTCTGTAAACTTGAGCAGTCAAAATCAGCCAGATGCTTCATTTTAGAAAGAGAAAGATGTCCAAAACGGGCATGTTGCAATTCAAGAGTACTAGCACTATTACAGACCATGTTCTCCAAGCTAGGGACCAAAAAATCATTCTTAGCAAAATTAAAGGCAACTCCTGTGCTAGTCTCCATTGCTCTCTTTCCCACCTCAGCTGCAAACTTGTAAAGTCCTCCCTCCTTCCTTCCTCGAGCCAGAACCGTCTTAGATGTAAGGTCCTGCAGCTCGCAATCACGGTTCCCAAACACAAAAATACGAGCTCCATCAGTCATGAGTCTCGTTACAGAAATCAGATTGTGTTTAAAGGCAGGTATGTACAGAACATTTGACAAGACCAACATAGACGATAATCTGATCGAGCCATGAAATTCCACCTTTTGAACAGACCCATCCGGTAAACCAATTTTAATAGGTTGATTCAACTCCTTTAACTCATGAAACAACTCTCTATTATATGTAACATGGTCGGTGGCTCCGGTATCGATTATCCATGTTGAATGTTGAACAATGGGAAGATGCTCATGTGTTAAAACAAATGAGTTACCTGCGAAATGGATAATCGATACCGGAGCCACCGACCACAAAAATACGAGCTCCATCAGTCATGAGTCTTGTTACAGAAATCAGATTGTGTTTAAAGGCAGGTATGTACAAAACATTTGACAAGACCAACATAGACGATAATCTGATCGAGCCATGAAATTCCACCTTTTGAACAGACCCATCCGGTAAACCAATTTTAATAGGTTGATTCAACTCCTTTAACTCATGAAACAACTCTCTATTATATGTAACACTAGTGTTAGGGCCCGTGCGATGCACGGGCTTTGTTTGCAGCAAAATGATTGTTGCTTTAGAAAGAAATCAAAGATATTGATTGTGTATATCATAAAAATATGATTATGTGTTAATGACAAAATTGTTTACAAAATTTCCATCCATGATATATGCATGGTAGAAATTAGACCAAGGAGTTTCATCAATTTATGATATTACAGTAGAACCTCCATAAATTCATACGCGATAAATTAATAAAAACGGTAAGTTAATATTCTTCTCCGGTCCTGACTTGAGCAAGCGTAAAATTTGACAATTTTCGATAAGATAATAATTAAGATAATAAATTATTGAAAAATCACTATAGAAATATAAGATCCCAATAAAATTATAAAGTAATATACTGTGAAAAATTACATAAATATACATAAGAGAACTTTCAAAACTTATTAAAATATGATCCTATTGTTGATTGTTTTTTCTTAATACCATTAACTTGTATACAAGGAACATACAATAATACCAATAATCCAAAATTTGGTGGGAAAATAGTTTTACGATTTTTGCAGTTGGATTATTTTTGGATCAATGACAATAACTGATATTATTTTAAGTTAAATAAATTTAATTTAGTCACATTGTAATTGTTGGACTTTACAAATTTCTAATAATGTATCATAAAATTAGTTTAACATATATTTATTAATTCTCATAATTAAATTCGAAAAATACATAACAAAATAACTATATTAAAAATCCATATCAACACAAAATAACTATAATTAAATTCGAAGAGTCCATAACACACATTTTCAAGTTGGTTAATAGGAGAATACTCATAATCGGCATAACATGCAACACCCTCTCATCATTATGTGGTTTTTTCTCCAACCTTCCAACTGGAGGAGCCGGCCTTGAATGAACCTTGTCACCTCGACCATATCTCATATTCCATTCATACTCTCCTTTCACGTAGATTATCTGGAACCTCCTTCTCCCTACTTCTACCACGATGATGGGTGATGGCCCGGACTCTCCTGATATTGCAAAGGTTGCTTGTTTCTCGAATCAAGAGAATGTTGAACAGAGTTTTCATACCCATAGCCAAACTCAACTTGTTTATCCCTCGATTTTGTATGCGAGGGTTTTGTAACCAATTCATGTTGTCTTCCAGAAGATATGACCAATCAAAACTCACAAATCAGAAGCCTCCAAACACCACTCCAACAAAGTGGATCAGTAAAACCAGAATTTTCCTCTAAAAGGGATTTATTTACCTGTTCCCAAAGCTTTTGATTAGATCTAACTAGTACAAACCCCGTACCATGTACGGGTAATATAAATATAAAATCGAATTAACCGAATTGAGATCGAATTTTAATACGAATATGCTTTTAACTCGGAAACTTATAATTCAAACCTGATAGGCTAAAGTCCGAACCTATTGACCTATTGACAAAAATCATACATCAATTAATAAGAAAATTTTGTAAAGATATAAAAGAAAATCACTTCAATTTCCTTATTCGTATAAGGATATAAATGAGTAAGATATTAAGTATATATAAGGAAATTGTATAAGATATCAAGAAGATATATAAGTTATTTTTTGAAAATCAATGTAAAAAATAAAATCATTATTTTATTCATGGTTGATGACGTGGCGCAAATTTTAACAAAGACTTGGGTTCTGCTTTATACTGTATTATTATTATAGTAGATACTTGTTTCCTTTCTCAGTACATAACTACCCTAAAAACCCAATTCGTCATGAATGACTAAGATTCAGTAAGATCATTCAGCCCTAAAAGACATACGCTCAAAAGCCCTAAATCACTCTCTCAAAAGCCCTAAAAACAGCAAGATCAGTTTCTCCTGTAAAGCTTCTTCCCTGAAGATCTTGAGCATCTAAAAACAGCTGAATTTCAAGGCATATAGCCTCAGGTGTTGATTTATTATCTCCTGTGACCACTATAACCGTGACCCCGGCTTCCCTGCACTCAGCAAGTGCTCTATGAACTTCCTCGTGAGGCGGGTCCTAAAACAAAAAACAAACGGACAAATCCATTAATGTCTTTATACTTTATCAGCTAAAGTTTCTCAGATGATTCCTATACAGCTATGCAAAGACAGAGTTTGTCTGAATGTATCTTATATAACAATAAAGCAAATTAACTTGTCAAAAAAATACCTCTAGGCCACTGGGCGAGGATGCTTTCCTTCAAAGTTGCAACACTTGTAGTAGCTGAGAAGCTTTTAGGACCTATGTCGGTTCCGTCTGTTAACCGGAACTTGATCTTAGTACATTTTGCTGTGTTCCAGACATTGATCTTTGGGGCTGAATCAGTTACCTCTCAAAAACAACAAATATTTTTTTAATCATATTTTGCTATGTCAAGACTTCAAACTGCACAAAAATTCCAATCAAATCTGGAAGGCACAAAGGATTATATGTCAAGAATATATAGTTCAGCAGTGTGAAACCAGGCCTGCAACAAAACTGCAATTCATAACACTAATGGATTTCCGAAATGCCAAAATTTCAGAACACCTCTTAAATCAAACCGATTTTATTAAAATGCGCTTCGTCAAGAGTTCAAACTGCAAAAATTGCAATTCATAGTTCATTAGTGTGAAGACAAACCTGCAACGAAATTGCAAACTAAATTCCATTGCAATTGTAGCGAATTTGAACCTATCGCCATGGAGCCCTAGATCTATCAGCGAATTGTCGAACAGGATCGATAATCAAGACGAATTGAGCAATTTCACAATGGAACCATCGCAATTCGGCAATCTTCAGCAATTTCAACTCGAATTTGAATTCAATTAGCCGAGAGATCTAGAAGTAAGGTTTGCTCCAATTGAACTAACCCATAAACTATCGGCGTTAGTTTCTTCCAATGCAGCAGTGGCAGTGGCTTTAGCAGCCTCTATACGATCGTTCGGGACCTGAAATCGAAAGCAAAAATTGTACTGTGTAAGCAAGTAATAGCTTGCTGGGCTATACAGATGTATCACATCAACTTGTGATGCTCCAAAAAAATTAAGCTTCCATCTTATTACACATACCTTGGGTTGCTTGGAGATGACATCATCAATTGCCTGTAGGAATGAGGAATTACTAAGCTTCAATTTCTTTCTTATATTTATCTATTCAGTCCTTCTAAAACACATTGAATTCGTAATTTTGATAATCGATTAACTGAGCAAAGAGAGGGGGGAAGGAGATCGAACCTTGAAGGATTAACAAATTGACCTTCGGATTTCGTTGCCATCCTCGATCTCCTCTGGAACCTCCATCAATTCGTTGGATATCTGAAATTTCCTGGATCGAAAAACTTGGAATAGAAAACATGGATTTCTTCACTCAAAGCTACAAAAACAATCAGGATTCAGAACAAAGTCAAAAGCTTATAGGATTAGAACTCTTCTATGCTACTCTCCTTCCTTGTCAAAAGATTTGTCTGCTTGCAAAACCTAATTCACAGATCCAAACATAGCCTAGCAATTAGAATGATTCATATCTATAGGAAGAGTAATCCATTAGAATAGGATAACCACGCCTTGAACTGGATCCTTCGGATTTCGAGCAATTAGAAGGATTATTCTATCTTCCTATAGAGCTGGATCCAATTCAATCCATTAGAATGTCACATTTATGAACTGCACTGCACTGCACATCATAAAAGAGTTGGCCCCAATCCATTCAAAGTAAAATCAGGAAACGGAACTCACCGGCGTTAGAGAAGGCGTCGAAGCCGGTGGCAAAAGGGTTCGGATTTCATTTCTTCGCAGTCACCGGCGAAGCCAGCGCAGGGCGAGCACACCGCCAGGACGTCGAAGTAGGAGAGCGCAGGGCGACCATTCGTCGTTGACGCCGGCGAGCAGGGTCGAAGAGGAAGCCAGAAGGAGAGCGGTGGGTCTTCGACTTCTAGGGTTATTCGGCTGCGTCCATTTCAGAGGATTCATAGCCATGTTTTTCAAATCTTTTCGTCTCTCTGATATAAAAAAGAAACTGAAGGACGATAATGAATGGATTATGGGATCACCGAAAGGCGTTATCCAGTGCACTAAAATATAGTCTTGAATGCTATATACATTAAAAACCCTACATTAAACAGGACGAAGATGTAGGGATTTAACGACTGAATTACAGGGATCTTCCAAATTTCATTACTCTGTAACGGCCCCCTCATTATACACGATGCACTTAATGCCCACATGGTAACAACCTACTCATACAATGCCATGAAAACATTAGTATATGTATAAAATGAAGAGCATTTATTGCAGCAGATGACTCTTCTTTATAGTATTATAGATGGTCGTTGGCTCCGGTATCGATTATCCATGTTGAATGTTGAACAATGGGAAGATGCTCATGTGTTAAAACAAATGAGTTACCTGCGAAATGAATGGCATTGCTGCAGGCTGAGCTAGAACCCTCTTCAGCTGGGGCCTTTCCCTTCATAGCTCTCAACACCTCTTTAACCACGATGTTGACCAAATGCGCCTCTCCCTTCGGGTTCTCTCTATCATCAACATCCAAAGGAGAATCTTGCACATTAGCTATCATCTTCCCGGGACCCTCAACTCTTGGCCCCTTCCACCATTCGGGATAGCCTACAAGCTTAAAACATGTCTCTTTGACATGCCCACTTTCATGACAAAAAGAACACTTTCTATCAAACTTAGCCTTTTTAAAATCCCTGCTGAAATCTCTATTCTGCTCCTTTCCAAAACCAGATTTCCCTCCATCTCCATGGCTATAATTCTGTCCAGAAACTCCCTGCTTGTATCCTCCAGTGTTGTTCCTGTTCTGACCCGAGTGTCCCGACCTTTTGAAGGCTAAAGCATCATGAGCTTGCACATCATTCCCGGTGATCTGTTTTTGCTTCTCCACTTGTGCAACCAGCTGATATGCTCGGTTCACTGTCGGCAGCTCGAGAGAAGACAGAATGTGATTTTGACTCGTAGGGGTCCGCAAGACCCATCAAGAACTGCATCAGCTTCATCGTCGACTCCCTATCATGGATCTGTTTCATCAGCCCACATGCACACTCTGCGTAGGCCCCACAAGTACACACAGGCATCTCTTCTATGGCATGCAACTCATCCCATATTCTCTTCAACTTCGTATAGTATGCAGCCACACTCAAGTTTTCTTGCTTAGTGCTACTTAACTCACGTTGAAGTTGGTAGATCAAAGGAGCATTAGACTCCGAGTATCTCTCCTTGATCTCAGTCCAAAGCTCCTCAGCAGTGGAAGCAAAAGTAAAGTTTTGAGCTACCTCGCTCACCATGGAGTTGATAATCCAACTCATCACCATATAATCACAACTTTTCCACTTGTCGTAACCACTCGACCCTCTAGCCGGCCTAGGGAACCCCCCATTAACAAAACCAAGCTTCATTTTTCCACCTAAGGCTCTCTTAACATTCCTACTCCAAGTCTGATAATTTGTTCCACCAAAGAGTGCAGTGACCAGGCTCATACCCGGGTTGTCTGAGTTGGAAAGGAAGAGCGGGTCAAAGGCGTTGTTGTTACCTCGACCGGGGTTAGCAAAGCGGTTTTCCTCAAGAATGTCATCCCCAGCAGCTGATTCTCTGTCCTCCATCGACATCCTAGCTCCAAGGTGATGTCTTTGCTTGACAAACACGAGAAAAACGCAGCTTCGACCTGAACCTAGCTGAACCCAACAACGCTGAACAGTAACGAGCATATCTGAGTAGCAATGAACCAACAACTCACAATCCCAGCCTCTTTGGCTCTAATACCATGTGAAGCCTCAGCTGAAGCTTAGATTCAAACCAAACAAGAGAGATCAAGAGAAAGACAACAAAGATGCTAGCTAATATTGAGACAAAGTTGTACGTCGACAACAAAAGCGGCTGAAAAACCATGGAAAACAAGTCTCAAAAGTTGTCTGGCAAAAAGCATTGAAGGCAAACTAGGGTAAAAGTATTTATACTAGAGCTAAGCTGGACTTAGGGAAGCTAATAGGAAATAAAGAGGCCCATTACAGAGATGGCCCATATTGTCTACAGAAATGAAGGGTTCTGTTTGATGTAAAGACGCCCATTACGTTTCACGGGAGTCCAGTCAAGTCAACTACGCGTATGAACTCGCCCTTTTCATAATTGTGTTGTTGTACAGTACTACAATATGATGATATGAATACTTGTGCTGTTGTACAAGTTTGAAATGTTGCTCGTGTTTTATTCACTCAAAAATAAAATAAGAATAAAGGAGATGAGATATAGAAAATCATTATAATTAATCTTAGGTGCAACTTTGACCACTGATGGGTGCTTTTGTTACCAATGGTTTAGGGTTGGCATTGTGGAAAGCAGGGACATTACAAATATGAATGTGCTAAGCTAGAGGAAGACATTGAGAATGGTAGGAAGGCTAGAAATGAAAACAAAAATGCTAAGCCTAAATCTATTCCTAGGACGCATGCTAGTGTGCCTAATGCTAGTAATATGTCTGGTAGGAAGTATGCTAGGACAAATGATGTGAACATTTTTGATTATTTGCCCATAAAAGAATTGTACTATTGTAACAAGCCAGTTAAGGACTACCTTGCCTGGGTTGCAAAGAACTAATGCCTTATTTCAAGTAGGGGGAAGGAAAAACCCATGGATCATTGACAGTGGCGCCTCAAATCATACGACGGGAAGCCGGATCCACCTCACCTTTATCCAAGCAAGTACCAAAGGCGGAACTGTGTCTTTTGGCAATAAGGGCAAGGGCAACATCAAAGAGACGGGTATTGCGAAATTGAACAATTCAACAAAAATCGCCAATGTAAACTTAGTTGAGGACTTAGGCTTCAACCTCTTGAGCGTCTCTCAAATATGTGATCAAGGAGACAACATAATCACATTTGACTCTCAAGAATGCCGAGTCATCAACAAGAAGTCCAAAAATGTCATTCTCAAGGGAATTCGAAAGAATAATGTGTATGTCTTCAACAAGGAGTTTGAAAATCATGATGAAAGCTGCTCAGATGATGAGGAAGATTCCAGCTTTCATGGAGGTAATGGGGGTGATAAAAGTAGCTCAGGGTCCATTGAACGAGCTGCAAAACTTTGGAAAGCATTTTGTAATGTGTTAAAACACTGCTGTTGGTGACATTGTAGGCTACTATGGATACTAATGTATCCCCTAATGCATATAGGCTACTATGGATGTATATAGGCCACTAGGCTACTAGAATACTAATTGGGTAATGATCAAATGAACAGGTTACTATGGATGCATATACTAGAATACAGGTTGATGTTTTGAATTCTTGAGGCTCTAATATGTTGTGCAAATCTATATCAGGAAAATGTTTGATCGACTAGTTCAAATTTTTACGCTATGTGTTCAAAAAATAACACCAGTAGTTCAAAATTTTCTATTCGATTTAACCATACTTTTATGTATCTTGTGTATCCAAAAAATATAGTTAAAAGTTGATTACAATGTCAATGGAAAATTAAGTGAATAATTTAGTTGAGAACAACTAAAAAGAAAATTACAAAAGGATGTGAATGGAAGAATTATTGAAAGAGGAGAACTGATTACATTGTGTGTCATGAAAAGGGGGAAAACAATGATAAGAAATCAATACTTATGCTATAGTTGGTGAGCTGTTCATATAAAACATCACTGAATGCGACCTAAACATTAGGACAAAAATTTCCGAATGGAAGTTCAATATTCTATTGTATAGAGTTCAGTTATTTATCAAGATGAGTTCAAAATATTATGACGATCACTTCATTCAAAAGTCTTCTTCTTCTTTTTCCTCTGCCTTTTGTCACAGTTCCTGCTGTCATGATTAGCATATTGATTACACCTATTGCACTTCCTTTTGGGACGGTCTCTTTTTTCAACCGGTTTCTCTTTACCACCTTTAATGCGCTTTCCACTACCCTTATTTTTTACCTATTCTGGTGGCAACACAGTAACTTGACTCGGAGCCCTGACCCCAACAAAGCTCTCAACTAAATCCTCTTTGCTTGGTGCACTTACACAAGAAGAATTCAATGATTCCTTGAACCCCTTGATCAAATATGCAAATTCTTGCAACGGACCATTGTCATTCTCTACAAGCCCAATACAATAATAAATGTCTGTCCAAACTCTGTTTATGACAGCTTGCCTTTCATGCATTGCATCACATTCTTTAATGATCTCATCATCAATGCGAAAAGTTGGACATGAAGAAGCGGATTTTGTCCATCTAGAAAGCATCAAACTAGATGGCAATCTATCCAAATTCTTATCCTTCAACACAAGAAAGATGTGACAGCAAGGTATACTAAGCCTCTTTATGCAAAAGCAAAATTGAACATAAAAAGAAAAGATCTAGTTCGGTACAATCACTTAAAATTCAGCTCAAAAATCATACCATCACTGGGGGGAGCGCTTCTGTGTCATCACCATTGACTGTTGATGGACCCCGATTAATATCTATAAAAGACAAATACTTAGTTCGGAAAAGAGTGATATGAGTTCAAAAAAAGTGAACATGAGTTCAAAAAAAAGGCATAAAAGCAGAGCATGTCATACGAACCTAAATAAAATCACACTTGCACTAAGACAAGTGAAATTGTGACATGATTAAGTTCACCCTTATTGGTCTGTTTGCACTTTGTTGCAGGTTCTTGTCTGATGAGCAAAGTACATCCGTGATTCTTTTTTAAGCTTCTACACCCTACTCCCTTCTCTACTTCGAAATTCTTTTTCAGTGAACCAACAATTTGCTATCAACACCACATCAAGTTAAGAGAAATCAACACCACATCAAGTTAAGATCTCTCAACAAGAGAATTTGCTGTCAAAATCAAAATTGAAATCAGCTACAAACAATTTGCTATCATCATTTGCAGTCAAAATCAGCATACATGTATAAGCATTTCATCAAACAGTTGGTAGGTTACATGAAAATCAGCAAGCAATATGCTGTCAAAGTGAAATTTAGCACACAAAAAATCACAAAATCAAGTGAAAAATGAGGAAACATGTCAACAACACATCAACAACACACTTAATCTACTATCAAGAGAAATTCAACTCAAAATTTGCTGTCAAATTCGAAATCAGCAAGATCATAAACACACTTAATCAAGTTCACTGCAAATTAACACACCTAATCAAGTTCAACACACAATTTGCTGTCAAAATCGAAATCAACAAGATCAAATTCGAAATTCAACACACTTAATCAAAGTTCAATGCAAATCACTTGAAAAATCAGCACAAAATTAAAGGAATTCATTAACCTTCAACCATCCCTCTGAAATTGAATTTGAAGGGGAGAGGAAGCTTTGATTTCGTGGCACTGATTAATTTCGTGGAAGCTTTGATTTGTGGGATTGTGATCAATCAGGAGGGGAGAGGGGCAGAAAACATTGCTCGATTCCGAAGGCGTTGGATTTTCGTGCCACACAAGAAAGTCGTGATTGGCAGGAAAGGATTTCTGCACGTTTTTTTTGGTGTGCTGTGACAAAAATTGTTGATCATTGATTTTATAAGATTAAGAGCTGAGATTAGTCCCTACTATAAGGCCCTCTCCTTACCATAAGATTGGTCCCTACCGGAACCAAAAATATATATATATATATATAATAACTTTGTTTATTGTGCTTTTATAATAGAAATCTCTACTTATATAGGAATCGTGATCATACTATAAACTTGACAAGCCGTACCATACTGGAGTATTTCATTAGTCCTAGATTGAAATCCGCACTAAATTAGGGGAAACTTTGTATGATAAATGTTATGATTGTGACTTTTTATTATGGTGTTCAATGTGTTTTTTTTAAGCAAAAATGATGACCTCCAGTAGCCTATTTTACGTATTTGTTGATTTATCTTCTCCTACAATGTTGTTGTACACCTGCACGGATTATGTTCATCTTTAGTTCCTACAATTTTTTGGATAGAAGTTCCTACAATTTATTTTAATCCATTTGTTGCAAATGTTTTTACATGTCATTTAATATAAACGCATAACGTGATTATGGGTAAATTGATTCTACTAGTTTAGTTTAATTAAATCATAATATTTCAAAGTGCACTAAATTTTTTTTTTTTTTGAATAAAAAGGTAATTTTATTCACAAAACATTACATAATTGGGCTAGTTAGACTAGCAAGTTACATTTCTTCAATTCCCAGCTTTCAAACATGCTCCTGTCCTCTCTATTTCTCACTTTCCATCCAGCAATTAAACAATTCTTAACAAGATTTATGCTTGGGCTAGTACAGACATCACTTTCCATGTGCTCCTCCTTGAATATTTTCATATTCCTTGCATGCCAAGTGTAATACAACACCACACATTGACCCAGATTCCATAAATTGAATCTGGATGTATTTTTCCCTTTCATGTTGCTGGCTTGATGCTTCTAGTCCTCTATATTAGCTGACTTTCTTCCAATTTTACTCCACTTCATTACACCATTCATCACCTTTCTCGTGTCTTCACATTCAAACCAAAAGTGAACCGCCGTTTTCTGTTTTCTTGCACTACATAAAACACATCTGTCATCTTGAGTAATACCAAACTTGAACAGCTTGTCCTTGGTCATAACTCCACCAACAAAAAATTTCCAGGCATTAAAAGACAATCTTGGTGTGCAAAGTTTATTCCAGACCAAGCCCTTCCAATCTATCTTTTCCCTTCTATCTCTGATGCTATCATAAAGCACATTCACATCACGTTTTCCAGCTCTAGACACCAGAAAAACAGGAATCTGCTCTGCATTAAGGCTGTCCTTACATTCATCTCTAACTCTCAATACAGCTTTCCAAGTTGCACTAGCAGTCTGCTTACTGTTTATGCTCCAAAAATCACCACCTCTAATATGGTTCTTGGCCACCCACACATGCCATATGGTTTCAGAGCTACCTTCATTCATAACATCAGACATCAGCTCGGCAAATGTAGCTTTATTCCAGGCATAAATATCTTTCAGACCAAGGCCACGTTCATCCTTCGGCTTACAGATCTTCTTCCAAGGTATCGGAGCCTTCTTACCATCTGTTCTACCACTCCAGAGAAAGCTTCTTAACAGACTTGTAATATCCTTGACAATATTATTAGGAAGTAAGAAAAGCTTGCACCAATAATTCAGTACCCCATAGAGTACTGCCCTCATAACCTCAAGCCTCCCTACATAAGACATCTGTCTACAAGCCCAAGCACTAATTTTACCTCTCAACTTCTTAAGCAGCCCCTCGTAATCCTTTCTTTGCAACCTATGACTGCACAACGGAACTCCTAGGAATTTAACTGGCAATTGACCTCTCTCCATACCCATCAGATTAGCCAACCTATCTACATCAGCTTCCTCTAGCCCAGTGCAAAACATTTTCGACTTAGCCTGATTAATCTCAAGTCTTGAAACAGCACAAAATTGCTCAAGAACCCTCTTTGTAGCGCTAATAGAGTTGTCACTTCCATGAGAAAAGATGAACTGATCATCAACAAAGCACATGCTTATGACTTTAGCTCGAGCACAACCTGGATGAAATTTAAATTCCCCCATGGCTCGCCATTCTCTTAACCGCCCTACTAAGATATTCCATTACCACCACAAATAGGTAAGGGGAGAGGAGATCCCCTTGTCTCAAACCCCTTTCACCCTTAAAATGGTCAAAAAATCCCTTGCCAATTTTGATGGTGAACTGGCAGCTTGACACACTTTCCCTTATCCAACTGATCATTTTGGGTGGAATCCCAGACCATGAAGAGTTTGAAACAAGAAATCCCAATCCACCATATCATAAGCTTTTTTTAGATCTATCTTCATGGCACATCTAGGGCTGATAAATTTTCTGCCATAGCTCTTAACCACTTCTTGACAAACAGCAATATTGTGCTTGATACTTCTACCCTTGATGAAAGCCCCTTGACTACCATCAATTATCTTAGACAAAACCGTCTGCATCCTAGCCAAAATCATTTTTCAAATAGCCTTATTGATCACATTGCAGCAAGATATTGGTCTAAATTCACCAATGGAATTAGGATTAGCAACCTTGGGAATGAGGGCGATAACCGAACCTCACGAAGCATCCTCCCATTCTCAAAAAAATCAAGAACAGCTTCTGAAAACTCCTTGCCCACGGTACTCCAAGCCTTTCGAAAGAAATGAGCGTTAAATCCATCTAACCCCGGGGCTTTGTTTTTACTGATGCTCCAAAGAGCTCTTTTAACATCCTCCTTATCAAACCCTCTCACCATCTCTTCTCTGTATGTTTCATCAACCAACCTTCCTTCCTGAAGAACAGACATGTCTGCTTCAGCGCACCTCTTTTTCTTGCCAAGACTGTTCTCAAAATGATGCAGAATCAGATTTTTAATCTCCAACTCATCAGTAATCACGTCCCCATTATCATTTTTCAGAGAGTTGATAACATTCCTGACAGCTCTCTGTTTAATACTATTGTAAAAATAACTGCTACAGCTGTCTTGAAATTTAATCCAATGAATCTTACCTCTTTGCTCAAGCATAGTTCTCCTGTTTCTTAGATCATCCTTCAGCCTACGAGCAGCTCAGACTCCAACTCCATCAATCCCCTATCCAAAGGTCTTATTTGCATCTCAAATTGAACCAATCTCAACTTATTTTGACCCTCCTTAACCGCTACATCAACCTTATCCAGGCTTCCATAATGCAGCTTCTTGAGCTGCTTCTTTAGCTTCTTAAGCTTATTAACAAGTCTGAACATCTTAACTCCTCTCGTCTCTACAGAATTCCAACCTTCCTGAACCACGGTCTGAAAATTGGGATGATCCGCCCACACATTATTAAACCTGAAGGGAACCTTCTCTTTAGCTTTTTCTCCAAAAAATTTTAGAATAGCCGGACTGTGATCAGAACATTCAGGCTCACCAAAACTTGCAGCATAACTGGGGAACTCATCAATCCACTCTTGGTTTGCCAAAATCCTGTCCAACTTGCACATGATCTTAGAACCATCAGTGTGCTTATTAGACCAAGTAAAGAATGGTCCCGAAAAATTCAGATCGTATAATCCACTCTTATTCAGGCATTCTTCAAACTCCTTGCAATATCTAGTATTCCTTTCCTTTCCAGAAAATTTTTCTTGCGCTTCCTTGATAGCATTGAAGTCCCCCATAACAATCCAAGGGCTTTTACCAGCTACAGCAACCAGCTGCCCTAACGAGTTCCAAAGCTCCAATCTCACCCTTTCCACATTTGATGCATACACAAAAGTAACTTGTAATGGCTGTTGAAAATTCTCTGTTTTAACCGAGCAGTGAAACATTTGAGCCGACTCCATAATGACGTCTAACTTACTAACCACGAGGGAATTCCAAAACACCCAAATTCTACCATTATTACCTAAGCACTTCGTACTTCTATTCCAAACTTTCAAAATTCGCCTGCATATACAATCCACTTTGTCTTCCCTTACTCTCGTTTCCAGAATAGCCAAAAACATCAATACCATTTCTCTTCACAAAACGATTTACAAAATCACTCTTAGAAGGCTCATTAAGCCCTCTAATATTCCAACTTGCAAAGGAGATGCTATTCATTTGGAAGAATGGCATCATTGTCTCCTCCCTCAAATTCACCATCTTCCAAATCTTGAAGGCTACTCAGGATAGTAAATTTTGATTGTCCTATTCTCACATCTTTACCTTTAACCTTTTTCAGAGCATCAACGCTGTCTCTCCCATTTTTTGATCTCACCAATTTCCACTCACCCTCATTGGAAGTTGCAGTAGCTGATTTACTTTGATTTCTGGCATCAAGTTCAGCACCCACGGCTGCTGAACTTGTACCATCTATGTGATCAACCCTTCTCTGAACAGCAGCTGTATTAACTCTGCTTGGTCCTTCCTCTTTCCTTTTATGAACCCATATCTTCTTTACTGGTTTCTCAAACCATACTTTCCTTTGCCAATTTGCATTAATCTTTTTGCCACATTCTCCCGGTATGTGCCCAAAGGCTTGACATTCATCACACTTTGGAGGCACCCATTCATAGCAAATAGGCTGCACAATCTTTTCTCCATCTTCCCCTTCGAAAGTAACTTTCTTCCGTAGTGGAACCTTGGCTGAAATCTCCACCAGCAGCCTTGCAAACGATAATCTCTCTTGATTTTCTGTAACCTTGTCTACCAAGATCGGTTTTCCAATAGCGCTACCAACCTTTTCATAGAACTCATCATCCCAAAACCTCACATCCAGATTCGGAAGATTCACCCACACCTGTGTGTTTTCAAAGCAAGATGGGTCTAGTTTCATACCTTCACACCATCTTTTCAATGCCAATGGTCTCGTCCCTCCAATCATCCAAGGTCCATTACTAAGTACCCACTCAACATCTTCCTCCTTATCAAACTTGAAGACGAAAACCCCCGAATCGGTAAGGATAACCTTAGGCGTTTGAACCCAACCCCAGTCCATCTTGCATTGAGAAACCCTTGAACTATATTGAACGATATCTTTGCCCCAGCTACCAGCCCAATCAAACTCTTTCTCCACTTCTTTGTCGTTTTCTCCACATCCTTTTTGGTGAACGTAATAACACCATCTCCATAACCTGCAACATAGTTAAGACGTTTACCATTTACATTTGATCGATTGCCTGCCAAAGCTTCCCTGAACGACATCTTCCTGGGTTGTCTAACATCTTCCACACTAGCATCACCTGCTTGCACCTCTTCCTGATCATGATTCAAGGCCTCGCCAGCAACATTCTATTCCACAGGATTCACACTCTCCACTTCTGCAGCCTTCGGATTCAGAGAATCCTCCACCACTTCCGTCGATTCAAACTCTTCTAGTTGAGAAGACGAAGACTCGACACGCTCGATCAAGGCATTCTCATCCCCGATTCCATCATCCGCGATCTCCTTGGCCGAGCTCCTCAAAAATCTCCTATTATTTGCCCGGATCGTGCCTTCCGAAACTTCCGCTTGAGCCGCCGTAATAGTCACCCTTGCCTTGGCCTTAGACGCCGAATTATTGCCCTTCCTTCTCCGGCCCGCAGTCTTGCCTTTCACCATGGCCCGCAACGGCGTCGGCGGCCGACAATATCCCTGAGTACAGAGCAACTGAACACTCAACAACCGGCGAGCATTGAGGCAGATCTAGGCAAGCAGAGTCAATTCTGGGCAGATCTGGGCAGGCGGAGTCATCGAGGCGTCTTCAAGCCTAGCGACGACGGAGTCGAGGAAGGAGGAGAGGACAAATCTGGACCTATGACAAAGTGCACTAAATTAAAACAATTAGTAAGCAATTTTTTTGTAGAAAATAATCAGAAATTTAAATACGAACTTCCGTTGGATTCATGTACTTGAATCTTAAGGCTCAAAGGCTCATGTCAAAATGCACAAATATATTAATCTCATTAAGGGTGAAACTTCCAAGGTTAGCATGATCATGTTGAGTATGGAGCCTAATTCGATTGGGTGGAAGAAGACGAAACGAGCTAAGGACCGAAGACGAGAAAGAGAAGTCGAAGAAGGCGAATCGGGGCGTGGTACGAAAGCTCGGGCAGAAAGGGCCAAAGGCCGGGCCAGGCCACGGTTCGGCACAGGCGGCAAAGAGCGGGCAGGGATGCCCAAAGCGCGGGCGCGCTTTGCCGGCCTAGGCTGCGGTTTGGCTGCCGGGTTTGGCTGCCGAGGGACAGCGCCCGATGCGCGGGCAGGGGCGCCTGGGACACGGCCGCGGGGCCTGGCCGCGTTTTGGGCTGTGTTCCGCAAAGATTTGGCGTGTTTCGACGAGAAGATCTTATCCTTTTCGGGAGATATTGTTTTTTAGGGAAAAAGATATCGTGTAGCTCTAGTTTTCCTATTTATACTCGAGTTGATTATTGTAATTGGTGTGTTATCAAAAAACATTAAAAGAAAATCCTAAACAGTACACTAGGGTAAATACTCTAATTATAGAGGATGGTTCAAATGAAAACTCCTGCTAAGATGTAAACCGTAAACTATTTACAACTATTAGATCGTTTAAATGAATGGTCCAGATTAAGCACGGTCCCCCCTCTAATTTGAATACATACGGGGGCAAAATCGTCTTTCTTGCGTTTTGTTTGTGTCTGCCCCAAAACCATCGATCCTCCTATTTTCCCTTCCTTCTTCAATCAATTTCTTGTGGAATCGCCAACCTTCAGCTTCAATTTCGGGAGCTCGTTCGATGTCGATCGGATTGTGAGTTTCTCTCCTCTCACCTTTTCCGTCTTCAAATTAATCGCCTCGCACATGATCCTCTACGGCCAGGCGGTATGTCCTGAACGCAATCTCTACTTTTGGGAACTTGGAGGAGCTAGGGATTGAGAGGTGGGTGAAATCCCTAAATTCGTTGATTTTCGCTTGTATCCTGGCAAAGAATTACGACGAGGCACGAAGAGTGTTCGTTGATTTCGCTAAAAGGTACGAGCTTATGCCGGATCTTGACACTTACAATCACATGATCAAGGCCTTGGCTTGTTTATGTGATTGTAAAGGATGTCTAATGAGCCCTTGATTTCTATTTAACATTATGAAAAAAATGATTGTTATCTAAGATGATAAACTTGCTGCATAAAATCCTGTTGAAAGGTGGATCCAATCATAATTGGGCAAAAAGTTGAAGTGTGATTGCTTTCCACTGATTTGAAGATAGTTCAAGTGCTTGATATAAATTCTAATGTAAGGTGGGATGTTGATGGCGAGTAATTAACGACTTGTGATTTGTAAATGTATATTTTGAGTAATCCTTTTGCCTATTAGCATGCTGTAAAAATATTCTTGGTGGATCGTTTGTATATGAGTTGTCCAAAATTTTCAATACTGATTGTTTTCCACAAAGTGATAATAATGTATGGGTTATGCACTGTTGCATGTTAGTAACTGACAATTTGATTCTGTTTAAGCTTTCGTACATCACAAAAAGGAAGCCAAGATAATCTTGTTGTATATAATCCTGTTGAGTGTTTTTTTTTTTTTTTTTTTGCCAATGAACTCCATATCAAATGTGCACTAACATAACCGTTGCATTAACAAAGGTGCAAGAGGCAAACTGGGCTTTGTACAAGAAAGAAAAGGAAGCAGAGGCAGCTCTATATACAAGCCTTAAGGAAGCCGAGGCACAAAAGGTGAATGCAGAGGCTTCGTTCTTCTCCAAGCAACAATCAGCCGATCCTAACCTCTACGCCAAGAAGAAGGAAGCTGAGGGAATAACGCTTCTGGCTCAAGCACATGGGATTTATGTCAGCACGCTTCACAAGTCACTCAATGGAAACTGCATGGCTCTAAGAGACTACATGATGATTGAGAAGGGATTGTTCCAGGAAATGGCTAGAGTCAATGCTGATGCAATCAAGGGGCTTAACCCGAAGATGAGCATTTGGTCGGGTGCTAGTGGGCTTGGCTCAATGGGAGGAAGTGGTGGTGCACTCAAGGATGTGGCTGAGGTCTATACTATGCTTCCACCGTTGCTGAAGACCAGCGGCGGATCTAGGGGGGGCGGAGGGGGGCGGCCGCCCCCCCATCGAGCCGGAACGCCACTACAAAGTACAGAGGAGTGGGCGGCCGGAGCGACGAGAGCGGGGCGGGATGGGGCGGGAGCGGTGCGGGTTTGGGCGCCGGGCCCGGGGCGGGAGGAACCGTGAACGTAAGGGCTGGAGCCGGAGGAACGGCCGTCGGCGTCGGACTTGACTGCCTGGGGGAGAAGAAGAGAGGTAGAACAAAGAAGAGAACACTGAAACTAACGACGTCGTTTCACAATTAAAAAAAAATTGGCTGCTGAACGAATTTGAACGTTTAACCTTTTGTTAAAAATGTACAAGCTGTTGAACGAATGTTGGGCCAAACGAAAATCCTTCTCTTTAATGCCCCATTCAAAACAGCTCTACTTCTCTTTTTTTGCCCAAAAATTATATAAAAAAAAAAACAAGATCGATGCTAGTAAAATTTTAAAGAGAAGGATTTTAAGCATGGATCTTGCTTTTTCTTGTAAAATTTTCGTTTTGCCCATGAAATTAAAAAAAAAAAATTCTAGCTTAACGGCCACTGAACGAATTTGGGTTTTCACTAGAGAGCAGCCGAATTCGACGAACTGCCAAGGCAATTCCGAGTCTCCGACAGTCGATTGTGAGACGCCGACGATCGGCCGACTACTGACCCACTACCCTAAAGTCCGCCCCCCCATTGAACCCGTTCTGGATCCGCCACTGCTGAAGACAGTTCATGAACAGACTGGGATGTTGCCTCCTTCATGGCTTGGAAACTTGACTGATGCACCCACTGATTCTAATACCAGATGGAAGTAGATAAATTCTCTCTAACTAGTGTAGATCCCGAGCCTTGCTCGGGTGTAGATGTATTAAAATTATGTAGTTTAGTTGGATCGATTTTGTCTTCATTTTTTTGGGTCAACAATAACACTTTTTAAATTTTATTGTTATATTTATTGAACAATAACACTTTTTTAATTAAATAATAACTAAAAGAGTCACATTTATGACTCTATCGGGTCATGTCCTAGTATTATGAGGTTTGGTTAGAATTGTGTTTTAGGTGATTTGGATAGAGTAAATGTTGTCCTCCGAGTTGGGTTTTTTGATTCAATCACTTTATGGTAACTCTATATATATAAGTCGATTAATTGGTATATGATATATGAAGAATATGTCATGGATTAAATGACATACACAATATTATAAAAATTATGTCGTCCGAAGGGAGTTGCCAGAAAGAGCATGTGACACACTGGGCGTCATCTGTTGAAACATACTTGAAAAGTCCATAATGAAGTATCTAGTAACATACTTGAAAACTCCATAATGAAGTATCTAGTGTAGGCCGCGTACCTTGTATGGGTATAACATGAGATAATAATGATATGATTTATTTATGGATATATATTATAGGGTTTGGTCGAAACCACAATAAGTTTTAAAGTAATAAAGTATAATTACATTCAATCTTATTATTACTTTGGTATTTCTAGGGTGTGGGGACGCAAGGCTGCAAAATCGTAATAGGTATTGTACAACTGAATCAAATTATTGATAAAAATGCTCAATCCATTTCATCTAATTAAAGATCAACATACAAGTGGAAAATAGATCTTAAAGGTAATCTAATGACCCTCAAAATAGCTATAGCATAAAATATCCATAAAAAACAAATCAATTGACAACAATGAAACTTGCCATTTCTCAAAACACCCACTGTGATAAAGTCTTTAGCAGACACAAGGTTTTTTTACCAACCACACCAACAGCCTTGGATACAAAAACAGTGCCCAACAGGCGAATACTTTAGTTTCCAGGAGCAATTTCATGTCATGTGTCTTCAATTCTAGCTCCCTGTCACTAATAAACATGGACAATATGAAAAGTAAGTAAAACCCCCCTACATTCAAAAACAGTCAAAGTAGACAAACTGATACACAAATTATGTGGTGCTACCCACAAAAACCTTAATTTACTACATTTCGACATACACAAGTTCAATTGATCGAGCATAAATTAGCATAACCAAACATTGGTTTATCAAAATCATATAAACTCCAAGCATAAGATTATACATAGAAGAGTAAAAGGATAATCATATATATAATGTGAAATTTATCTAATCTCAACACTAACCATAAGCTATACAAAGTATTTTCCGAGATTTGATTAAAATTATTTCCACTTCCATTTTATTCAAACCAATTTGCACCAATTCATGTCTTTCCATTAGCCCTATAGACAAAGAATTAAACAGAGGGCTCAAAAAAAAAAAAAAAGAATTAAACAGAGCCATAAGCACCTTAGCCGGAAAATTAAATTTGCCATGTCAATGAACTATACATGAATTATCAAATTTAGGGACTTCTATTTCTTAGAGATCACGCCATAATATAATAGTAGTCATGGCAAGTTCACACTATGACTTATATTGCACCAATACATTCATAAATAACATCAGAACTTATATTTTGGAACACTCACATTCATACTCTATATATGGTTCTCTTCTATTGACAAAGATAGCTAGATATTCCCATCCCAAATGTCACAAATATTTTGTAGATGCACAATTTTTAAACACTCACATTCTTGCTCCATAAAAGATAGCCTAGGAACATAAATAAAATTAACAACAAATACTTGTTAAATAGAAATAGAAAAGAGAATACCTTTATGAACCAACGTACCAGAAACATAACACAAGAAACTCAAATTCAGCACATTCAATTCTTACCAGAAGAAGAACCTACATATCAAGGCAAAAGGGACAATTAAGAATAAATCAACATAATTAATTAGGTTAAAGTAGAAGAAGAACACATGCAAAGGAAGCTAGGGACAATGGTAGAAGAATCAGACCTTCAATTGATTAGCCATTCTAGCCTTACTATTGGATTAAAAATCAATTCAAAGCCACAAAGCAATTCACGCTCCTGCTGATTGACTACATTGAACACAAGCATTCAAAATCAATTCAAAGCCACAAAGAGATTTCTTTACACAGGGAATATGAAAGCAAACCTAAAATTCTCTGCAAGAGAAGTCATTAGATCCTCAGATGGAATCTGAATATGGTGCTCGTGCAAAATTGCTTCCATTTCAACAACCTGATAGCAAGCCAAAACAGGCATATAGCTCGAATGCAATCAATCCCCAACAAACCAAAACAGGCAATAGGGTTATTCAACTTCTCAGGGTATTTGATCCAACACAATCACGCTGATATCAAGCCACATCCACAAAACTACCAAAAAAGCAAGCTAAATTCACAAAACGACCAGAAAAACAGATAACACTGATGGCAATTCGAGAAAGCAGCAATATCAAGAATTCAAAAGTACAGATTTAATCCCCAAAAACAACGACAAAATCACCATAAACCCAAATGAATCCAATGTCAAACCGAACTCAGAGGGAAGCCCGAAAATTGATAGAGTTTCAAGAGACAAAAACCTCGGTTTGGGTGAAGCGGAACGCAGGTCCTCCATTGCATTCGTTAATCTCTTGATCATATGAACCACTCTCGTGCAGGTAACTTGACCCAATTTCACGGTCGAATTGCCTTAAGTTGTCAAAAAAACCGCACTTCAAAATTGAATCTATAGTTACAGATGCTTAATTGAAGTGTGATGGCATACAGTTCTTCGCATATACTTTTGGAGAAGACGGTGGCAGCGAGCGCAACACTGGAGAAAGGCCATTCGAGCGGAAATTGGAAGACGACCCAACTGAAAGACTACTGGAAGTGGAAATTGGAGCGGAGAACCCTAAATCGAGTGCAGCGCAGCCGAGCGGAAGACGCCGGTGTCCGGACGGAGCTCGACAATGAAATTCATGCGCCGGGCTGGCGAAGGCGGAGGCTCCGACGGTCGCTCCGGTCGGCGGTAGGCCGAAATTGGGAGTTGTAGTTCATGTGAGAGTGGAGCGGAGCCGACAGTCTTGGGCGAAAATTAGGGTTCATGAGAGAGATTGGCTTAATAACTACACACATTTTCTACCCTAAACTGGCGCTAGATAGTGAAGGGGAAGGAGAAGAAAAGGTAACCGGCTTTTTCATTGATATTCCTAGGACACGTGTAATGCAGATAAGGTAGATACGTGGTGCAAAATTTTCAACAGACATTGCTAGGCGAATAAAGAATAGGGAGATGTCACACCTTCGTACTTGGATTTGTAAATTGGTTACTCTTGAATAGGATTATGCACATCAAGTGTGAGTGTGTTTGTGGGTACGAGTGTGTTTGGTTTCCTTCCCCAAGTCTCTTCTTGTACAAATCATTAATATTAACTCCAATCTAGAGTTTGAGCTTGATCGCTATAACATGATTTCTGTAAAGGGAACAAAGTTGTATTTTCTATTAGCCAAAAATACTTACCGGGATTTGCTTTACTCATAACAACTTTTTCATGTATCAACTTGTTTAATAATGATAGATGATCCGGTTCGTTGAGTCACGCAATCTGGCCTTGATAGGGCATTCTCTAAGGAAAACTATGAACACGTATAGCTTCTTTTTCATTGTCTCCCGGACAATGCCAAAATAAAGGTGAAAACTTAGAGGGAAGGGAATACACTAACTAGCCTCCATCCCTTAATATAAAATACCCATTTTCCATTTTTTTTCCTCTTTCTCTTCTCTCTCTTCCTCCATTACCCTCTCTCTCTCTCTCCCTCTTTCTCTACTCTCTCTTCTCTCTCATCTCCCTCTTTTGTTCATCCTCCCGATCCAATCGGTGATGGCGGCGCGACGACCACCGGTGGCGGCGACGACGGCCAGCAAGGTGAGGCGGCGACGAGCGTTGGCTGTAAGCGAGCGGGTTGACCGGGGGTTCCGACGGCGACGAACGGTGGCGGCGAGCGAAGTGGTTCACCGAGGCTTCCGAAGACGACAAGCGGTGGCGACAAGTGAGTTAAGCATCATCGGTAGACATAGATCTACATCTAGAAAAGCTTTTTGTTATGAGTTTGTGTTTATGGGTTATGGGTTTTAGTGTAATAGGTTTTGTGTTTATGGGTTTTAGTGGTGACAAGCCTTTTGTTACGGATTTTGTGTGTGACAACTCGTTTTTTGTTCATATGACAGGTTTTGTGTTTATAGGTTTGTGTGTGTGACAGGTTTTTGTTCTAGATTTTGTGTGTGACAGGGTTGTTGTTATGGGTTTTGTGTGTGACAGCTCGTTTTTTGTGTATGACAAGGGGTTTTGTTATGAGTTTTTTTGTGTGACAGCGTTTTTGGTCTGCTTTTTGTGTATGACAGGGGATTTTGTTATTGGTTGTGTGTGTGTGACAAGTTTTTTGTTATAGGTTTTATGTATGACAGGGTTTTTGGTATGTTTTTTGTGTGTGACAAGTATTATGTTATGGGTTTTGTGTGGCAGGCTTGTGTGACAGGGTTTTTGGTCTGTTTTTTGTGTATGACAGGGTTTTTGGTCTGTTTTTTGTGTATGACAGGGGGTTTTGTTATGGGTTGTGTGTGTGTGACAAGTTTTTTGTTATAGGTTTTACGTATGCCAGGGTTTTTGGTATGGTTTTTGTGTGTGACAAGGTCTTTGGTATGCTTTTTGTTACGGATTTTTTGTGTGACAGCTCGTTTTTTGTTCGTATGACAGGTTTTGTGTTTATAGGTTTGTGTGTGTGACAGGTTTTTGTTATAGGTTTTGTGTGTGACAGGGTTGTTGTTATGGGTTTTGTGTGTGACAGCTCGTTTTTTGTGTATGACAGGGGGTTTTGTTATGAGTTTTTTTGTGTGACAGGGTTTTTGGTCTGTTTTTTTGTGTATGACAGGGTTTTTGGTCTGTTTTTTGTGTATGACAAGGGGTTTTGTTATGGGTTGTGTGTATGTGACAAGTTTTTTGTTATAGGTTTTATGTATGACAGGGTTTTTGGTATGTTTTTTGTGTGTGACAGGGTCTTTGGTATGGTTTTTGTGTGACAGGTTTTGTTATGGTTTTTGTGTGTGACAGCTGGGTTTTTGTTCGTATGACAGGGTTTGTGTTAATAGGTTTGTGTGTGTGACAGGTTTTTTGTTATAGGTTTTGTGTGTGACAGGTTTTTTGTTATGGTTTTTGTGTGTGACAGATTGTTTTGCTCGTGTGACAGCTTTTGTGTTTATGGGTTTCAGTGGTGACAGTTTTTTTGTTATGGGCTTTGTGTGTGACAGGGTTTTTGTTATGGATTTTGTGTGTGACAGATTTGGTTTTGTTTATATATTAATTATAATCATAGCCTATTAGCTCAAATGGTAGAGCAACGTGCTAAATGCACGGTAATGTGGGTTCAACTCCCACATAGGCTTTGTGTGACAGGTTTTGTGGTGACGAGTATATTGTATGTGGATAATGGACGAAAATTGGGGGTTTTGTATGACAGATAGTTTTTTGTTCGTATGGCAGGTTTTGTGGGACAGGGGGTGTGAGGTGGGATGCAGTGGAATGGGTGAAATTTTTTTTGTTGTATGACAGGTCGTTTTTTGTGTGACAGGGGGGTGCGGTGGCATGGTTGTAAATTTTTTTTTTGCCCAGGGGCATTTTCGGAAAAAAGCCTAATTACCACATTTATTTTTGTGGGAGGCCTTCCGCTCCAAAATGTAGCCCTTGCGGGCTACATACCTCTTTCGTTCGAAAACTTATCGCTTTGCTCAAGCCAAGGTGTGCCCAATGATGTATTTAAGCTCAAAACCCCTTTTTTAGACACAAAATTTCTAATATAGCTTCTTTTTATTTATACTTCTTTATGCATCATATAATGCATGAACTTGAATGTATTAGAAATTTAACAATCAAATTTTTTCTCTATCTCTACTCGTTATCTCCATCGAATTATCTTACAAATGCAGATTTGCTGCATTTGTTTTCACATAGCCCAACTTGTCATTTTATAATTTTATATATGTAGAGATAGATCATGCTTTATAATTGTGCAAATTCAAAAGCTTTACATATATGTGTGCAGGAATTTGACAGCATTAATCTGAACATACATCTAAAATACGTGAACACAACTACTTCATATGTGAACGTACATCTAAAATACATGAACATGATACTCAAATACGTGTGAACACAACTACTTCATATGTGAACGTACATCTAAAATACGTGAACATGATACTCAAATACGTGAACACAACTACTTTATATATGAACGTACATCTAAAATACGTGAACATGATACTCAAATACATGAACATTATACTTAAATATGTGAACGTACATCTAAAATGCATGAACATGATACTCAAATACATAAACATTATACTCATATATTGTGTAAATTCGAAAGCTTTACATATATATGTGCAGGAATTTGACAGCATTAATCTGAACATACATCTAAAATACGTGAACACAACTACTTCATATGTGAACGTACATCTAAAATATGTGAACATGATACTCAAATACATGAACACAAGTACTTTATATGTGAACGTACATCTAAAATACGTGAACATGATACTCAAATACGTGAACACAACTACTCCGTACTTTATATGTGAACGTACATCTAAAATACGTGAACATGATACTCAAATACGTGAACACAACTACTTTATATGTGAACGTACATCTAAAATACGTGAACATGATACTCAAATATGTGAACGCACATCTAAAATACGTGAACATGATACTCAAATATGTGAACATTATACTCAAATATGTGAACGTAAATCTAAAATACGTGAACATGATAATGAACACACATCTAAAATACGTGAACATGATACTCAAATACGTGAACATTATACTCAAATATATGAACGTACATCTAAAATACGTGAACATAATCAAAGTCATAATGTGAACTCCAACTATTTACAAAATATTGTTTCCATGTCTAATATATAAGTAAAAAAATACCATCAAATATGTAGTCAGTTCTACATTAACTTCCTAATACGTTATAGATCACATCAACTTTCTATTACATCTTCTACTAGCTAATGTCTATCCATTGATTTCTTCTCTTTATCAACCTACTCCCTCATTTCCATTTTCTTTTTTTCTGTTTTGTGGAGGAGTGATTTTTCCCCCTAAACAAAAAAAAACATATATGATGATCAAATAATGTTCATCAAACATTAAAAAATAAGAAGACAGAATCATCATTTTTGAACAGAGGAAACAAATATGTAAACATCTCAGTAAAACACGTGAACAAATAAGACAAGCATGTGAACATGCTTAATCTAAAATATTACCATTTTTATTTGTGAACAAATACATAGAATATGTGAGCATAGTATTTAAATACATGAACATGATAGATAAATATGTGAACATTATAGTATCTATTTTTTTATAAGTTGAGGATTGCATATATAGCAGCTAGAATAGAGGAATTGATTTCCAATTAAGCTGAATACTTAGAATCGACTTTGTTTATAATAGAATATGATCAACGGTTGAATATACTTTCTTGTAACGGTACAAAAGCACACAAATATTATCCAACTTCTATACCTTACCCAACTTCAGCTAGTTCCTTCATCTTGGTCTATACAAGTATGGTACGTTATATCTATGCCCCCATATCAACATCTCTCATATTGAAACGATTCATTTCCCAAGAACAACAGAAAATAGCACAGGTAAAAATTCATGTAAACCAACCCCCGTTGGTCTAGCGGTAGAAAACTCTTGGTAGTACCAAGAGGTCACCGGTTCGATCCTCGGGGTTGGCCACTGGGGGCATGGCAGAATAATATTCTGCTAGGGTGGGGCTAATGCCACACCTAGTCATAACGTGGTCTCTTGCTCCGCAGGGCCCGTGGGATTAGTGGGTTCGCTCTGGCGGCCCGACACCCACGTTAATTCCAAAAAAAATTCATGTACTGACACCCAATGCCAATAGTCAAGATGAAAAACAATTACTACAAAGCAAGTGGGTTCCGGCCAAGTGGACTTTGCTTCAATCACATGACGCCTTTACATCTCATACATAATCCAGATCAACATTGCTGCTCTTCTATTAAGCAAATGGGTTACAGGCTCAAAGCAAGTTTTTCAATTCAATCCAGACTGCTCCGGTGGTTGCAACTATAAATCTTAGCGGTGTCACATTCCTCCTCACCAAAACCCTCTTCACATTCCCACCGCCTTCTCCTCCATTATTGCTCTTCTCCATTGAAAGTGAATTACCACCACTAGCTGAATTTGTAGTGTTGTTGTTGTTGTTGTTGTTGTTGGAGGTCTCTACTGACCTCTTCGCCGAAGACTTGCTCAGCCGCCTTCCGCCACCAGCCGATTTCTGGGCTTGTGGGTCCCGCTTCCTGCTCCGGCTAGACGCCGTCCTCCGGTGGGACCCTCTTGACTGCCGCCTCCTCTGCCTCTCGTCGGAATTGAGCTCAATTGGGATGCTATTGCCCCCTCTAGTTTAATAACCCACTTCCCAGAAATTAAATCAGGTTTCCGATGCCATGGCCGTAGTGATGCACGCCGGCCTCGCCTTCGAAGGCGGATCCAAGCTCAAGATGCTCATCACCTATGTCGATAATCTCCCCACTGGGTAATTTAATCTCATTCAATTCAATCCAATCTACGATTTCCTCTTTCCCAGTCCCTCCTGTTTATTTGGTAAGAGAGTTCCGGTGATGGCGAATCCGACGAGGACGACCAATTGCGACCCCACTCTCTCTTGTAGAGGACAGATCACGGATTGAATTTCCTCCACACCGCCATTTCAGTTTCGTCTCTTCTTCGGCTGCAATGCGCTTTGAGCTTCTTCACCGGTGGGAAGAACGAGGAACATGCGAGGGATAACAAACACACGTCCCTTTGTTTTGAAAGCCAAAGACAAATTTGCCTTAAAGTTCCGTATATTTGCAAAATTGCCACCGTTCCCCTTTTAAACCCCATCCCCCTAGTGAGCTTCTCATTTCAATCTCAACCGTAGATTCTTCGAATCTAACGGTTGTTATTTGTTTATAGTTTATATTTTAAGAGAGATTTTCATGTGAATCAACGTTATAATTATATTCTAAAAGATAATAGATTGCCCATGTGTTGAATTCTATGGTCAATTTGTTCATTCACATTTGTTAAACTCTATTGCCAATGTGTTGAATTCTATGGTCAATTTGTTCATCAATATTTGTGCAACTCAATGGTCAAATTTGTGCAACTCAATGGTCAAGTTTGTGCAACTCAATGGTCAATTTGTTCATTCATATTTGTTAAACTCTATTGCCAATGTGTTGAATTCTATGGTCAATTTGTTCATCAATATTTGTGCAACTCAATGGTCAAATTTGTGCAACTCAATGGTCAAGTTTGTGCAACTCAATGGTCAATTTGTTCATTCATATTTGTTCAACTCTATTGCCAATGTGTTGAATTCTATGGTCAATTTGTTCATCAATATTTGTGCAACCCAATGGTCAAGTTTGTGCAACTCAATGGTCAAATTTGTTCAACCCAATGGTCAAATTTGTACAACTCGATTATAGACAACAAATTTGGTCAAATCAAATTGTTATTGACATTTATTAAAATGCTTACTTCAATATTGATCTGATCAGCTTAATGTTTGGAATTTCTCATTGACCTCCTTCCACACTTTGGCAAGCACAGGTATCTTCAAAATTCATCTGATCAATTTGCAATGGAGTGCACTTATTTCTAACATAAAAAAAATTCCTAGGGGACCAGACCACTAACCATTCACCTACAAAATTTTAACCATTTAAAAATGGCAATACAGGAAATGTAGGAGTTTAGATATAGAAAAACAAAACTAATGTTGTTCTAATGAAACTTGAATTGGTGGAACATCATTTCGATTCCCCGGCTTCATCAATGCAAATCCAAATGTTGTTTCAAAGATCAACCGGTAACCAACACAATATTCAACAGAGATTTTGTGAAACAAGATCGAGAGAAGAGAACTGTGAATAGGATACCGCCATCCAGGTGCGTTCAATTCCAGAGAAATCGTAGCCAGTGCGAACGGCCTCAGCCAAGCTCCGCCTCCTCTGAAACTATGGCGGCCGAATCGTCCCCCGCCCCCACGACAAGGCACTCTCCTACGCCGGCAGCGAGACTCGCCTCTTCGCCGTCGAGTTCGATCCGGACTCCGCCAGATCCGGACATCGATCCATCCCCTAATTCCATATCTAATCCGACACCGCTCGGCGGATCTAATCCGAGACCGCTCGGCGGATCTATACCGAGACCGCTCGCGCTTAGCGAAGTAGGAGGAAGGGCTGTAGACCGGCAACTGGCTATCGCTGGCGACGCCGTCCACAGGAAGGCGGTGGTTTCCGTCGGGGACTCCCGGAGACGGAGAAGGTGAGGAGAGCGTCATCGCCGGCGACGGCGGAGTCCTTCGCAGTTCGCACCACCGCCTTTGCTAGATCTGCCCCATCCAGGCTCACGACGACGAGCCAGACTGAAGGTTCCGAGCCAATTCCTTGTTAATCTGCGCCAATTCCTTGCTAGATCTGTTTCTGCTCGTCCTCTCCACGCAATCCACAAGCGAAGAAATCGCGTTCGCGGCCGCGATCTGCGCCTCCGCCGACCCCCCGTCCTTCAACAGCTTCAGCAATGGCGGAATCGCGCCTTGGCGAGGGAGAGAACGACCTTGGCGACGGGGCGAGAGAGGTCGTCGGAGGAGGAGGAGTGGAGAGATTGCGAGACAACGGTCGTACACTTCATCAACCAAACCGCTCTGTCCCAGCGGCTGGTGTCCAAGTATCCATCCGCTTCCGGAGGCATTGTTTCCGGTGCCGGTTCCGGCGCCGGCAACTGGTTGAGGTGCGGAGATTCGGCGCATCGGAGGAGGGAAGAAGGCGGAGGAAGAGGGAGGCCGAATCATCGGAGGAGGGAAGACTGGCAGAGCGTTGGCTTTTCCTGAGAATTCTCTCACACGCCTTATTTTTTTGTCTTCTTTAATTAAAATTCATATTGACTGTACTATCGTCTTTGATCTAACGGGTGAGAAGCATTCCTATTTCTCACCGTAAGATCCTTTCTTAGATGACTCTTTCTCTTATATGATATATTTGATACTTTAATATTTTAGCTTGGGCCTCAAGGTACGTAGATGCTATATATATAATGCCCTAATAGTAAATATCACAAGTAAAGTTTCCGAGTAATTCTGTTCCTTTAAATTGTTCAAACTCCCTTTTGCATCGATCAGCGAAGAAGTCAATTCAATCTCTCAACAATGTCCGTTTACATTCCGGAAGAAGTCCTAGCTAGTTCAAGTTCTAAAGCATGCACCGGCGAAATCGCTATTGTGATTCCGATGCGTGTGCAAATGGTGGAAACAACTCATCGACTCCCCGTCCGTGGTGCTCAACCACCTCGCTCTCCAAAAGCCCGGGCTTTTAGCCATGAACATCCATCACAAAGTGCCCGAATTTTTTCTTCTCGGTCCCGAAACCCTCCCCTCGGTCGACACCTTGCCTTACTCTAGCGAGCACGACAACACCTTCGCCTTAATGGGCACCCATCACGGAATCGTATGCCTTTACCGGTCTTATATGGCATGGCAGCTAGCATTCATATTTGGAACCCTTGCATGTGTAAGCTAATGAAGGTTCGTGTTCCTAAGTACATGCATAGGATTCATGATAATGATCGTGACGGATCTCATCCTAGTACTTTCTCTGCCTTTTGGATTGACCCTCTCACCAAACACTTTAAAATGGTCGTGGTTAAAATAGTGTATCGTTATGATTCTGATAAAGCATTGGAGAAGTATGGGGCCATTTATTCGTCAATCAAAAGGTGGCTGGAAGAAGATTCCTCGGGGTAAATTGATGAAAAGCATAGACATTCACATGATCGCGATCAAAGTGGGAAATTCAGGTTTAGTGATGGGAAATAGGGCTTACTGGAAAGCCTGGCCTTATGTTCCAAGTATAAAATTATTTTGCAATAAGATTAGGCTTGTGATACTATCTTATGACTTTGATCAAGAAAGGTTTGATAGCATTGAAGGGCCCTTTGTAGCAGTGTTTTCTAGCCCATCTCTTTGCGAGTGGCAAGGATGTCTTTCGATTGCGTACATTGACCAGCAAGAAAATCAATTTCACTTCGTCTCGAGGCGAGAAGGCTCTTGAGTTAGCCTCTTTAGCTTTAGTGTCACTCCCGATGTATGGGATGTCTATGGTTTTCTGAAAGAAACGAAAGAAAACGATAAGGTTCTTCTAGCTGAAACGAGTGATCGTCGGTTGGCTTTATTTGACACTAGAGTTGGTTATGTTACTTTGAAGAGTGTAGACGATAAGCCTGGCTTTATGGGCTATGTGGCTCATGGTTTTGTAGAAAGCCTTGTTTTTCCTTAGGGATTCTAGTTTATATTTTTGGTCGAAGGAGAGACGGTAGCTAGTTTCCGTGACCTCGAAGGTCATTCAAGATGTTATATTGAAATAGTGTGTATGACCTTTCTTAATTTTTGTAGAAAGCCTTGTTTTTCCTTAGGGATACCTATATAGCTTATATTGAAATAGTGTGTGTATGACCTTTCTGAAATTTTGCTTTTGCTCTGAACTCTACTATTCAATAATGTTATAAACTTTTGTCTACTTTCCAATGACGTACCAATCAAGATGTTATAAACTTGGAGGCACTAAAAAAGGACAGTTTATAACGCGTGGTTTTTAATGCACATGCATTACTCATATCTAATATGCATACAACTCGCACTTGTGACTTGTCCATTGGAGTATAATTTATATTGTCGACTTAATGTCCATATCGATCGATCGCATCTAATATCTACTCATCTACTCGATCGTTCAAGTGTGATCTCCTTTTTAGGTTAGAGAGGTACATAATAAACGGTGGTCACATCGCCTACATTATAGTTTATGGCTAGGCTTTCAACCACTTAGTTAACTGCCAATTCCTGTAATATACAGTACTATACTTGGTGGTTTAATGTAATGAATAGAGAAAATTAAAGTAAGAAGTAGCACTAGATCGATCATTCAATCATGGAAGATTTGGGAAACGAATATATATAATCATCCAATAAAAGGTAGTTGCTTCTTTTAGAAATACACTTAGTTAGCTTAAGTTAGCATGATGTCATTGCTTGTCACTTCAACTGTTTTGAAAGTTAGTGAATGATTGATGTTACTATGAAATCAGGATTATCATTAGCCAAACCATGCTTGCTATTACTCTTTTTCCTTCTTTTTTTTTAAAGGGGTGATTGATGTTATTTTGTACAGTAGCACTCATTCAAATTGCACGTTACGCTACTAAAATATTGCGTACCCTTAAGTTTAATCTTTAGAGAAGACCTTATCCACAACGTGGAGCAAAGTCGCAATGTTCTTAGAGCATGTAAATTGAGTTAGGCGAGACAAGATAGTTTTAGGTAATTTTCTAGGTTGGCAAAGATTTTGGATTCTTAAGTAACAAAATATTCAGTCCTTAACATTAAAGTTTTAATATCAAAGATTAAGAACATAGATACGGTCTAGTCAGTTGACTAGGCAGGTCAAATGGGCGCCCAAGAACACTGTATCATGAAATCTCTCCACAAAACCTAGAGTTTAGGACGAAATTTTCGAATGTCGACTTGGTTACATATCACTATCACATAGGTGAAAATGAAAATTGACCAAATTTTACAACTGTTGACAAGTTTTCTGTTCCCGAGAAGCAACGAAAGGGAAATAACACACGTAAATGCATACTACACCAAAGGCTTCAACTCAATGAATTCCAACCATGTTTATTAGCAGGCCCAACTCAATTCAATGCAATTTAATTCTGCATTAATGGGCAGAGAAATCAGGTGATGATACCCCACTACAAACCAAAATTCACTACAAATTCGTCAATCAAGAAATTGACCATTTCCTGAATATCTTCCACTCCATATGATTACAACTTTTAACTTTACTTGCCGGTAATGTGAACTCAGGATCCGTATTCTTGCTGCAAGAATACATGACAAAACCTGTTGTTTTCATACAAGTTGACATACACAATCTTCTCTTTTACCACTGTAAAAAAGAACCCTGCAAAACTATGTTACACGGAAACGGAAACGAGAAGCGACACGGGAAAAATTACCCATTTCCATTGTTTTACAGTAAAAACGAGTTTTCGAGCTTCAATCCCGAGTTTCGGGCAAGAAACGGAAACAGAAAAAGCCGATCTATTAAATTTTCTGGGTAACAGAGCTACAAACATCAGACACAATTGGAGTTGCATAGAGAAAAGATCAACAGTTCAACTGTTTCATTCAAGTACGTGTATTAACAGCTCAATGCTCCAACTACAAGAAAGAAGGAAAAGCGCAATACGGTCTGTTTGGCACTACACAATTACAACCATGTCAATGACCTCATTAGGAAATGTCGGCTACCATAAAAAGCATCAATATTACCCTCTACTACTTCATAAGGTTAAAAAGTATATACTAAGGGTGTGTTTGGATACCCACAGACTATGCATCCTAATGCAAAATACCGGATTATCTTGAGTAAGCCAAACACAGCCTTACTTGTGAGGAGTCAAATATTATTACGAACTACGGAAATAGAATTTACGGGTCCGTATGTGGAGGATAAGAGCAAGAAGAGTTCCAAACGAACAGAGTGATCCCCAAATGATGAAAGTCTTCTGATAACAACTCAAACCGAAACACCTTTCGTCTCCTCTTGCTTCTTTTTGGTATAGGAAGGCAGCAAATCCTCCAAAAAGAAAGGAGCCTATTGGGATATTTGCCACCACAATGTTATGGTTCACTCCAAAGTTCTTCGTTCCAAAGAGCTCGGTTGTTAGTGAGACACATAGGGTAGATATGGCTCCTGTACAAACTCCAATAATTGATGTGCTGATGTAGAGTACAAGATTGCTCTTGTGTAGAAGCAAGAAGAAGGCTCCTGATAGTGGTACCATCATGGTTACAATAGATGCTGGGCCAGGAACCATGATTCCGCGCCTATTTAAGTGGGAAAAAGGAAGAAGCAGAAATCAGTTTTATGTAAAAAATAAAGAAAGTTTAAAGAGGAAGGACTGTAGGCCATGAAAAGCTTCAGATTTCAAATAAAGATTGTACCTTGAGCAAATGTAGTGAAGAACACATGGCAAGAGACGGCCGAAGAAGCCAAATGCAGAGGATAAAGAGACGAGAGAAGATGTCCTCTGATAGCCCCGAGACTGAGCAACCTGCCCCAAGTTGTTCATAAAGACAAGGCCAAGTGTAACTCCTAAGAGATACACAAAGAAATATAGCCAAAAGGACAACCTCTTCAACATCAATCCAGCTCCAATTTCCTCCATAACCGCCGCCTTGGATTCAGGTGTGTGAATTTCCATATTACTAACGAAATCCACCCACTTCACACTGCTCTCAACATCCTCAGTAGTGGTACCCTCTATTCTTGGGCTGCTAAGATGACACACTCTAGCAGCCGTGTTGATAAAGAGCTTCCCTTTAAACATGATTGCGCTCAGATAATCACATAATGGAACGACAAGTGGAAGTGCTAAGCATGAACCAATGCCGATTACATTAACCAAAGGCGGTAGCTTCCCTGAGGCTGAACCCAGAGTGCTACTTAGAGCATATAATCCAGTACCCACTGTGATCATGGAAATTACAAAGAACCCAGCTTCGGATTTTTGTGGCCTGCTAAAACTAAGGTTTCTAACAACAGGCGCAGTTATGAGACTAACAACTATAGGCAAAGTTGCATTTAGCAGAAGATAAGCTTGAGCTCTTCCTGATACCCTAGACAAAAAAGCATCCACTATGGCTGTATAAATCACAGCACTTAAGCCTCCATAGCTTGTTGTTAGCCCAACGGCTGCCTGAAGTTGCAAGGGAAAGTTTTTTACAGCAACAATATAACAAACAGTGTTAATCCAGCAAATGCTGTTTCCAGCTAAAACATTGAGCAAGAAGATTCCCCAATATGATAGAGATGGAATACAACGAATAACAAAGAGATACTGGATTCCATATCCGATTAACCCGAGAGATGATCCGATCATAAGGACTAGCCATAAAGGGAAATACAAGGCAGCAAGACCGGATAGCCAACCGAAAAGCTTTCCAGCATCTGAAGCAGATGCAAGGTTATTAAGCTGAAGCTGTGATAAAGATAAGAGCTGTTTCAGCTGAGAAGAGTATGCAGGGAAATTGGTGTTTGTTCCATTGATTGATTGGAGCCAAATAATGCCCACTAAGCTCAACCAACGGAGGGTGGAAGAAGGCATAGTGTAAGGTTTTTGGAGGTGAGCATGATATGAAAACCATGCAACAGACCTTGGCTATTTATAACCCAAATTGTGAGTGTGGTATGGCTAGTACTAGGTAGGAAGAAATCTATATGTGAACACAGAGAGGAAGAGTCAGAAATGATAGCAGCTACATGGCCAAATGTGTGGTATTTTTAACAGCCATCAGCTTTGTATTTTATTTTTTTGATATGTGTGATGGAAAGGAAAAAATGGGCGGGTTAGAAGATACCATACTCTTAGGTATTAATATCACCCACAAAGGGTCGATGCAGGGACGGGTGAGTTTAATCTACGCGCATTAATCGGGATAAGGGATTGAAACAGATATTTGGGGAGAAATCCAAAAATTAGCTGAAGACATGAATCTAACTAGCCTCCAGTTATTTTAAAACATGACATCATGCATTGAGTCAGAATTACATCAATAAAGTCATTTAGAGCCACCCATGTGGAACCCCAGCCCCACAAACTGGTGAAAGTGTGAAACCGTTCTCGTTAAAACTCTTTGATCAGAACTACGGCAGGAAATATCGCACGGATGATTTAGATTACCAGGATTGCAGGGAGAGTATCAAGCTACAAAAACTCAGCAGTATATACATGTGGACAAGGCGCATTTAAAGATTATCAAACGGGGCTGATCGAACTCTAACCATATAGTTTAGCTCAGATTTACCACAACCAGCATGGCATATCTCTAGGTTCATTCAAGAGACAAATCTAAGACGTTCCATTGAAGTCTCATGATAGATTATATGTTACATGATCTTCATAGATTCATGTTCTTTTAGTTTGTTGTTTTATAGTGGGGCTTTTACCATGTGTTTCCTGCTGCATTAAATACCAGAAACATGAAAGACAGAAGAAAAGTTTTTGACCACAAAGGAGAAGAAGAGAAGATGGTCAAACAGGTGAATCTTCTGATTTCTAGGACCCTGGGCAAGGTCTTTAAAGAATTTAATAATGTATGGAAAGAGGACAATATTAAAACTCTAACAGAGAAATCCATCAAAAGGAACTATCTTAAGCTGTATACGTCCATATGTAATATAATTACCCTAATTTACAGAATACTTTTAATCATTTGTGTATTATGTTGAGCAGTTTGCATGACAAACAAACTTCTGTCATTTGGGATTTCATCCCTTTGAATGTTACTTGCACAGCAAAACAATGGAAATTATTAGACCAAGTCAATACGTACACAGGCTGAGAACTCCATGTCATTCTCAACCTCTTTACTGTGAAAGGCCAATCAATATGCATATGCTAGTAGTACTTAAGACTCCAACAAGAAATCAATAAGGCAGTTGAGGTTAGCCAAACCCAATACAAAATATGTAAGCAACTAAAACATTTGTAAACCAATGTTAGCAAACTGTCATATTCACATCAGAGAATAGCCCTTTTCCCTTTCCAGTTTTCTGAAGAAGCGATAACGAAAAGACCCTAATACTAGCAATGAGGAAACAGAATACCATAGGGCAAAGGGTTAGAACACAGACATCATACAAAAATCTAAAACTAACAAAAATGGGTAACATTTGAGGTAATTCTTTGAAATCTTCCTAACATCTTCTGGCAAGAAACAGGACAGATAGCAGATATGTATACCTATTAATGTAATCACCATTTTTATGTGAAGTGTATATGAACTATTATGTGTCTTAATAAGCAACCATACATGCTAGAGGTTGGTGGCCAATTGAGAAGACCCTATTAACACTTCCAACAACATAAGGTAAACACGAATGAGCATGAATCACAGATAAATGTCACATATCGTCTATAACTAACTAAAAAGACGTACAATTTGAGCTAACCCTAATAATTTCGAGTACATTGCAAAGTTGATGTGTTTATGCGATCCGAGTTAAAGTACAAGTAAGTACAAATTCGGACTATCTAAGCTGTGAAATTGCGAAAACATCTGCTATACGTGATATGCGTGTAAATTTGAAGCAGGAAATTGAAGAGTTGGTTTGTGACTACCTGAAATTAGGGTTTCCGGGTAGGGCAATTTGATGTTGGCGGGTAATTTCATAGCCAGGCCAATGACACCGGAAATCAATGGCGGAAGAACCTACGGGCAAGTCATGTCGAGGGTAAAGAACTTGTTTCCTCCGATTGCATTTTTTATTTCAAGGCCTTTCGATTTCAAGTCATTTTTCGTGTTAGGATAAATTATTTTCTGTAATGACAAATTAAATTCGTCTAAATTGATTTCGTTTGATTAAATAATTTTTTTGTGCTATAAATTCTTGCAATATTAATCTATGTCACCGATTAAATTATTGTCTTGAAAGCTAATTCGTGTTATAGTATATCATGTTGGCCTAATTTTTGTATTAAGCTAAATTATGTTTTGTTTTTTTGAGCTCAGCTAAATTATGTTGGTGTAAGCTATTTTCATGCTTTCCAGGTTGACCGACTTTCTATGTTAAACTAGTACAAATTCCGTACCACGTATGGGTAATTTAAATATAAATCCAAATTAACCGATTCGAGATTGAAATTTGACACGAATCCGCTTTTAACTCGAGAATTTAATTACAATCCAAACTCGATAGACCAGAGTCCGAACCTATTGACCTATACATGTACTTTTATTAATACAATGTTAATTCTAAAAAATTTATATTCAATTTTTCATAATTACATTATTATTTAGTATACTATTGACATATGTGAAAGTTTTCATTATTCTTCAAGATTTAATAATGACAAAAACATATATTAATTAATAAGGAAAAAATTTTAAGTTATCAAAAAAAATTACTTGAATATTTTTGAGTCATATAAGGATATAATGTTAAAAAAATCAAATTAGGAAAAGATTTTAAGATATCGAAAATTGGGGTAGATATCAAGCAGGTATAAGGAAATTGGATAAGATATAAAGTAGATAAATGGGTTATTCTTAGAAAGTATAATGCAAAAATATAAAATCATTATTTTATTCAAACTTGATGACGTGGCACAAATTTTTACACAGACTTGGGTTCTGCTTTATACTGTATTATAGTAGATAAGTTAGCCTAATTTCTTGAGAGGGACGGTCAATGGTAGGCGGAAGTAGTCTTGTGTCCGGTTCGGTTTACCGGTCCAAACCGGAACCAAATCGGAACCTTAACCTAAACCGCCAAACCGGCTGGGCTAGGTTAAGGTTAAGGTTCGGGGCTAGGCAAAACCGGTAAACCGGCGGGTTTAAACCGGAACCGGGTAAAAATCGGCGGTTTTTAGATTTATTGGCGATGAACCGGCCAAACCGCGGGCGCGGTAGCATAAACCGCGACCGCGGTTTCCTTCTGGATGAGAACCGCAGTCGCGGAATGTGGGCCATGCCCGCGGGCTCTCAGGAAAACAAAAAAAAATATAAAAAATTAGAACCGGACCGGAACCGGTCAAAACCGGGAGGAAACCGGTCAAGTCTGGAACCGGACCGGAACTGGCTAACCGGGTTCCCCAATGTTTGGGTTTAGGTTTAGAACCCAAACCTAAACCGCCGGTACCGGTTCGGAATCGGTAGTTAGGTTAACCGGACCCAGCACTAGGCAGAAGGCTCCGTTTCAAAATTATAAAAGGATCTTAATAAAAGATAAAATATTCAATTTAAAATGTATATTTTTAAAACAAAAGTGCAAACTAGTGGACTATTAAAAAAAATTACACATGAGCTGTAAAAAAATCACTATATACCTATTTAAAAAACAAAAATAAATTATATATGGGCTTTAAAACAAAATTTTAGACCCTATTATTTTCGAAAGTCGGTGTACAAGTTGCATCCTCTTAGAGCCGCCCTTATTGCTTGATCTATGGTTGTTTCGTTATAGTTGTGCTTCCCTAATTTCGTGTAACATTGCCAAATAATCCTGAACATAATTTTGTCTTGCCTAATTTCTTGTAGCATTGTCACTTCTGTTCATGCACTAACACGTCAAAATAAAATTGAAACCAATTACAAATAGTTTTGCGGAAGGCAGCTGAAATGGATGATGGGCGAGGATATTTGTGATTGTACTAGTAGCAAATCTTTTTGTCTGGAAATTAAAATAGGAGTTTCTAACTAGTGCAAGATAAGATCATCAGTAATGGAAAAGTCTCCAAAATTTCTTAATAAAAAAAGAAAAAATAAAATCAATAAAATCAGAAATTTGTTAGATCTTGTAGAGAAATTTACATAAAAAATTTCTTCCGCAGGAGTAAAAGTCTGAAATTAAAAAATGTTTTTCTATCCATATCTCACAAATCCCCCAATTTTATTTATTTTATCTTTTTTTTAGTTGCTAAGAAATCTTGAATGGATTTCTCCACTATGGATGCTCTAAAGTGGCTGCATCATTCAAACCGACTACCGGAGAAATTTGAAAGTTTTCGACAAGCTCACTCCGAAGGCCCCAATGATCGATACATCAGTGTGTGATTACCGGAGATGGTCATCTTTTCCTTCAAACACAAGCTTATTCCTGATTTTCCATGCTTGCCAGACCATGGTTGCAAACATGGTACTCCACATATCCCGTTTTTTGACATTGCTAAGGATCCGATCCCTGACGTTTGCACACGAGAAAAAGGAAGGGTGTAGATTACCACCAAGGTTGCTAACTAGAAGACTAATAAAATGTGCAACGAGGATAGTCTGCCAAGCAAATTATAAGGTTGTTGTCGATGCTACATTCTTGAAAGTAACAAAAATGGCTTATACAGGTGGTTCAAAAAAATAAATGATGTTATAACAATGTTTTTCATAAGTATCCGTTTTATGTGAGATGACTCGTTTAAATGCTTTATTTAGCACACATTAGTAGATTACAAATAGAAGCGATTGACACCTATAGAACATTAGTGACGGTGAAGAATTAGGATGACAAACTTAATGTGAATAAAGCTTTAAGAGACAGTACTAAATTATACAGACGTGATTGAAATTAGGATTTGTAATACTCTCATCAACATACAATCTTCCAAGATTATTTGCATTATACTATATTGAGATTTTGTTGTTGATTCAATTATATATTTATGTCGTTCATTCAATTATAATGATAAACTAAAATTTCAAAACTCTCATTCGAAAAAATAAGCTAAAATTTCCAGCTAATTTTTTGCTTGTAGAAAACATGACATCAATGAGACTTGCAATTTTTATTTATTTTTACTTAAGTGGACTAATTTAAAATTTTCCGAGCGAATATTGGAAAAAGCGCGTTCAGTCCTCTTCGGCGTCACCGGCCTGCCACCAACAAAGACGAGAAAGCAATCTTCAATCCCATGAAATTCGCTCCCGGAAATTGATTTCTCCGCTCTACAAGCACGAAACTGCGTTCCTCTAATCTCTCCGAATCCGAATTGAATGGTAATCAAAGACGCCGAGCAAGGGATCCCTCAAATCCCCTTCGACCTCTTCGTCAAGAAGAAATCCAAAGGACTCCTCAGCATCACAAATCAATTCAAATCCCTAGCCTACCTCGGCCAGATCGCCGACTCCTCAGACCGTCGCCGGCGTAAGCGTCTTCTGCTTGATCCCTCCGGCGTCGCGCTCATCTCAATTCACCGCCTCAAAGTAGAGTCTCCTTCTGATGCGATGAAATTCCGAAACCCTAACTTCCGAGTCTGATGAAATTGGAACGATTCGTTTTGTTTGTAGGATGGATCGTGGCGAGGATTCAAAGGCGATGGCGTTTTGGATGAGAATCTGTTGTTCAGAGTGGAGAGGACGCTCAAGACTTCCGATCGGATTGAGCTCGATGTGTTCGTTGCGAAGAATGGTGAGGAGTCTGTTTTGAAGATGAGAGGATCTGTTTACCGGAGATCTTGTACTATTTACAGTGAGAATTCGATTGTTGCTCAGGTGAAAATACTGATCATGCTTGAATGATTTGAGTTCTTTCGTTGATGGTGCTGAGTTTGATTGTTTGAGTGATTCTTGTGTTGCAGACGAGTCTGATGTACACGCTTGGCTTTCGGAAGATTTTTGTGAGCAGAGATAAGTTCAGAATTACTGTTTTTCCTGGTTTTTCTGATTACACTGTTATAGTTGGATTGATTGCAGTGTTTTTGGATGGAAGGAAATAGTTCTCTTGCAGAATGAATTGCATTAACCAGAGGAAGAAGAAAGGCGTATTAAATCTAGTGTTCTAATAATGTCTCCTAGGCCCCGTCTAGGCGGTGTCTAGGTGTCCGTCTAGGCCGCCTAGGCAACCGTATTGGCCGTCTAGACACTAGGCGACCCCTCTCCGCCTAGAGAGTAGAGACCACCTAGCGTTTTTTAGAACACTGATTAAATCTAACAATTGTAACTTAAGAAATCTATTCAATCTATACCTCGGATTCGAAGAATGCATTGCTCTGATTCCTGGATCGTCTCTTCAACGATCCATTCCAGTATGGTTCATTTTCGATATACTTTAAAGAAACCGATTATGTTTCATATTTATGTCGATTGTTGATTCTCACTTAAACTGCAGTAGGTTCAACTCTTTACAATCATAATTTGAATCCTCTTGGTGAAGTCGTTGCTCAAATCTCAGTCCGATTTGTTAGAGCCGTTCTAATCTGCATACTGTATTGCAAAGCTCTAATACTGGTAATGTATATCAAAGACCCTTTGATGAGAGCGATCTTTTCAATTCGGTTGTTTCATACATGCCACTAGGGAAATACGAGTACGAATTCCTGACAAGAAGTATGTAATTGTTAAGCCCTCATAAGTTGACTGGTAAACGTTAATGTCACAATAAGAAGGTTGATGACAAAGTCACAATAACACATACCCTAGTCTGTTGGTAGCAGTTGGCAAGCTGCTTATGCTTCATGTACAGATGGGCTTATTGGGCTTTTCATAGTCTGGATTTGGAAGAAACGAGATCCATATTGAGCCCAAAAACAGTAACATCTATTGCGCTTGAAGGCCCAACTTCGCAATCAACACTATAGCTCTCGTGATGCTAATGGCTGTTGGAAAACATTGATCTTTATCTACTCGGTCCCTAAAGCCGAGTCCCTGGGCAATTTGGATGGTTTGGATTTGGCTTGAAATGTCGGCTAGCTTTCGTAAGGTCTTGATTGAAACGAACTTCGTGCTTGCGATCAACTTAATTCTTCTCGCCACCCACATTGTACTCGATTTCCAAATGCAGTTGGTCTATACATTGTTTGTCACGCTAATAGGAAGCAAATACAAATCCCTAGTTCAGTTTTCTCCATTCGTGTTGGCTACTTCGTTTTATTGTTTCGATTGATCCTCCCGAGGGTGATGTACTGACGTTATTTTCGATTATGCTAGGGGTAGGGGTTGCTCCGAATTGACTACTTAGACTCCGTTAGAGCATCTTTTTTTCCCCATTAAAAATTGTAGGGTCAAGTTAGGAATGTGAGATCTCAGTCAGTTGGCAACTTGGCATCGACATGTGAATGAAGTTTCAAAGTCATCTTTATTTTGCTTAGGGAGTTAGGGATATTTAATTAAGGGGGGCAATAAACATTCTTAATTAAGAAGAGTGACGTAACCGATGGCGTAGGCTTGATGGTTCCAAAGAAGTCCCTGAATTTACACGTACGTACTTTACATTGAGTTGACTTGACTAGTTGACTCTGACTCTGAGGCCTCACTCACTCACATGCACCGAAAGTCCACAGCTCATAACCAACTCTCTCGTCACTTGACAGCCCCATTTCCTCGGATTCTGGGATTATCAGATTTTCTATTTCAATTGGTCGACCGATTTCCTTCGACTTTTTTAATTGACATTTCGATCTTACGTACTTATTGGGTTTGAGACTTTCAGATAGTTCAGTTCATGATGTACGTTTTTCTTGTTCATCGTTTTTGGCATAAAATGCATGTCTATTGCATGAACCCTATGCCATCTTTCATACGGAGTAATTAGGACTTTTGACACAGGGGAAAGGGATTTACCTAGTAATTATTCCTAGAAATACTATTATGTCGATCCTAATATCAAAATTACAATGAACTAATGAAGTAGCATTGGGCTTATGGTTGGCTGTAGTCATTCATAGCTCGAAATTGTGAGATCAATGTGATACTTTGAAATTTGACGACAGGCCCGGTCTTGGGCAGGTGCAAGCTGTGCACCCGCACAGGGCCTCGGTTTGAGTTGGGGCCTCAGGTCTGGGTAATATTCAAATAAAAAAAATAGTATCTATTGCATATAAAAATTCAAACGGCCTAGCGGTAGAGCGTGTTTTTTATATGGGAGTTGCCATGGGTTTAAATCTCGGTAACCTCCTCTCTTTTACACTTTGTTTTTCAAAAACATGTATCTCTCTGCTTATAAAAATCTTGGACCCACCTTCATAAATTTCATTTTTTCTTTAAGGCCATTTTTGATGATGTTTGTAGCAAGAAATTTAAAAACTTCATCAAGTTATTTTGTATTTTGAGAACCCAATTTATTAAAAAAGATTTATTTGAGAAATCTTAATCCTTTTTATTTTATATTTCTTAATGTTTCAACTTTACTTATTTACTAGATTACTACACCCAACGTTGTCCGGATCGATAAGGTAACAATAATTTGGCCGTTTTAGTGTTTAAAGGTGTGTTTTTTTTATGTTCAATTGATACATAGGTATAAATATAATTGTTTTTTTTTCTAAATATTATTTTTAACCTCCGCTTTAGTATATAGTTATGATAATAATAAATATTATAGAATAAAGTAAAAATAATAAATATTAAAGATAGATATATGGATACTATATACTATAGCATAGGAAGGAAATAATTGAAGTAACAATTAATGCCAAATGTTCCAAGTTTACTAGTACGTAAGAATTATTTATTGCTTCATTTTACTTGGATTATGATACAATAATTACTCCAAAATTTATAAAAGATACATGATAATAGTATATAATAATACAATATAATAATAATGATAATTGATGCACAGTAGAGTTCAATTGAACACATTAGTAGTAAAATATACAAAAATACATGTAGGTTAGGAAAAAAACTTATAATAATTTTTTAAAAATTTAATATATACATATATATTTTTTATCCAGGGCCTCCTAAAGCCATTGGCCGATCCTGTATGACGATATAATACTCCCTCTGTTCTTTTAAGATTGTTTTTTTACTTTACTTTACTTTATAACCCAGTAGAGTTCCCCTTCCGGGGAATATGGGGGGTCAGGATGGGGGCACCCCTGGCTTACGCAAAGGGGGTGCGCCCGAAAGACCCAAAGAAAAGAAAAGAAAACTGAAAATGAAACTCAGTTATGTGTCAATCATAATTGAATTTAGTTAAAATGCACCAAAATGGGCACTATTCTTTTAAGATTGTCCAAAAGCAAAATGGGCACTGTTATTTGTGCATTTGGTGGCCCACTTAAACGCTTTCAACCGAGCTGCTACTCCAATCCAACAATGGTGGCCCAAGGCAAATTCATCCCAAATTCCACATAACACACATCAAAATGTTGCAAAAAGAAAACCATTCCAACTTTATGTTTTGAGTTTTGGGAAAAAATAATCTCTTGTTGCCTCAAATTTCATTTTAATGGAGTTTAATGGTTGTTGAGGTGGATGATCGGTAATGGTAATTTTGTGTAAGGAGAGAGAGAAATGAGGAAGAAAGAGAGTGTAAAAGTAGGTAAGAAGTGATAATGTAAAGGGATAATATTGTAAATTTGATGTGATATAAATGGAAAGTATGTGAAGGTGGACAATCTTAACGAAACGCCCGAAACGGAAAGGCGGACAGTCTTTTGGAGACGGAGGGAGTAAGAACTTAATTGAGAGGCCCTAATGACCAATCTAATATACGTGTCATGATAATCCTATGTTTTTGTATTTGGATGTTGTTAGCATAAGGTGAGAACATGAGAAAATGCAAACACAAAGACACATTGATCCAACTGTCAAAGAGATTGCTCAAAAAAAAAAAACACTGTAAATGAGATTTTGATAAAAAAAAAAAAAACTGGAAAAGAGAAATGCAAACCTTCACTACACGCGTACCCTCTAAATCTTAAACCCTAAACCCTAAATTTCCGTCATCCATTCGAATACTGTACTATCTCTCTATACAAGTATTGTATCTACCGGTTAATAAGACGATGGGAGATGCTATACATCACATACTTCTACTATACATCACATTTAAAATTACCTTAATAACCTTCTTAAAGAAAAATTAATAAAAATAAAAAGCATTATGTATTAAGATATTTTGTTAGATTCACTACCTTAATAAATCTCAATCAGCTTTAAAAGGGAAAAAATAACTAATCTCAATCTAAATATTCCTTATTCTAGTCTTTCATTTCTTTTAATATTTTTTTACCATTTATTATTACGAAATTATTTATATAAAAAAAACTTATCATACTATATAAGATTAAAAATAAAAATAAACTTTATATAGCATTGTATATATAAAAATAAACTTTTTTTTTTGAAGATGCTATAGATGACACACTTTTATAATTATGAAATCATTTTTACCATTTATTTTTAAACTTATTAGAGTTTTTGTAATAGTAGAAAAAACCATTATATAGATTAGAGTTTTTAAAAAAGGAGAAAAAATCATTATATAACTCTGTATTAATTATATAGCATAAGATTAAATATTTGTTTATTGAAAATATTGTTTAGAAAAAAAGGATTTGGTGAGTTCAATTTTTGTAAAGTAAACATCTCGTTGGATGTAGTATGTAGATTTTGCTTAAGGATATTCTTGTAATTGAAGGTAGTTAATTTTGTTTAAATTTTCTAAAATTAATTTTAAGGATATTATAGTAAAAAGATTGGAAAAGTGTGAAGGAGATGGAAAATTAAGCGTGATGTTTAGCAGCTATGTAAGACGATTTCATTTTGTTTTTTATGGAAATAATTTATTTATTTATTGCAAAAAGACACGACATTTATGAAATAGGAACCGAAGTACGGAGTAGTATTTAATTTGTAACGTACTCCGTATTAAGTATTTTTTGCCAACAAACGAACCTACCAATTGATGTAGACTTTTTTTTTTTTTTTGAGCAAAATGATGTAGACTTTAAAATAAATAGTGTAAATAATGTAATTTTGTTTGGCTTCTAATCAAATTATTTGCAATTTTAAAAATGAGTTTTGGTGTATAGTTGTACACCCCATTATATACGAACCTTTTTTTTTATATATATATATAAAACTATACTATATTATTTTTTATTTTTTTTGGTAAAAGGTATACTATATTATATTTGATTAAGAAAATGAATCGATTTAATCCAAGATTTTAATTATGATGAGTAGGTACATAAGAGATTCCAATTAGCTGAAAGAATTTGACAATTGCACATCATAAACTGAATGAAATCTGGAAAGGATCTTTCAGATCTCCATATTTCGTGTACGAAGAGGACCACCTCTTTAATTATATTCATATAAGACATGATTCATGTCAACCGGTTTTTTAATTTTGTTTACTAGGGTTCCTAAAGTTGCTAAGTACAAATCCCTCTATATCGGGTCATAATAAAACACAAGCATTATTATAATTAGGATTTTTCTATAATCAACGTCTTACTTTTATACTCCATTATCCTTTTCATAATAAATATAGCGAGAGTTATTTGAAGATGTTGTCTGTGTTGAGCTGGAAGATCTACTTAGGATACGATGATACCAAGGCCATGAAATGAAGTATATCCACGATCTATGTTATAAATTATTTATGTTACTATAAAAATACTTTCAACGTACCTAAAATATTACCAATTGTAGAAATTAATTAGCAATAGTTTTACCGACTACATGCATATATTTAAATATTTATCGATAGAATAAAGTACCTTATTGTGTAGCATATCTATAATTTACCTTATTGTACCTAAAATATACCTTATTGTATAATATATGTGTATAGCATATTTCAGATCAAAAAAAAAATGTGTATAGCATATCTCTCGATCATGCACATCTTTAATTAGCTGGCTATCTATAATTTCATTATTTCAATACGGATTTTTATTATGATTATACTATACTGACTTGTATTAATTAATTGTATGTGTACTACTAGCCATTTCCAAGGGCTCAATATACTTCCGAAATATTTGGAGGATTGTATATTTTTATCATCATCACATACAATTTCCAACTTTGGATCGACCTTTAATTGACCTGCATTAGCTTGCTAGTAATTAACGCTCTGATTCAAAGGGTAAAAACACTTATATCTTTAGTTCACGAATAAATTTATTATGAAAAAAATAATACTAGTGTGATTGTCATTTATATAAGGCACTTACTATTCGAATAACGGTTTTTCAACTGCCCACCTTCTAAGCGTACTAAATATAAAAATCAAAACCCTAAAATGGAAATAGTGAACCGTCACAAGAAATTAAAAAATCCAAAATTTAAAATTTATCAATGTTTTTTATTAATAGTTCCTTATAGAAGTTATAACGTGCCCCTAAAACACATAATAGAAAAAATATTCGAATAATAATTACCCGACTTTGAACAATCAAGAAAACGGAATGTAACAATCCATTAATGAATCAAGGAAATCAAATTCCTAGTTAGAACCCAAGTACATTCTTAGTAGTAGTAAACCCACCATCCACCACAAGATTATGACCGTTCACATACTTTGACTCATCGCCAGCCAAGTAAAGCGCAGCCTCGGCTATATCCTTAGCCTTCAACGTCACTCCTTTCAACGTCGCCAACTCCCTTACAAACTCCTCCATCTTCTCCACCGTCACCTCCTCCATCTCCGAGCCATCACCGTCCAAACTCCCGTCCATGCCCGAGCTCCGCCACGCGTTCACGAGCATGGGCGTCGCCACCCCGAAAGGCGATATGCAATTAACCCGAACCCCGTACGCGCCCAGCTCGCACGCCGCGTTCTTCGTGAGCCCCACGATCGCGTGCTTCGAGGCCGTGTACGCGTGCGGGCCCATCCCGCCCATGACCCCCGCCACGCTGGCCGTCGAGACAATGCACCCGCCGCCGGCGTGGCCGGCGCGCCCCAGCATGGCGCGCCCGGCGTGCTTGATGCAGAGCGCCGTGCCCTTCACGTTGACTCTCATGACGCGGTCAAACTCGTCCGGGTCAAAGTTGAGGATTGACTTCTTTGACTTGGTCTGGCTGCCGAGCACGCCCGCGTGGTTTACGAGGATGTCGAGCCGCCCGTGGGACGTGAGCGTGAAGCCCACGAGGTTGGCCACGTCGGTTTCAAGGCTGACGTCACAATGGACGTAGGTGGCGGAAGGGGAGAGGGAGTCGGCTAGGGTTAAGCCGGCTCCGTCGTTGATGTCGGCTATTATGACTTTGGCGCCGTGGCTCACGAAGAGGCGCGCCGTGGCTTCGCCGATCCCGCCCGCGCCGCCCGTTATTATGGCCACTTTTCCTTCTAGCCTGCACAACATTTAAGTTATGTAAGTACAGTGAATCAAATTGGACTAATAAACCATAAATTTGGACATCTAAGTCAATCGATTAAGCCTCTAAGGATAGTATCTAGAGGTCACCGGTTCGACTCTTATAAAAAATGTCTTCAACAAAAAAAAAACCATCTAGCTTGGGGCCGTATTATCACATATATACGTGCCGTCTAACCTCCGAGCCTACCTGGCTTGGTGCTCATTTGGATCGCTTAACGTTTTTTTAGCATAATCAATGGTTTAAAAAACGCTAGGCGGCTCATGTGCAAACAAAGAGAGATTTTCAGAACAATGAGTACATATAATAATGGATTAATTACCTTCTATAAGGAGGAAGAGTGTTGTTAACAATGGAGGAGTCTCTGGGGAGAGAATGGAGAGGGAAATCTGGGATGGTTTGAGCGGAAGGCATTGCAAATTGATTTAAAACGAGGGAGATCGATGAGATGGCAAAGTAATGTGTAGCTAGGGAGAGCTAGATGGGGAGACAAATTAGAGGGTAATTAGACACTAATTAAATTTTGGTGAGATGGAAGAGGGGATTTGGGGTTTATATATAGAGTTGGAAAGGGTTGTCGGCAGCTTATACGGATTGTGATGATGGTGCGTAGAAGGTCGTCTCTTACATGGCAAACACTTTTCCTTTTTTCACGATCCCGTTAAAAAAAGTGCAAAAAAAAAAAAGAAAGAAAGAAACTGATGTGAGAATAAAACGGCAAAATTTGAATGCTAAGGAGTTACACTCTTCATTGTTTTAGTTTCATAAGTTGAAAATTAAACGATCTAAGGATTAAAGACTCAAAAGTAGAGTAAACTTCCATGGGTAGACTTTAATAGTTCGGACATGTATAGAAGAGGAAATCTAGTGTCCAAGTTAGTTCGTGCATGTTTGCTAGGGTTTGATCTTTGAGCAATTATGTGACAACAACTATCGACCCAAAAAAGAGTTAAAACGAAGTAATAAGGTTAATTTGTTATGGCCCAGTTATACAATGAGTAGAACGTTGTTGATTTTCCTAAGTGATTAATGCAATTGTCCTACTTTTTTCTTAGGAAATGCAAAAGTTGACCGATTCATCCTTTTGATCTCTTGTTTTTGCACGACTCTGCCATTTGGGTGCACCCTAATTAAGAGATTAAACCCCAGAAGGAATGACTAATGAGTAGCTGGTCCCTCTCCAAAACACATGGATGCATTAGTTAATTAATATTGGAAGTCGAGGCCACCAAATCTTACATCAAATCATGCTTATATGCTCCTTTTTTCTCTAGCTAATGGTTCATTGGTTTTAATAAACAAATTAGTGCTCGCTAGCTAGCTTTTAGTTTACTTTTGTTAGTCCAATCTGGCATAGAATGTCTAATTAATTTATAAGATTTGAAGCTAGTTTTATGAGATTTCCCTAGTATTGTAAATTTTTTGAAGGTGAGCGGTATTAAAGCTTAATCAAAGGTATTTCTTAGGCGGACCACTTTTCAATATCTATATCTATAATTTTTTATAATTAAGTGATAGTTAATCAACGATAATGATTTTTTTACCTCCTGTAAAGATAAGGTGATTCAATTCTCAACTATGATATATATATGGTGTTTAAACCGAAAATCAACCATTCTAATTGACTATTTGATCATTCAGATTTCGTTGAGCTAGCGTGTAAAATAGTCTTCTTCATCATTTGACCCTTTACAATTATTAACGATTTCAAGTCAAAAATATACCCTTAAAAAAAAACAAATTTCGGCTCTTTCTTTACCATTACCAATTGAAGAACTAAAGCCCTATAGTTTGCAAACCAATCACGGCTGTTCCCAAAAGTCAATAGTCATACCAATCTTCCAGTGATCCCCACTAAATGTGCCGCCTGATTCAACCTTATTATTATAATCTAATTAAGGGCCATTAGCTTTTTTAGAGCTGGAGGGAGCTTAGCTAAATTTCCCAAGATGTTAAATACAGAGTTTAGCTTCACTGATGTCACATTTCAGCTATAACTTCAGCTTCAAATCCAGCTCCAACCCAACAGCCATCTTTCCAAAAAGCCTAATGGCATGAATCATTTTTAGTATGAGGCCAGATTTTCAACATTTATGAACATCTAATTAAGTTGGACTAGCCCAATTTCGCATCTATTGATTGGGCCAGCCCGTTAAAGAAAGAAAGCTTTGGGTTTCTTTCCCGCCTCTTCTACAGGACCACCCTGAACAGTGAACACAATCACCCACTACAAATCCAAGCAACAATCATCTTTATTGAGATTTTAGTATTTCTGTCTCATTGTACAAGCAAATCCTAGGTATTCATATGACCTATAACTAGAGTGGACATAGCCAAGTGGGTATTGCTTACAAGGGTCTCAGCTATCATTTAAGTCTAACAAAAGTAGAGACCAGATACTGTATTATTGCTCTTGATTATGATTTCTTATTACTACGTGTAACATGAATGGACCTAGTATCCTAGTCAGATGTGGACACATTACATACAAAGTAGTCCACACTTCAATATATGAACAATGTCAACAAAAGAATGCATATATATAGCTCGGTATTCACTGTCTACCTTTCGAGTTTCTTATCTCCCATGCTACGTTCTGAAAGTTCGCTCCCATTATCTTCGCCATCATCATTCTTGGGCTTCAGGGTTTTGAGGGTTTTGAAGTTTCTGAGCTTTAGAATTTTGAGGGTCTTGAGGGTTTTGAAGTTCTTGAGCTTCAGAATTTTGAGGGTTTTGAAGTTCTTGAGCTTTAGAATTTTGAGGGTCTTGAGGGTTTTGGTCTTGAGGGTTTTGGTCTTGACGGTCTTGAGGTTCTTGGGCTTCAAGGTTTTGAGGGTCTTGAGGGTCTTGAGGAATTTGAGGATCATACACATTTTTTACAATGGAATCTAGAACTTTCTTAACGCCACGAGTGATGCAAACCATGCACCAATGACTCCGCAAGAGATCGATGACCTAGCCCGAGTCCCCTTCGATGGACCAATTACTAGAGATCGAGCCCGGAAGCTAAAGAAAGCGACAAGAGTTCTTTTGGCGCGCATCCCAGTTATGCTCGATTCACACGGGCCACAATGGACCACCCTCATCTCTCATGTCCCGAATTGATATTTGGGCATGCCTATCTTTGAGTTATTTTTAGGATTAGAAAGGTTTGCTATTTTTGGCACTTGCCACTTTTATTCCTTCTATTTTTAGCTAAGTATGGACAGCTTGTGGCACAAGAAAGGCTAACGCCTAGGACGCAACTCCCACACGTCTTGCACACGCCTAGGACGCGACATTCCCATGGAGCCAGCCGATTTTCACATTACTTGGGCCGCAATTCTTTCATACAAAGATGGATAGGAAGTTGTTACAAGTTGTTATTTTTCACTAGTTAAACTCTTATTTCACTAGTAACTTTTTAGCTTTCTTTCCAAGCAAAGATCTATCTTAGGAAGTTGTTAGAAGATAGAATCTTTGGCTGATTTGTGTCTATATATTCGAACCATATGATGAATGAAAAATCAGATTAGTTTTCCTTGGAATTTGACTTGCGTTACAAGTTGAATTCCTGGGATTTAATCCAACCAAGCTCGTGCCTTGTTCGTGGAGAATTTCGTGTCTTGCTTAACCAATTCAGCCGATCATCATCATCATTCAAGCATCATCTTTCGTCCATCATCCTCACGCCAGCCGAGTAGAATTGCACTTGCAATTTCTACTCGCACCTCTCTTCTACTTCTCTCGTTTCTCTTCTTAAATCGCCTTCACTCGCATGACTAAAAAGAATCTCAATTTACATAAATTTGTTAGCTTGCGTGAAATTCATCCTACTCATATTGGTATTCGTCGTTGTGAATATCGCAGGTGGCCCATAGGGCGTCAGTTCTCCAACCGACCCTTCCTCTACACCGTTAAGGTTTCAACCCTTGTTGGATCATCCAATCCAAGGGCGAGCCTTCAGTTTATAAGAAGCGAAAAGATTGAGCAAGGGCAGCAGGCGAAACTCCCCCAAGATCCTGAAAAGCTTCCGCAACCCCAAGAATAGCCTCGACGCTGGCAATTCCGTATCAAGTGGTACTCAGAGACTACCTTGTTTTGCCAAGTTCTTGCTTCAATTTGCTTTTACAATCAGTTTTTACCTTGCTTGTCCCAAAAATTTGAAACTTGCCTTCACAAAGTCACCACCCAAACCCTAGACTCCATTCGGCCATCCTCCATACAAAAAAAAAAACCGCACCTTACCCTCGCCATCTAGGCTCGCATGAGTGGATTCACAACCCCCTCTCGTGATTTTGGCTTGTTTCTTGCTTTCCAAGTTTCTTCTTGCTTTAGTTAAGATCATGCTAGATTGTGTTTACTCATTGACTTGTTTTGGATGCTATTGCATAGTTTGACTTGATTTCTTGATTCTCCATGTTTGCATGCTCATTACTTGTGTTCTAAGTCATTGTGGGATGCATACTTCGTTGGTTTTGATAACATGATTAATATTGCAATTTGTCCCTATTTCTTCCACTAAAAAATCGCACCTTTCCCTTTCCTTTTATTTTTGCTTCTAGGTTGTATCATTGGTAGTATACATCGAATTGTTTCCATTACATTGCATGCTTTTTAGTTTCGTTTTTAGTTAAAAAAAAAAAAACAGTCTCTTGCCGAGAGCTTCAAAAAAAAAAAAAAAAAAAACGTCAAAAAAAAAAAAAAAACTCGTGTTCCTTCTTGCTCTCTTGTCTTGCTCATAGTGATTGCATGCTCAATTCGGTCTACCCTGCCTAGTTCAAGCATTCTTTCACCCCACTTGTATGCATTGCTAGTTGTGCCTAAAACCGGAACTTGCATTGCATCCCTTTGTTTGATTGGACCGTGCGCTAGCGTCTTAGTAATTCGCATCTCATTACGTGCACATTGATAGCCCATTTCTTTTTGGCCTTTCATGCATATTGTCATGCTTATTACTATCACCATCTTGTGAATGCCCTTTATGCTTGAATCAAGTAGTTGACTTGCAATTGAATTTTGTTTGATTTCTTGTCATCTTGCATATCCGATTCATCTCTTTGGGTGCATGTCTACTTGATCTATAGGGTCCCTAGCTTGTCCTTTCATTCACTAACTGATTGTGGAAATATCTTGTTGCTCCTTGCATTACTCGGTGTTTCTACCACTCTATTGCCTGTCGCTGCCGCGTTTGCATTACTTGTGCAAGCACCATGGCTGAAGACCCCACTTCCCCTACTCCCCCGGACAACATCGACCCCAGCAATGCTACCATCACGCTTGTGGTCGATGAGGTCACCACTCAGATCAACGAGCGGCTTCCCTCTTTGGTGCAACAGACCGTGGCTGAAGCAATAAAGGCCATGGAACCCATGTTCGAGTCCCGCTGGCAACTTATGAAAGAGCACCTCAACACTCTTCTCCCATCGAGTGGCTCCCCTCATAAGTCTGGCCAGCCCCCCACCTCCAAGGAGAAGACGCCCCCTCCACCAACTCAAGTGGCGTCCGGCTCCAACTCTAGAGGCAAAGCGCCTCTCGTGCAAGAGCTTCACACCGATACTCTTGCTAGCTTCAAGGACAATCCTCCGAGCTACTACTCCCACGATCCAAAGTTGTCGTCTGGCCCTCAACACCACCAACGGGCTCGACACAACCCGGATCCTCTCAGGCGCCCTGCTGCTGCGCGCCTCCCTGGCGTCGAGGACCCTCTGGATGAGCTCCAATATGCTCCACCACAGGAATACCGGAGGCCCTACGACGACTTCTACCAGGAGTGGGAGGAGGAACCCGCGGAGTTGCCCCGCGCCTATGGGCGTGGCCGACGTCCTTTCTTGCACCAGGACGCGGGTGACTCCCAATTCAAAGGCGATGTGAAGATCAAGATTCCTCCGTTCGACGGTACTTACAACCCTGAAAAGTAACTCGAATGGGAGGAGAGCACCGACAACGTCCTCGACTTCCTCCGCTATGCTGAGCATGAAAGAGTCGGCGTTGTTTCCGTGCACTTCACCGGCCAAGCAAAGAGTTGGTGGCTGCGTACGAAGGCGGATCGCTATAGGCAAGGCTTGCCTCCCGTCGAGACATGGCCCCAGCTCAAGTTCTTACTCAAGAAGAAGCATGTCCCCGAGGACTATCTGGAGACGATGAGGCTCCGAGTGGCGTCATGTAGGCAAGGAAACCGCGACCCGGTTGCTTACTTTGACGAGCTTGAGGAGCTCACATACAAGGCCAACATCCACCAATCACAGCGGTCCATGAGGACCCAATTCTTGGCTGGCCTTAACCAACCAATTCGGGAGACATTGGAGATCCATTCCATCACGGACGTACTCAAACTCGTCCAAAAAGCTCAGCTGCTTCATAACCAGCTCCAGAAGAGAAAGACGCAGTTTCCCGCCCAAAAAAGGTACTTTCCTAACTCTTCAAATTCTGGGTTTACTAATCTTTCTTCTTCTCAGCCCAGGGGTGTTTCCAACACCACCAAGGCACCATCTCAGGGCTCGGCACAAGCATCCTCACGCACCGCCTCTTCCACAGCTTCTAAACCATTGGAGCGAGTGCGTGACATCCGGTGCTTTCGGTGCCAAGGGCGTGGGCACGTCTCCAAGGACTGCCCCAACGCCAAGCAAGTTCTCTACACGGACCAAGGTTACGTCTCGGAAGGCGACGAGCTCCCCGAGGATGTAAGCTTCGTTCAAGTGGAGGAGGAGACATACTATGCTGACGATGGCGACGCGGAACAAGTCGAACCTGACGCGACCAACCCGCCCCTAGCTTGTGTCGCCATGCGTGCTTTACACCTCCAAGAGTCTCCTCCTACCGACCAAAGGGAGAACATTTTCCACACTCGCCTGAGTGTGCAAGGTCAGTCGTTATGTGCCATTATAGATAGTGGTAGTTGTTGCAATTTGATCAATAAAAGAGTTGTTGACATGCTAAAATTGAACACTACCAAAAGATCAACTTCATATTCACTAAATGGCATAAACGACTCAAATAATGAAAATTTGATCACTCATCAATGTACCGTCCAGTTTTCCATAGGTCCTTATAATGATAGCATGATTTGTGATGTGACTTACATGGATTGTACGCATATACTCCTAGGCAGACCGTGGTTATTTGATAAGAAGGTCATTCATGATGGTTACCTTAATACATATTGCTTTAACCACAACGGGAGGAGGATTACTCTTCTACCCATGTCTCCACAGGAAGTTTTGCAGGACCAGGTACTTAGAAATCAGGCCAAGGCGCTTCGAGAAGCCAAGGCGAAGGAGGACGCAGCGCGCCAGGCGGCGGCTACGCCCACGGCACCACGTGAGGCCCCCCGGGCAAACGGTGCCAGAATGACCCCAAATTTGGTGGACCGCTCCCCTACGTCATCTCAGGAGCCTCCACTAAATTTGAGGCCAAATGGAGGTCGGCCCCCACAGAAGCACACCAAGGCACCCCAGCGGCCCCCGAGCGGCGCCGGTGCCTCAATTGTGCCTCGGAGTGCCCCAGGCGCTACAGAAGGCGGATTGCGCTCAAATTTGGTGGGTGGCTCACATACTGAGTGTGCCAACTCTCCACCAATTTTCAGCCAGAACGCACGAGGGAATCCAAATCGGCCCGCTCCACAGTCCGGTGCGCCGCCGCAAGCGTATGTGCCCCCGACGAAGCGCGCGCCCCAGGGACGCCCCTCTCCACCTTCTTCCACGCCTTCATCCACCACTTGGAGACCCAAAGCTGCTGACCATGATGTCTCCAAGCCAGCCATTGCAGGCGGCGTTGAGCAACGCCCTTGTTTTGTGGCGCACCCTCGGGATGTGTCCGTCGCTCTTAAGGGCGGCACCTCTTGTATCCTTCTTGTGCGGAAAGATTTGTGTTTAATGAATATTGACATGTCTAATCTGCCTCCGCAGCTCTCTTCTCTCTTAGATACATTTCAGGATATCTTTCCCGAAGAGCTTCCCCCAGGTCTTCCCCCTATTCGAGGCATTGAGCACCAAATCGATTTGGTGCCTGGCGCATCTCTTCCAAACCGAGTTGCATACCGCGCCAGCCCCGAGGAGACCAAGGAGTTACAACGCCAAGTCCAGGACCTCATGGAGAAGGGGTGCGTGCGTGAGTCACTCAGCCCATGCGCGGTGCCGGTGATCCTCGTACCCAAGAAAAATGGCGAATGGCGTATGTGTGTGGACTGCAGAGCCATCAATCAAATCACGGTAAAATACCGCCACCCTATACCTCGCTTGGATGATATGCTTGATGAGTTGCATGGATCGATTTTATTCTCTAAAATTGACCTTAAAAGTGGCTATCATCAGATTAGAATGAAAGAGGGTGATGAATGGAAAACTGCTTTCAAAACAAAATATGGATTGTATGAATGGCTTGTAATGCCTTTTGGCTTGACTAATGCTCCTAGTACTTTCATGCGCTTAATGAATCATGTTTTACGCAGTTTTCTAGGTAAATTTGTTGTGGTTTACTTTGATGACATACTAGTCTATAGCAAAACCTTGGATGATCACATAGGACACTTGCATGCAGTTTTTGAATGTCTTCGAAAGGAGAAATTGTTTGCTAATCTTGCTAAGTGTGATTTCTGCTCATCTTCGACTATCTTCCTTGGTTTTGTCGTGTCTAGTAGTGGTCTGCGTGTTGATGATAGTAAGGTGAAAGCTATACAAGAGTGGCCTCAACCGACCACTCAAACTATGGTTCGATCCTTCCTAGGATTAGCTGGTTTCTATAGACGATTTGTGCGTGATTTTTCCATTATTGCCTCGCCTTTACATGAGCTAACAAAGAAAAATGCAGAGTTTAAGTGGAAAAGGCAACATGAGACCGCCTTTGAAACTTTGAAAGACAGGTTGAGCCACGCACCCGTCCTCCAACTGCCGGACTTCACTAAGACCTTTGAGGTCGAGTGTGATGCGTCCAACTATGGGATTGGTGGCGTGCTTTTGCAGGAGAAGAAGCCCATTGCCTACTTCAGCGAGAAGCTTAGTGGCGCCGAGCTTAATTACCCCACATATGACAAGGAACTCTATGCTTTGATAAGGGTTCTTAAGACTTGGCAACACTACCTATGGCCAAAGGAGTTCGTGATTCACACCGATCACGAGGCGCTCAAGTATCTCAAGGGCCAATCTCGCCTCAGCCGAAGGCATGCTAGATGGGTTGAGTTCATGGAGACGTTCCCCTATGTGGTCAAACACAAAAAGGGAACCGACAACGTGGTAGCCGATGCTCTATCACGTAGGTACGTTCTTCTAGCTCACTTGGATGCAAAATTGTTAGGTTTTTCCATGATGCGTGAATTGTATGCTAATGATGATTTCTTTGGGAAAATTTACAATTATTGTATTGCGCATGGTGAATATGACTCTTACTTTGTGGATGATGGTTATTTGTTCAAAGCTGGAAAATTATGTATACCTTCATCTTCATATCGTAGGTTGTTAGTTCAAGATGTGCATGAGACTAGAGGACATGGTGGGTTAGAAAAGACTTTGCAGGGATTAAAGGAACACTTCTATTGGCCTAAGATGTCGAATTATGTGCTTAAATTCATTAAGGGTTGTGTTTCTTGTGCTAAAGGAAAATCAAAGTTAACTAACCATGGATTGTACCAGCCTTTACCTATACCTAAGAGCCCTTGGGAAGATATTTCTATGGATTTCATTGTAGGGTTGCCTAGGACTAGGAAAGGCCGAGATAGCATCTTTGTAGTGGTAGATAGGTTTTCGAAAATGGCTCACTTCATTCCATGTCATAAAACTGATGATGCCGTGCATATATCTAACTTGTTTTTCGAGCATGTTGTTAAATTGCATGGTATTCCTTGTTCTATTGTTAGTGATAGGGATGCTAAGTTCTTGAGTTGCTTTTGGAAATCTTTGTGGTCTAAATTGGGTACTAGATTGCTTTATTCTACTTCTTGTCACCCTCAGACCGATGGTCAAACTGAGGTTACTAACCGGACTTTGGGCGTCTTGCTACGCACCATGATTAAGTCCAACATCAAAAAATGAGAAGATTGTTTGCCTTTTGTAGAGTTTGCTTATAACAGGTCGGTGCACTCGGCAACCAAGATGACTCCCTTTGAAGTGGTGTACGGTTTGAACCCCAGGACCCCGGTGGATCTCACGCCCCAGCCCATGAAGGACAAGGACAAGACGTCGTTCGACGCACACAAGAGGGCTGAGTTCGTGAAGAAGCTGCATGAGCGCACTAGGTTGCACCTTGAACGCAAGACCGCCCAATACAAGGCCCAAGCTGACAAGGGTCGAAAGAATGTGCAATTTGATGTGGGCGATCTTGTGTGGCTGCACCTAAGGAAGGAGAGGTTCCCGGACAAGCGCAAGTCCAAACTCCATAATAGAGGCGACGGACCCTTTCGCATCACTCAGCGGATCGGCCCCAACGCCTATCGACTGGACCTCCCTGGAGAGTATGGTGTCCATCCTACATTCAATGTAGCGGACCTATCCCTCTATGTCCCCGATGATGACTCCGACGACGAATCGAGGACGCATCGTAGCCAAGTGGAGGAGAATGATGCAAACCATGCACCAATGACTCCGCAAGAGATCGAGGACCTAGCCCGAGTCCCCTTCGATGGACCAATTACTAGAGATCGAGCCCGGAAGCTAAAGAAAGCGACAAGAGTTCTTTTGGCGCGCATCCCAGCTATGCTCGATTCACACGGGCCACAACTGACCACCCTCATCTCTCATGTCCCGAATTGATATTTGGGCATGCCTATCTTTGAGTTATTTTTAGGATTAGAAAGGTTTGCTATTTTTGGCACTTGCCACTTTTATTCCTTCTATTTTTAGCTAAGTATGGACAGCTTGTGGCACAAGAAAGGCTAACGCCTAGGACGCAACTCCCACACGTCTTGCACACGCCTAGGACGCGACATTCCCATGGAGCCAGCCGATTTTCACATTACTTGGGCCGCAATTCTTTCATACAAAGATAGATAGGAAGTTGTTACAAGTTGTTATTTTTCACTAGTTAAACTCTTATTTCACTAGTAACTTTTTAGCTTTCTTTCCAAGCAAAGATCTATCTTAGGAAGTTGTTAGAAGATAGAATCTTTGGCTGATTTGTGTCTATATATTCGAACCATATGATGAATGAAAAATCAGATTAGTTTTCCTTGGAATTTGACTTGCGTTACAAGTTGAATTCCTGGGATTTAATCCAACCAAGCTCGTGCCTTGTTCGTGGAGAATTTCGTGTCTTGCTTAACCAATTCAGCCGATCATCATCATCATTCAAGCATCATCTTTCGTCCATCATCCTCACGCCAGCCGAGTAGAATTGCACTCGCAATTCCTACTCGCACCTCTCTTCTACTTCTCTCGTTTCTCTTCTTAAATCGCCTTCACTCGCATGACTAAAAAGAATCTCAATTTACATAAATTTGTTAGCTTGCGTGAAATTCATCCTACTCATATTGGTATTCGTCGTTGTGAATATCGCAGGTGGCCCATAAGGCGTCAGTTCTCCAACCGACCCTTCCTCTACACCGTTAAGGTTTCAACCCTTGTTGGATCATCCAATCCAAGGGCGAGCCTTCAGTTTATAAGAAGCGAAAAGATTGAGCAAGGGCAGCAGGCGAAACTCCCCCAAGATCCTGAAAAGCTTCCGCAACCCCAAGAATAGCCTCGACGCTGGCAATTCCGTATCAACGAGCAAGAAGCCTGTCTAGTGGATCCTCTTGAACACACAAGTATGCAGTGTTGATTGCTCGCTCTAAACCCTCTTCTGGATACTGGCCATTTAAACCCAGGTCAGCCAATTGTGAGTAATTTCCGGCTCTGACGAATGGTTTTACTCGAAAAATTAGAACTCATGTCAACAAATGCATTTGTTTCCTCAGCACACAAGAAAATCTGACAGATAGAACCTCACTACATGGGCCAATTTTGAGAAATCCTGACATTTTGTCATTATTTCATTAATCAAGTCTCCTCACTAAACTCCGCCAAACTATATAAAGATAGGTAAAACGGAAAACTGTCCCACTAGGAACTGGGTTCGTCATGTGTTACATTACATTACATACAATATTTATTACCCTTTCATGTATTATTGAATTCTTAATAAATAAATGGTGATAAGTGATAACTGTTCTCATTTCTGTATAACATTCTTCTTTTGCTCTGGTTATTGTTTTGTTTTTCTATATGTATACAATGGTGATGTGTTGGAAAATCTGTTCTCTTGTCACACACACTCTTATAACATGTTTAACATAGTTATATAACATTTTTAACGTGCACTTTGAAGAGGTGTGAGAAAAAGTATGGTGAAGCCCAATACCTAGCCCTGGAATCTAAATGGCAAAGAGTGAATCCTAAACAAATACTAACTTAGATATGTTCATTGGTTTAACTAAGCCGAACAAAGACTAGACACAAACTAGGCAGAATCGACGCTAATTCATAATTTTCTTATATCGTGTTCGGCTCGGTTGGTTTTACGGATAGAAATCGATCAGTTTTTATCTCGGTTGGATTTACATTTTCTCAAATTTTTATTTTCAATTCGGTTTGGTCTTTGTATGTTTGTTATGGCTAGTGTATGTGTAGTCGGTTTAGCTTCAGATTCAGCATACATTTTCATCATTGTCGTGCCACTATATATCTTACGAGACGTACTCCAATATGAAGAAGATTATTTTGAGAAAGTTTTTTTTTTTGGTCGAAGAGATTATTTTGAGAAAGTTCCTACTTTTATATCACAAAATCTGCATCTATCTTATCAATTTCTTGTGATTTTAAATGACCATTTTTCTTTAACCAAAGAAAAAAAATGACCATTTTTCATACATACACAAAATGCATTGTTTTGAACGAGTTTGCATTACGCTACTAGCGTAGGATGAGACTTCAGACTTCTGTTTCTATTATGGGCCTTGCAAATTAAATCAAGAAGAGAAATGGGCCGAATGGCCCAAGAAAGAGTAAAGTTTACCTTTCTTGTCCTTCGTATCCCCTCCGTTTCACAATAAGTGTCGTTTTAGCACTTAAAATTTGTTTCATATTATGTGTCGTTTTAAGTTTTCAAAGTGATTTATTAGGGGTGAGTAATGATAATTTTTATTGGAATGTGTATCTATTACTATATACTGAAGCGGAAGCAAATTCTGCCACCATATTGCGCCACATCACCCCCCTTATTTAAAAAAGTTATCTTATGAAATCTTGATTTTTTTTCATAATCTTATACATACTTAATTAAGATATTAGTTTTATCTTATAACTTGAGTTGTTTAATTAATAATTCTATCCAAATATCAATCTTATCATTATATCCACATAGATCTATCATAAACATTTTATTTTAAAAAAATATTTAGTCATAATGTATAAATCATAAGGCTTAAAACATATGTAGACACCTCAACTTGTCTATTTTAGTCAGTTAGACACCTCACCTTTAAAACGTAAACATTGAACACCCGAACTTTCTAAAAGCTACCTATTGAACACCTGTTGGCTGACACTGTGATGCAGTGCACTACACGCGCGCCACGTCACTTGCACATGGCGCCACATCATTTACACATGGCGCCACGTCATATTATTAATAATAAAATAATATTTTATTTAAATAATATTTAACTAATAAATTTTATTTAAATAAATTTCCAAAATAATATTTTATTTAAATAATAAATTTAATAATAAAATTTTATTATTTTATTTATTACAGTATGTAATACAAAAATTCTATTATTTTATTTATTATATAATACAAAATTTCTATTATTTTTTTATTTTATTTAATATTAAATTTTATTATTTAATAACAAATATTATTATTTTATTACTAAGTTTATTATTTAATAACAAAAATTCTATTATTTTTTTATTTAATTTAATATTAAAAATTCAACCGGTCGGGTTTGAATTTTCGGGTTGAAACCCAGATATTTCCGTGTTGGGTCGGGTGGGGCTTGCTTAAGAAAAAATAAAATAAAATCAAAATAGAAAAATAGAAAAATAGAAAAAAGAATTTTGTTATTAAAAATATTTTATTTTTAATAATATATATTCTTTTTTTTATTTCCACGTCAATGCCACGTCAGCTTCATCACTCGCCCTCCGGCGCGTCTATTACACGCACAGTGCCACGTCAGCCAACAGGTGTTCAATAGGTAGCTTTTAGAAAGTTCGGGTGTTCAATGTTTACGTTTTAAAGGTGAGGTGTCTAACTGACTAAAATGGACAAGTTGAGGTGTCTACATATGTTTTAAGCCTAAATCATAATCATTATATTTTACCCATTTAATTAAATAGAATATTAATTATAACTTATTTTTCGTAATTTTGTTATGGTATTTTTTGAAAATATCAATGGTAGCAAATTCTACCACTATATTGATATCAAATATTAATTCTATTAAAGTAATATATCGAATATATTTTTATTATCATGTCATATTAAAAATATCAATAAAAAGATTAGATATTATATGTACCATAAATATATCTCTTACATTACATATTGATTAAGCTTTAGATAAAAAAGATAGATTTCTTAATTAAGATAATGATGCATTAGCATTTTTACCAATATGTATATATTTCTTATTTAATTATTTATGTAGAGAATAATAACATATATGAAAGATAATTTGATTTTCTATTTTATCTTATTAAATATTATCTATATATTTACTATAATAATACTTTAATCTGATTTTTTATTTAAAATGATTGATTTTATTATATAAGTTATTTTATGCACTTTAATTTAAATGTCAAAATATTTTTATCAATTTTTAACAACATTTTATAATGCATCTTATCTTATGTCATTCTTCCTCTATTATCTGCAAATTCTACCTCCATATTGTGCCACATCGTCACCCAGTAACAATTTATCTTATCACACCTTAGTTTTATATTATATAATCTTAATACACTTATTCAATAAAAATATTAGTTATGTGTTATATTTTGAGTTATCGTCATATTTAAATCTCAATCTTATCTCAATATCACAATGCATTCTAAACTTCTAACCGATCTTATACAATTCTTCATCAATCATATAAATATATGTTTATGTATATATGTGTAAGAAGTTAATATATAAAGAAAGTATATTTCAATATACATATTTTATGTTATATAACAATTATGTTATTTTATAATGACACATGATAATATTATAATAAATTTATATAAAAACAATAAATAAATAAATAACACCCCCGTACAAGGTGCGGGTCATCTGCTAGTTTGTTGACTAAAGTTGTTCATTTATTGGCCAAAAAAATGTAATGAGTGGTAAAATTAAGAAAAAATTGTAAGTTTTAAAGTGAATGATTGTTTTTCTTAAAAATTGTGTAAGAGCTAAAACGACACTAACGGAGGGAGTATTTGATTCTTTGTTACTTTGACCATCATTCCTAAGCATTATCAGTCAAACTCGATGATACCCTTGTATTAAAATAAAATTGTACCTTTTCATTCTTAGTTTATTAGTTGTAAGTTAAGGTTAACAAACAATCGTCTTACAAGTAGTACTGTAATACGGACTAGTGCTATAATATTCTGCACCATCTAAATAAAATAATGATGTGTAAGAATAATAATTAGACGAAACCATCATTTTATATACTTCAATAATGAGAAAGACGATTAGCTTTCCCATATATCAATGACTTCCCCATCAATTCATGCTCCAAAATGAAGGAAATGTTGGATCAACGGCCCACGACGGAACCCGCGAAAGCTAGAATGAGTTTGCCACCGTTGGATCGAAACTAAATACATTATTTATTTATTGTTAATTTTTGGGCCAAGAAAATTTCTGGCGACTGTGGAGACAGAGGACGAAGATCACGTGAATTCCCCGCAATGAGAAGGTGGTGTGTGGTTTCTGCACGTGAAGCTTTTCAGTGTGCACCCAAACTCCACTTTTTACATAACCTTGTCCATCATTTTATTTTATTTTTATTTTTCCACGAGCACTTTTCGTTTTCGTGTGGAGAATTGAATCCCTAAATGAGCCGAATTCAAAGTGATTTAGCCAAGATTGGTCCCTCTGTATCAATGTATGATAGATTGATAAGTCATCAAGAGAAGCACAAATATGGTTGTTAAACAAGCTAACACAACCATATGTATTTTTGAAAGTGTGGTGAAACTTAATTTGATCTATCAAACGAGCATGACAAATATGAGACAAACACGGGTTATGTAAACGGTTACACTAAATACTCTTATGAAAAGTGCGACGCAATATAAAACGTTCTTACGAAAAGTGTAAAGAATTTGTTGGAGATGGTCTTTGAGTTCGGTCGTACCTGAATACATCAAGCCTACTATCTATTCGTTTTTTAATAAAGAAAGTGACTCGATATAGTGGACATGTAAGACATTTTTCAAGAAACCGAAATCTTTAACAATCGGACAAATCAACAAGCAAGCACAAGAGTTAAACCTAACAAGAAGTAAAACCCACTAAGCATGGTCCTTCGGGCATCTAATCAAGTGATTACTTCTCTAAAGATAATACTTAAAGATCGCCGATTCAACTCTAACGAGGGGTGTGCTCAATCGGAGAATAAAAAATCTACTAAGGGTGTGTTAACCCCACAATTCAATCTCTCCTTTATTAATTAAAGACACTAGTGATTGATGAAATTGAGAGAAATAAAACGCCCATGCCCCAGAGTCCCACCAGCAAGGAGATCGGCCCCCAACAAAGTATTCGACAATTTGATCACTCATTTATCCACTCAATCCAAATCACATGAACTAATTAAGCTAATCACGTGATTAGTCAAATTCAATCAATCAACATTCAACAAAAGCCTAGCAAAAAATCAATCCAACCATGGTCTTCTACACCAATCACCAATTAATAATTAAAAACCCCTCTCCTCCCAACTCCCACCTTTAACTAATCCTAATCACCATATTTAATCCTTCTTCTTCCCCTTCAATCCCCCTACTTCACTTCCCCAAACTCCCTTTTTCTTCCTCCTGCAAAAACAATAATTAAAAAAACTCCAAACTCCCACCGCCAACTCAATCCTTATTTTGCCGCTTTTCCACCCCCTTCCCTCCAAGCAACCACGCCTTCTCTTCCTCTTCATTTCTCGCCTAGGGTTTTGCAAATCGAAAACCGATTCATTGCTCGATCGATCCGACGGCGGACGGCGAGAGCGGCGGAGGGGGATTGATGTGGCCGCCGTGGGGAAGAGCATCGCCGAGGATACACAACACCTCACTGAATCCAACCTTCGCCTGCTCCTCCTTCAAAGACGTCCCTCTCCTCTGCTCCGGCGACGACAATCCCTCCGATTCCCCTCACCAATTCCAACTCCTCAACCGCCACCGCCACCTCACCGCCAAGAACATCTTCCACCGCGTCCGCCTCGCCACCTCGCTCCTCCGCAATTGGCCTTCGTCTAAGCCAGATCCGCAAACCCTAGCCGAATCCAAAGACTCTCCGCCGGAGCAATTCGAACGCATTTCGCTACCAGGAACGGAGAACAGGATCGTGGTGTACACCACAAGCCTCCGCGTAGTCCGGCGGACGTTCGACGCTTGCAAATCGGTCCAATCGATCCTCGACGGATTCCGGATCGCCGTCGACGAGCGTGACGTGTCGATGTACCCTGGCTTCTTGGACGAGCTCCGCCAGATCTTCGGGATCGGGAGCGAGAGGCTGAGTCTGCCGAAGGTGTTCGTCGGCGGGAGGTACATCGGCGGCGCCGAGGAGGTTTGGCAGCTCTACGAGACCGGAGAGCTGAAGAGGCTCGTGGAGGAGCTTTCGCCGGCCAAGCCTAGGGTTTGCGATGAGTGTGGGGGCTTCAGATTCGTTGTCTGCGCCGATTGTAATGGTAGTCATAAGGTGTTTTCCGATAAGGCCGGGTTTAGGTCTTGTTCGGCGTGTAGTGAGGACGGCCTCATCAAATGCCCTAGCTGCTATCCGACGGCTACGGTTCCTTGGTGATTTTCCGCCGTCGGATTGGAATGCTATTGCTAACAGGTTTTTCGTTTTTTTGCCTTTTTTTCTGGATTTATTTTTGGGAGTTTGTTTGGTGAGTTATTAGTTTGATCCAAAGACAAGTGCAGGATTTAGGTGTTTAGTGAAAACTTTAGTAGTTAAATCACTAGAGACATTGATTTGTCTTGTGTTACTATGTTAATGATATTGGAAATGTGTAGGATGATAGCTTGGCATTTTCTCTAATGTGGAATATTTGGTTTACCAAATGACAGTTTACAACCAAGAATTGTCAGCACTACTGTTTTACCTAATTAGTTAAAGGCCTTGTTTGCAAGCAACGGTGTGTCCAACCGAAGAAAAGAAGAACAATGCTGTGGGCACACTAACCTTGTTAATTGGTTCAACATTATCCTATACCTAAGCAGCTAAGCTCGTTTGCTATCGATATCAAGTTAGATACAAGCCATACCGATATGTGTTTTGTATATTCTGATATCGGTATTAAGCTAACTACAGTATGATGCTTGAAAACGGCATATTCCCGGTATCTATTATCATGTGTTTGGTATCGATACCAAATGAAGCTTAGAGATGCTTGTCTTGAAGATGAAGCCTACAAAGTTGGCACAAGTGCAGAGGCTATTACATTGTTGGTGGATGCAATTATGCCATTTGCTTGGCTTCTTTTTTTTTTTTTTGGTTGAAATTTGCTTGGCTTCTTTGGTGATTCTAAAATCATCAAACTGAACTCGGGACCAAAGTCACAATACACGTTACCATCAAAAGGTCCACACACAGCTACAGCTTTTTGATAAAGCAATAGTGATTTCGGTGATTTATCACGGAACATCAGTCTACCAATTGTGAACTGGTCTCAGACAGCCCATTATGCATTGTATTTGTTGGGCTGGCCCAGCTACAGGTGTTGCTTTCCTATTCAAGTTTTGTTTTTGAATCTTTTCCCCTAGACCCCATAATTATGTGTTAGAATTTTGCAAATCTCTGCATGATGAATAGAGTTGCCCAAGGGAGCATCCATATTGAGGTCTAAGTAGGAACAAAGTGGAAAGATATAGCATGGACTACCAAGTGAATGATGGCAATTATGAAGGAGAGTTTTGTTTTGTATAGACTCCGGATTGATCATCAATAAATGTTGGTGCTACCGGCCCTCGAGAAGCATACAGTTTCTTCTTCGTCTTCATTTTCATAACGGAAGTGAATTTACGTTCAACACAAATCCGAAAGATCAAGAAATCGAGAAACTTGGTAGCTGAACAAATCTACAAGAGAGGAACAACAACGGCGACGACAAATCAAAGGAGAAGCAAGAACTCGACATGGCAAGCTTGAAGACCCATGGATGGGATGAAGATGACATAGTCACGAGTGACTAAAAACTAGCGCGGTGCCACTACGGAGCAATTCAACACGACCCTCGTGGAAAAGTACAATGAAGCTAATGGGAATGATTTAGTCTTGAGGAGTCAATAGGAACCACACAAACAGAGGCCTCATCTTGAACATCAACTTAGTCTAAACACCTAAAATTATATGTACACCTAATGCATTTGTGAAACCGTCACAAGGTTGGCTGGTTAGTTGAGCCCATGGTGATGATACACATAGATTGGGTTCACAATGCCTAGAAGCTCTCTTTAAGTGTAAAATCCATGAGCCCTCATACAAAGTGGGCCGTTGGTCCAAATCAGCTGGGCCCAAATTAGTTTCTCCAACTTTAGGCCCATCCCATTCCCAATACAAAGAGAAAAAGAATCAAAAGATGGACAATTTGCTATCGTTCCCAAACAAACAGAAAGGAAAAAGTGGTGATGAGTGATGATTAACAGATGGGAATGGTTCGAGTTTCAAACGGTGAAACTCAATGAGTAGGTATATTAAGCATGTTAACGTAATAATGTGTTATTCCAAGCTAAATGAAAATTAGGGTGTTTGGAATTGGTACGGTGGACAGGAGGAATCGGGGTGACTACTGGTGGCTCAGAAGGTCAGGGGACAATTGGTGGGACCCTGTAACAATTGATGGAAGCCTGTTCTTCATTTCCCCACCCATCTCTTTTTTGTTGAGTCAAATCAAACTTTTTCATTTATTCCATCTTTAACTCACAATTGGAGAAGCAAAAGAAAATTATGTACACGGTTCTCATTCCATCCAATTAGGTTAAGAGTATACTCGTGATTTTTTTTAAACGTAAGAATTTGATATAATTACACTTGATATATCTGAAGATTAAAAATATTGGTGATTTGACAAATTAACAAGTGCAACAAACAAAAAATAATACTCCGTAAAAGAGAGTACAATAAAGGATTAAAGAGCTTGTTCGACCAAAAAAAAAAAGGATTGAAGAACTTGAATCAGCTAGATCGGAAAGGATCAAGTAAACTTTTAGTGAATAATAGCAACACCAACAAATAAGTTAAATATTTCGACCAAAAAAAAACAAATAAGTTAAATATGGTATTTTACGAGAAGCGTAAAATTGGCCATTAATTTTACCTTGCCTTTCACCAAATGCTAGATTTTCAAGAGTTTCCCACATGACTATCTCACTTTTTTTGGTAGCACATGACTATCTCATTGGACATCACAATTTTATGAATGTTCCAAATCATCTATAATTATTATTTGTAATGGAAGTAATTAGCCTTATAATTTTTGTGTGCATAATTTAAAGTGTCTATATTCAAAGGAAAGAGGCGTGAAGTAGACAACTATCCAGTCACATAAAAAATTAAAATTTAAAATGATAATACTCCAAAGATTTATACTAACTCTTAATTTTCTCCAAATATTATTATATTTTGATTATTTCATATACCTTGTATGCCTATTGGCAAATGCTAGTTGCATACGAAATAAAGTTGGCGGTTTTTATTTTCTTTATAGAGGGGCCATGGTTGTCTATCAACAACATGCATTATTTGTAGGGGAAATGTGGAGTAAAACTAGACTTTCTTCTTATGGAATCTATGGAGTCCATAAATCAAATCTTTCTCTTGGTTTAGTGTACAACTCGCACTCGATCTGCTGTGTGACTGTGTTTCAGTATTGTGGAATGGTTTGAATTTGTTGTATCCGAGTTACAACATCAGTACATTACTGTACATATAGGTTTTAATTGTAGATGGTAATTTCATAAATAATTTTTCCAAAACGTACACAGCTTAAGATATATTTTATTGAGGCTTCGATCGGTATCTCTTTAAAAAAGGGAAATTCCTCTTGGTATCCCCGAGGTTTCGACTTTTTCTTTTGGTGTCCCACGAACATTTTTTATCCTTTTGGTGCCCTCGAGGTTTACAAATATTCCTTTTTGTACCCAAAAGTGTATATAAATCAATTTTCCGTCAAAAAAAACCATTTTCTGTTTTAAAAAAAAGATAAATAAAACTACTTTATTTTATTACCCTTTTATTACTAATGTATATACTATTATACAAGAAAAATTAGAAGAAGAAAAATTAAAAACAAGAAGACCGTAAGTAGATTCAAATTAACAAGCAGATTAAAAACTTGATCAAAAAAAACAAGCGGATTAAAAACTTGATCATAAAAAAACATGCGGATTAAAAACTTGATCAAAACAAAAAACAAACAGATTAAAAAAGAGTAATAACACCAATTCAAGCAGATTAACAACAAGCAAATTTAAATCCACTTACGGTCTTTTTTTTTTTATAATTTTCCTTGTACAATGGTATATACATTAGTAATAAAAGAGTAATAAAATAAAGTAGTAGTTTTATTTAACTTTTTTTTAAACAGGAAAATGGTTATTTTTGGGTGAAAAATTGATTTATGTACACTTTTGGGCATGAAAAGGAATATTTATAAACTACGGGTACCAAAAGGGAAAAAAAAAGTTCGTGGGACACCAAAAGGAATTGTCGAGACCTCGGGGGTACCAAGACGAATTTCCCTTAAAAAAAACGCTACTGAGTTTTTTTAGCGTTTTTGCTTTTCAACAATCTCCTCACCCAATATATGTTTTTGAATACCCATGCTCCATTAGCTCAACCGGTAAAAAGCCTTGGGTAGTACCCATAAGTCGCCGGTTCGAGTCTCATGGGGTACGGGTACCGTGTATTTACCCCCGGGGGGTTCCGGGTAACCGGATAACGTGCGGGTGATGGGCTCCCTCCTCAGGTCTTCGGGTCCCTCTTCAGAGAGAGTGAGCCTAGCGGCTCTGGGTCGCTCAGCGGCCCCTCTGTTGAGAGTGGAGAGTAGGGCTCCCCCGCTACGGCCCAACAAGCACGCCCGGCATGAGACTAGTCGGGTGCTAGTAGCCCCGAACAGTCACGATAATTCAAAAAAAAAAAAAATATATATGTTTTTGAATATTCTTAAAAAAGAAAAAAACTGCGAAGATATGTTTTTGAATATTAATTGAGAATGGTATGTTTGTAACAAAATCGGTGGGATCGTGACCTTTAGGTTGTAATTACGTGATGCATTGCATTAGTTTTATGTGTACGTAAACTTGAAATTGTATGCCCTTGTCATAATCATGAACGATGGATCGGTAGTGCTTTTAAAGTGGCATATAGTATGTTACTGAGCCGTAGAAACTCGTATATATGTACATTTATTAAAATTTCTAAGAGTATACTCAAAGAAAGAGTTGGAATACAAAACAAAATGACGTCAATTGTCAACACGATCGACACTCGACAGGGAGTGGGAAATTATTTATCTAGTGGCCTTTAAAACTGTCTTATTGTTAATTTTGTTTCAATTGCCATCCTATTCATGAAGCATAATAGAGGTACGTACCGTATTTAATTTGAAAACAAATAACTTATATTATGATTAATTTTTATCAGAAACATGCAAACTTTGTAATATCAGAAGGAATTTTAGATGAACAAGAATACGGAATGGTTCTGAAAGAGTTTTAGCTCACAGTAACATTGTATTCATATATAATCGGGCAAGATTTGCGCACTCCGTTTTTTCATTTTCGCACACCGACTTGTGCGGATTGCGGACCCGCACAAGATTTTTAAAAAAAATCGGGTTTTTCTTGTGCAGATTACGGATCCGCACAAGGTGTCCCCATAAAACCCGGTTTTTTGGTAAACCGGTGTGCTCTTGTGCGGATCTAGTATCCGCACAAAATATAAGAAACGGTCTACCATCTCTTTTAGGATTTAAACGAAAAGGAAAAAAATAAAAAAAATATCTTGTGCGGGTTTCCAATCCGCACAAGAGCATCCTAATTAGGGTTTAGGGGCTTTAGCGGCATAGTGTCGTACCCTTATTCCTATGTGCGGATCCAGGATGAGCACAAAACCCTATGTGCTCATCCTGGATCCGCACATAGGGTTTAGGGTTGGACCTAAAACCCTATGTGCTCATCCTGGATCCGCACATAGGAATAAGGGTACAATTCAGGGTTTATACATTTTCTTTTGAAAAACATTTAATAAAAACCGATCAATGACTTGTCCTACATCGCACATGTAATTTTCGTACGTTACATATATAACTATAGAGTAACTCTTCGAGAAACATATCACGTATTCTAATCTTTATCTTTATGAGTTGGACTCGAGCTTAAGTGAGGTTTGAATCTATAAGAGTTGGACTCGAGAAACATATCACGTATAACAAGATGATACACAGACATAGTATTGTAAAAATCATGAAATAAAATCAAGATGATACACAGACATAGTATTGTAAAAATCAAGATGATACACAGACACAGACATAAACTTTTTATATAGATATAGTATTGTAAAAATCATGAAATTCGTCAATGCACATGGTTGAACATTATGATGATCGATTAGATCGTGTGGATCATGAAGCCACACACGAACGACTCTGCAAACCAAATCAAACTCCGCACAAGAACGAAGATAGGGTTAGGGTTTAGGGTACGCACAATAAAGAACCCTATGTGCTCATCCTAGATCCGCACATAGGGTTTAGGGTTGGACCTAAAACCCTATGTGCTCCTCATCCTGGATCCGCACATAGGAATAAGGGTACAGTTTAGGGTTTATACATTTTCTTTTGAAAAACATTTAATAAAGACCGATCAATGACTTGTCCTACATCGCACATGCAATTTTCGTACGTTACATATATAACTATAGAGTAACTCTTCGAGAAACATATCAAGTATGTTAATCTTTATCTTTATGAGTTGGACTCGAGCTTAAGTGAGGTTTGAATCTATAAGAGTTGGACTCGAGAAACATATCACGTATAACAAGATGATACATAGACATAAACTTTTGATATATATATAGTATTGTAAATCATGAAATTCGTCAATGCACATGGTTGAACATTACGATGATGGATTCGATTGTTTGGATCATGAAGCCGCACACGAACGACTCTGCAAACCAAATCAAACTCCGCACAAGAACGACTCCGCACAATAACGAACATAGTGTTAGGGTTTAGGGTACGCACAATAACGAACCCTATGTGCTCATCCTGGATCCACACATAGGGTTTAGGGTTGGACCTAAAACCCTATGTGCTCATCCTGGATCCGCACAAGACAAACCAAACCAAAGTCCGCACAAGAACGAATTCGATACCACTTGTGTGGAACCCTAGCTTTGTGCGGATCCTTGTGCCGCACAAGTGCTAGTTTATCGCGTGTCCACGTGTGGGCCCACTATGTTTGTTGGGCGGTATTGAAAAGTCAACTTGTGCGGGTTAAAGATGCGCACAAATGGGCAGGTTTTTTTACAAACCGCTCATCCTTACCTGTGCGGCTTCTCCGTGCGCACATGGTTCATGATAAACCCGGTTTAACTTGTGCGGATTTTGAATCCGCACAAGTTGGTGTGCGAAAATGAAAAAACGGAGTGTGCAACGGAACGGCCTATATAATTCATATCTATAATTCTTATTTTGTAAAGTTTGTTTTGATCTAAATAGGACTACTACTTTTTTATATCGTAGGTAGTTAGGACTTGTACTCTACCAGTTAACGTGTGATCAGTATGCACCTAATATATTCAATTAATGCAAAGGTGTACGATTAGTAGTATATAGTATAGATTCGGCTCACAGTTATGTTACTGTGCAATGTACATACTAATTGATCGTGAAATTGAAAACGCCCTTGTCACATTCTTGTGAATAAGATTTCGAATCATAGGATAAGGATTAAAATAAGATAAGTCGTGTTAGTAGTGTTACTAATCTATGGTTATGTGAGCTCAAAAAATAGAAATCTATGGTTATGTGATGGTCGCCCAATCGCCTTATTACGAGTCTTTGTAAGCTCTATGGTACGTAGTTTCTCAGACTAGCTCGGTGTTGTTGTTTTCCATATCTGTTTTCATATCAGCTAGCTAGGTTGTGGACTATCGAATTTGTTTGAAATTTTGATATTTGGAAATATAATTTACTCGTTAAAAATAAGACTAGTTTTCACAACAAAAAAAGGACTTAATAAAATAAAATAAAACAAGCAAGTGGGAAGAGCCCAGAGGTGGAATAATTAGGGAATCAAGGGGAAAATAAAAAGATGGAGCGGGTAGGGCCACCCCGCGGATCGTGAATTCTGTTCGGCCTTAATAAATTGGGATTTCTCCGCTTCTGATCAAAAAAAAAAGATGGAGCGATATTGTTTGTGACGAATACGGTGGAGGGGGCCGCCGGTGTTTCCTCCGCCAGGAGCCATGTCCACGTGACCTCGATCACTCTTCTCAATTCACCTACTCAAACTCACTTCCTTGATCATCATTCAATTGGCCGGTTAAATTGTTGAATGGAAATTGGAAATAGCCCTAACCATAGGGTCATTGCAAAAATGTCACACAAATATACAAATTTGTCAAAAATTAACCCTATGTATTTATTTTATTTTTTTGGTTGAAAACCCTATTTATTTATTTATTTATTACTGATGGAAAGTACTTAGAATAGTCAGTCTAACCCCACAGAAGAATCTATCTTAGAGCATCGTTTCGGATAAAGTCATTAAGGTCGATTTATGAGTCAAGTTGTGATTGATTAATTTGTATATTGCAATTGATATGAGTATTAGTATGTAAAATATTAGCAAAAATAGAGATTCTAGTTTAAATAATTCTTGTGTCGATGATTCTTAGCTTAATAATTCTAACTAGTTCAGTTGTTTTATCTCCATCTAAATGATTGCCATATTAGCCTTTTAGTTTTGTTAAGAAAATATTTGTCATTATATATTTTTTACATAATAATTTATTGATATATTATGAATTTTGTTTTGAAAGAAAAAATGCATATGATGGGTTTTTCTATATGCAATATATTTTATTTATCGGCTTCACTAAGCTGAATGTTTAATAAATTACTATAGAGTTGAAAAGAACTATACTTTGTTGGTAATTTATTAATTCAATTCATTAAGTATTGATAGCTAAATGATGATTTTGAAATTCATGCAATTTTATAAATCTAACCAAATAACCAATGCATTTTTCCTTCCATATGTATACGTATTCATAAGTTGAGATCAACCGTCAAAAAATTGAGAAACCTGACACACCTAAAAGTATTAAAAATAGAAATTGATTTCGGTAAAAACTTTTCTTATCTTAAAAATGGAAAATGTGAACAAAATACATAAATATATGAACAACATTAAGATATGTTATGGACCAGATTACTAGACATAATAATACAAAATCAAACACATCTTTTGGAGTTCACTGATTTTTGTTTTGCGTTCACATGTAACTATCATGTTCACGTATTTCTATCTTACGTTCATGTTTACGGTTTACAGTTTAAGGTAAGTTTTCATATCAACACGAGAATCGAGATCCTTAAAAATATGTCTAAGGTAAGTTTACAGTTTACAGTTTAAGGTAAGTTTTTTTTTTTTTTTTGGTTGAAGGTTTTAAGGTAAGTTTAAGTTAAGTTTATAGTTTGCAGTTTTCATTTAATTCAAATCCTTAAAAATATGTCTAACATATCAGCACGAGATCGGAAAATTTTACAAATTACACAAACTAAACAACAACCAAAGTTGCATGTCAAAGCCAAATCCGACACCAAATTAATTAAAGACTCAAATAGTAGTAAACTTTAGAACGCTGTGACTTGTGACAAGAAAAATGCACTAGACGAAGAATCAATAAGAAACTCAATGAACATCCACATCGAATGCTCTCACTCTCGTACCATCTAAACCGAAAAATCAATGTATAGCACAAAAAAAAAAAAAATGAAATGAAATTGTCCCACTCATTCATCGATTCGACCCTTTTAACGTCCCATCACACCCCCCCCCCCCTCTTTCTCTTTTCCCATCCTTTCTTCTCCATCTCCCCCTCATCCAAATCAAGCAAATTTTCTTTCCTCTACTAAACCCTTCCAAATCCCCCCCCCCCTAAAAAAATAGCCAAATCAAATCCCCCGAGAAATTAAAAAAACCCAAAAAATGGCCTCCTCGCCCGGACCCGGAGGAGGATCCGACCCGTTACCGGACGACCCGTTGGCTCCATCGCAACCCGGCTCCGCATCGTCGGCTCCACAACAAGCCGCACCCGCGGCTCCGCTGAGCCGGTACGAGTCGCAGAAGCGGCGCGACTGGAACACGTTCCTACAGTACCTCCGCAACCACAAGCCGCCGCTGACGCTGGCGCGGTGCAGCGGGGCCCACGTGATCGAGTTCCTCAAGTACCTGGACCAGTTCGGGAAGACCAAGGTCCACGTCAGCGGCTGCCCCTACTTCGGGCAGCCAGCGCCGCCCGCGCCCTGCGCCTGCCCGCTCCGCCAGGCCTGGGGCAGCCTCGACGCCCTCATCGGCCGCCTCCGCGCCGCCTACGAGGAGAACGGCGGCCGCCCCGACTCCAACCCCTTCGCCGCACGCGCCGTCCGGATCTACCTCCGGGAGGTCCGTGAGAGCCAGGCCAAGGCGCGTGGTGTTCCGTACGAGAAGAAGAAGCGAAAGCGGAACCCACCTGCCGACGCCGCCGGAGCTAGTGGTAGTAGTAGTGGTGTTGCTCCTCCTCCGCCACCGCCTTCTCCGCCGCCGCCTACCGCAACCTCTGCCGCCCAATAGAGGTTTTTTTTTTTTTTTGAATTTTTTTGTTTGGGCTAAGACGGGTTTTTTTATTTATAATTAATTGTTGTTGTTGTTATTATTATTGTGATTATTAATTAATTATGATTGTGGAGGGGAGGGGAAATATATGCTCTAGACTTGGATCTAGCTAGCTAATCTTGGAGGAGGTAATTGAATCAAATTTTTACATAAATATAGTTTAAGATCAACTCCTTTGAGCAGAAATGAGGTTTATTAGTGTGGTACGTTCATTTCTATCTCCATTAATTCCCTTTGACAATTGGTCAGAGTATTTTTTCACAAAGTTGATCAATTCTTAAGCAATTTAGAAGAGTAAATATATGACTTATAAGGTCAGTAGTTTTCTTGAGAAATTATATAACCTGGGTTGATATACGTACATTTGAATTCCTTGTATTCTTAATGAATTGAGTAGTCACCATGAGTCATGAAAAACACCAAAAAAGAGTACTGTACGTAAATGGTCCCCTAGATGAAGAAGAAGAGTTGAGAGCAAGTCCTTTGGCGTAATTGTCTCTGCTGGGTTGAAATCAATCAAAGCACACGTGTGCTTTCTGAAACCCCCCTGAATCTGAAAATTCAGCGCACGATCGGGCTTACAAAGTTTAATTTCTACTTCAGTCTCAGGTGCTTGCTATTGCTAGGGATTCTCATCTGCTACGTCTACATGTGATCCTTTTCTATTTCTTTTCTTTTTTCTAATTGCTTTAGCCCATAGTTTTTTTTAGGTTTTGTGTTTCTTTAACTTATCTCCTACCCTCATCCGTATATTGTTGGAATATAACTATCTAATAAACCGTGTTGAGAGAGCGTGATCTAATAAACCGTGTTGAGAGAGCGTCCTGGAGTATAATTATTTAGTGGTTTGTAGGTGTCGAGTCGAGTCGGTCAAACGCATGTTGACCCACTCGACCCGATCCTACCTAGCTAGCTAGATGTTCTCCGAGCATGAATTGGCTCGCTATTTCTGTATGTAGGTATAATGTTGAGTCGAGCCCAGCCTATTTACATGGATTATGCTTGCTTATCCGACCCAGCCTATAGCTCATTGCTCGTGGTCATGACTTTAAATTTCGAGTCAAGCCCGGCCTAAACCTAGCTAAATTCGCTTTTGCTTAGTTTTGTGTTTTGAATCTATTCCACGGGTTGAATTAAACAAATTCACATTTGTGAATGAATATTTTGGGTTGAGATGAGAACCAATATACACATATACTATAGTACTTTTTTTTTTGGTTGAACATATACTACTCCGTATAATACTAGTATGAAATACAAACACATATGTTGATATATATATATATATATATTTGTGTACGTGTACTTGATAATAATTTTGTAGGACAAAAGGAGGAGGAAGAGGGTAAAAGACGGGGTTTGTTGGGTGGTCTACAGTCTGCAGACTTGGAATTTGTCTGTATGGAAACTTGGTGAAAGCAGCATCTGAACCCGATTTTTTATGAAAACGACGAGTAGCCAAACCCCTTTCATTCTTTATTTTATTTTATTTTCCAATATCATTATATACTCCAGTATATAGTACTACTAGGAATACGCACGGGTTTTCGGGGTATAGTATTAACGGGTTGTTTGCATGTTTTGATTATTTCGGCACATTTAATAGAGGTATGTTGTTTATTGGGTCCTTGAAAAATCTGCTTGATTTCGGTACATTTAATCTCGTGGAGTCTAAAGGTCTAAACCGAAAATGTGTACATGAAAGCATTCATTCATGAGAACCGAATGGGTGGCGATAGCATTAAAGAGAATAGGGGAAAAACAAATTTTACTAGTAAAAAAGTAGATAAACCACATGAAAACTATAGGATAGTGATAAAGTTATGAGCATTGATTGCGGGTAAAAACTCTAGTTTATAGTATTATAGATAGATTATATATCCAATAATATGGTAGCTAGTACGTAGTAGTAATTTAAATTCATTATCTACAAAAGTGGGCATTTGAATAATTAGTACGTACGTTTATCAATTATACTGTATCATATTTTTTGGGTCGACTAGCTAGTAGTCTAGTAGCATAGGATCCTTCCTATTATTATATTTATAAGTATATATATAAGTTCCACCCATTTCATAAAACATTATTTTAATTAATCGACGAAATGATGAATAATATTCTTAATCATATCGTATGCATCCGCCATTTATAGGCTTTATATCAATATAATTCTTTGAAATAATGATCTAGCTTAATCAACCCAGCATAAATTAATGTTATTTGTATTGTGTTATGGTCAAAAAAAATTGATCCACCTGAAATGATATGCTGACTAGCTTTTGGATCTTTCAAACCTAAATTTGCATAAATGGATACCACTTTATGTTTCTTTATATATTTTGCCCTTTACCCCCCTCCTCCATATCGCAATGTATTGGTTTTATATTCCAGGAAAATGACAGAAAAGTGACCAAGGATATATTTGTTTATTTCAAAAGAGTTGGCACATACGCCTCAATTATTATTCTCACAAGGGAATTGCCCTGTTTCTAGTCCTCACACCCACCCTCTTAATTTGCAAGGTTTTGCCTCATTGTTTATTGTACGAGTTTTGTCATTCCTCGATATTATAGAGAGTTCGTGACGGTCAAAGAGTTGGAAAATTGATATATTTGAATTGCTTTCATGAGGAAAGATTTGAATATGCTACCTAGACATGTTTACACTGCGTTATTGTATAAGAGAAGGGTTAATGGAATCGCAAGAAATAACGAATTAATCAACATAAACTAGTGTTGGGGACCCATAAGTGGGCGGTGGGCCTTATAGAATCGATTGTAGGATATTGTTTCCTTGTCTTTTAATTTGATAAAGAGGGAGGGAATTGCATGACACAAATCCACATTGTGCGTAGTAAGATTAGATACGCCTATAAGGTCAAGCTACATAAATAAATGCATATTTAATCAAAATTTGACACGTTTTATAGATAGTATATACATGGATATGGATTTGTGAATTTGTTGCTGGCAATTTCTAATTGAAAGCGCCATAACTCTACCAAACATACCACGTAGGGTGTCGTTTTTACTTGAGGTACTTTCCCATTTTGTTTTATTACATTTTTTCACTTGAGTTTTTAACATTAGGACAAAGAAATAGTGTGGGGTACGGTGACTTGGAAGATTGAGAATTGTCATGCGTATTTATAACTTCAATGGAGATCTTAATTAACTGTCTAGTTTAGGAGTTGATATATGTGATCAGTTTTAATTGGCCACAGCTTTTTTTTTATAGAGCATGGAAAATTATATAATTTGCAAATTTCAAAACTTAATTCATACATCAAGTGACATTTTAATTTCTCACGGACAACTTAAATCAGCTTATACATCGATTTACCGACATTAACTGTAAGGGGGGATAAAACTTTAAGGGAGTAGTACATGGGTTAGTTTTTTTTAACTGTCGATTTGTTGCCTTTTAAAGCCAATATTTCATTGAACAGTAGTTTTTGTTCTCCACAATGAAAAAGAAGAAATGAAATGAAAGTGAAGTGAGCTGAAACTAGCTCTGACTTTTATGCATGAATGATTTATGGCTGCTTTATCTAAGCAACTGTATTCAGTAGTCTTATCCACTGATCTCTTCTTTTTAGTCAAGAGAAAGATGTACTCCCTCCGTCCCATTGAGTTTGTCTCGTTTCCATTTTAGGCGTCTCTTTAAGTTTGTCCTCTTTCCTTTTATATCAACAATTTCTTACAATATTACCCTTATTCAAACTCACTTTTTACACCCAAAATCCAACTTTTCCTTCTACTTTATCACTTTTTAACTTTTTACACATATAAAATTACAAAACTACCCCCATTCAATTTCAACTTTTACCCACTTTCTCATATCCCAATACCTACTTTATCACTTCCTTAATAACCGCAAAATTTGTCCTTTGAGACAAACTCAATGGGACGGAGGGAGTAGAAAAGTACAATTAAAGATTTTGCAAGTAGAGGCTGAATTGATTATAATAACGTGTATACAGTAATGTTTGGGTAAGACTATTCGAGCCCTATTTTTTTGCCTATACTATAGTTTAAGGTTAGTAAAATTGTTGATATTTATTGTTACAAAATTTTATTATAATGGATTCGTGTTTGGCATCAATACTAATAGTCACCTATTCATTTGTTTTGGATATTTTTTTATATATCGAACACACTTCACTCGTGATCTCATTTATTTTCAAGGCATAAGATGTGGGTTTTCATTCTGATTCTGATTATGCATTAAAAAAATGGCCTAAAGATCACTAATCAGTAATCATGCATGAAAACGACGTGAGAAGCAAGTGGGAAGTTGGTATAATTCATGATGTTTCACATTTGTCTTCACTACGTAGCACTGATGTAGGCACATCAACGGCACAAACTTGACTACGACGTCGTAGAGATTGGTAAGGAGTAATATTTTAAGTAAACAGCATGATTAAGCAAAGGTAGTGAATAGGTGATACAATTGTCGGTTAGATTGGTCCAAACACCAAAAAAGTTTGTGTTTTTTCGATACCAACACTAATGAATATTTTGTGGCAAGCACTTTGAAATTACCAATACAAAAAAATCCTGGAATAAAACTTTGAGCGATTTCTCTTGATGTGATGGCACAAATGCAATTCAATCAAACAACCCCGAGAAATAGAATGAAGAACTCGGCAAACTGGCAAGAAAAAACACACGACATGAAATGAACTAATCTTACGTGGTATAGACCATTAGACAGATAGACACAACTTTACTAGGTCTCGTTCCTCTACGATGTACCAATATGCACAAGAAACGCAACAGAAATGAATATTAGTTAACGCCCGATGTAAACCATCACCAACTGTTGCACAAGGAATGAAATTTTAAGAGCAGCACAAGCAGGAACGTCAGGTACCAACATTCCATTTCAAGATCCAAAACTAATATGTAGGTTGTTCCATATTTTCACAACTCAATTGCTCTAATCAGCTAGTGGGTATAAAGAAAACACAGGGTTAAGGGTCATATACAGCAAATCTTCCAATCATGGTCAAAACTTGGGCAGATGCAAAAAAGAAAACAATCTCATGGAATGTAAAATTAAGCCTTACAGAATCATTCAGCTATGCCAGCATTGTCCAAATCAACCTCTCCCATGCCAGTATCTTCCTCCTCTTCACTGTCTTCATCACCACTGACTTCCTCGTTATCTTGACGTAGCTTAGCCATATGCTCTGCGAGTAATTTGTCATCCCGTTCACTCACCTGTACAAGTGGGCACACATGATGATTGAAGATCGACACACAATTCATAAGAAATTATGTTCAAGTTTCGATGTAAGGGGAAATGTCTGGATTGTGCAAGAAAAAACAAAGACTTACTGCACGTGGTGCCTCTTTTACTACCAGTTTTCCTTTGTGGTATTCAATTGATTTTGTGCAAGCAGATATTGCTGAGGTCAGTGTCGTGATCCCTTGGTCCTGCCATACAGAATGATTATAGAATTTAACTATGCAACATACCAGATTATTGATTAATACAAGGACGGTAATGAGTATAACAGACATAGTTTTTCTAACTTATCCCCATGATTTAGAATCTAAATTGAAAAGATTTGCCTAGGTTTATTTATTTAGCATTTAGAAGTATATTACAGGTATTCTTTTTCTTTTAAGATAACAGTTTTCAAAATCCAGATTCTTAACCTACACCCCAATGAAGTGAGGCAATAGAAATACCGTAATAGATGTAGAAATCCTCAAGACATGCAAGTCCAAGCGATGTGAGGTTATGGATAAAACTAATAACCCCTCACAATTTTTTTTTTTCTCTACTCTGTATACACCACTCATATCCATATGTACACTGCGGCACTGCCAGTGCCTACTTACTTCTAAAGAACTTGAAGTAACAATCATGAAATTCTAGTCCAAGAAAAAAATCCATATGAACAGAAAAAAAAAAAAATACAGGACAAGATGAGATTGTTTTTGTGTACTTAGAATTCAAGCACATGCATCATGTTACCAGCAAGGCTAATAAAAACTTAGGAGTCTCTAGGGTCCACAATGGATGAATAAGTAAATTGTATGCATACTAAACATTACCTTATCGAGGGTCTGAGTTGTAAGCACATAGAGAGGTGGGGCAACAAGCTTAATTTTGACTGGACAGTCAGCATTTCCAGCTGCTTCAGCTTTGTGCATGGCTTCCTGTAATTATTCCAACTGTTATCAGATACATCACCAATATAATTTGACAACATAACTAAACATATTGACGATTTTCCAGCTAATGGTAATATCATAAAAAGCAATCTACAGAATTTCTTAAAATCCACGCTGCATTGAACATAGGTTAGCAATCTCACTGAAACAAATGAAAGGTTTTCAGTCACTTGTGGATTAGTCATCTACCACTAAAGTAATGTAAGTGAATGCAAGGGAATTAGTAGAGATGAGCAGAGTGAAAAAAGAGAAATAAACTGGTCAGGCTTGCAAGTTCTTTATTAGGTTTATGCTTCATTATTTTCTTTTGTCACATTATTTGTTTAAGATTGCAGTCAAATATAGGCTTCCATAACTTTGATAATAACGTCTTAGCTTTGACTTCCAGGTGTTGGAGGTTTCCATTAATGAAATGGGATTAGGATCTGATCCATGAAATTTTAAGGAAACAAACAGAATTTACAAAAGTTGGCCATCAAGTATATATGACATGACTTTTGCTAAGGGTGGCGTGAATGTTCTGAAATCGGCCATTTGCAAAGTGCAGTTAACCTGGCCTGATGTTGCAAATATCCCTTTTTAGTTAATGCGTGTTATCTTCATCCACATTTCCACAAGTTACTCAGAACACTACTTTTTCTGTCCCACTTCATTTTTGAGTTCATGCTTAAATGTGAGTTGGCGATCAAACTGTTCAGAGTGTTTTGTCATGATAGTAAAATAACTCCTAAAACACTGTTTGACAAACATATCCTAAATTATTTGGCATCTTTCATTACAATCAAATGTCCAAGACCACCAAGAAGATCACAAACCAACTGTAGGATGTACATTCAGGGATGTGGCCACACAAGAAAGAAAGCAAAACATGACTGACCTTGATATGAATAACTCCATCAAACTGAAAGCACTTCATTTCAATATCAGCACGGATCTTCATTGGTTGAGGTGTCATACGACGTTTAATATTCTTCACTAATGCATCCTTGATCTCAGGAGTCACAGCTGGCAGTGTTTTAGTCACCTGAACTTCTACTTATTAGTTGTGTTACAGAGATAGATCAAATGTTAACTTAATAAGTACAGTAACTGATTCAGTAATACCTCCTGGCCATCAGGACCTGTTTCTTTAACTTCGTACGAAAGGATGTCCAAAACAGAGTCCGGATCATTCACAACTATCTTGAATGCCTAGAATCACAGTTTCCATCAAGATTCAGCAAAAATCAGAGCCGGACTATACAATACGTATTGAAACCTATGGATTCCGACAAAGACAAGTTCAGATGCACAAACCTCAAAAGCATGGCCATATTTCCGATACAGGGGCCATCCAATTCTAACATATAAATCCTGCCACAAGAAATTATAAACAGACTTCAGCAACAGTTTAAACTCACATCCTCACATCATAATTGTCCTAATTCAACCAGACTATCAGGTTGCAGTTCATTCTGCAGACTACAATTAGCTTTCTGGATTTGTTTAGCTACTCAATCAGTATCATAGATAGAAGCAGAATAAGTTGAGAAGCACACTACTATCTGAAATTAACTCCTCTGCATATCATTAGCCATATGGACTATTTCAGCTATTACAGTGCAAAAATTAAGCAAGGAATCAGATAATACACAGCAATTTGAAGGCAACAGAGAAACGAAACGTATACCTCCAAATCCACGTTAATCGTCTCAGCAACATGACGCATAATGGAGTGAACAAGCTTGCTCTTATTATAGCGCTCCTCACAGGCCTGGATATCCTCTTCAGAAACCCTACGTTTGCTGAGGTCGATGTAGCCTTTATCCTTGTCGACACGAAGAACCATGACAGGCTCGATCCGACCTACCTTGATGAGACTGTTAACACTACGAATCCGACGACGAGAGAGCTCCGAGAACAGGATCATGCCTTCGATGTTGTTGTACTCCAATAGATTGACATAGGCGCCCATATCTGCGATTACTTTCACCTGGATCATCACCGCCATGTCCACCTCCGGATACTTCGCCTCGTACATTCTACACTCCAAGTTGGGGCCGTCGTTCGCCATTGCTGACAACTTGTCAAGGTTCGGCAATCGAGGTTTCTGGCGTAGCGAGTGTTCGACGATCTCTTCTTTGTGACTCTGTGGAGAAGATTGGGGAATCAAGTTCGGTAAACGCTAGGGTTTGGTACTCTCGAATTGTGGCGGTGGAAAATAAAACGACGCCGTCTACTCTTGGAAGAACTTGATAACGCTAGGTTTTTCTAGTGCTGCTGGTGCCGGTGGTATAACGACGTCGTTTCGTTTTGGAACAATTTTGGGGATAAAATAGGAATAAAATAAATTCGTCGACAGCAGGATTCGAACCTGCGCAGGCAAAGCCCAACAGATTTCGAGTCTGTCTCCTTAACCACTCGGACATATCGACACTTTGCTGTTGTCTAGCAGTTAATCAACTTCATTTAAACGCACATTATCGGATATAATTTGATGCCTTTGCACCGATAATCTTGAACTAGCTCACCACATAACCCGTCGAGCCTTACTAATTTAACTAGTAGGTGGATGATGCTCGTGCTCATTAAGTCACAAGTTTAAATCCTCCACGTTTGATATAACAACCTAATTAAGTACCTCATTTGGATTAAAAAAAAGAAAGTTAACTACATAATCCTAGAGGGATCTATCGACCAATCTATTCCTCATTTGCTTTTTAAGCTTTCCCTCCTCTATCACATTTTCTATCTCCTTAGTACCCTTTCTTCGATACCTCATTTGCGATATCGACTCATTGGTTGGATATTATGTTACTAATGGAAGGACACTTGTTGGACGCCGTAGATACTAGATAATAGCCATAGCGATGCTAACCAATATTGCAACACATCTTTATTGTTGATGTTTTAGGGAGTGTCTCCCTTTACTTAACATTGAGCTATAGAAAGATGAACGTTTGAAGATGCTCGAAGTAACTTTGCATTCATAATGATTTGCATGCATATTGTATTTGTGTGTGACTAGTATCTTTAAATCGAGAGCGTTTTTACGCTATTCATATAATATAGTTATCCATAGGAGTTTACTATATTGAATACAAATATCTTGAGAAAGAGTCACGTAGGAAGGATTCTTACGGTAGGAAATAGGAATGAACTAGCTTAACCTGTCGTGCCATGCACGACTATTTCACATAAAAATATTAAAATAAAGTTATATATTCATATGGAAAATATTATATAAGTTTTATTATATGAACATGTTTTTTATCTTTTAAAAAAAGTGATATTGTATTTGAAGTTCATACAACCCCAAAAATATATATAAGACATAATTTTTTCACTCATTTGTATATTTTTATAAAACCTGATTATAAGAATATAGATTGATATTTTACTTACGATTTTATCACATATTAATAACAACTATCATAAATGTAAATATAATTTAAGAAATTTCATCAATTGATAAATTGATAAAGTTTATAAAAATTTAATAGAAATTATCGGAAACCATAAATTTACTTGTATTAAAGAAATAAGTTGAATCCAATATTCATAGAATTTTCTTAATTTGTTTGTGAAAGATTTTTCCCTGTAATGCTTTAAGAATTAATAATTGACAAAAGCTTTTTCTTATAAGTAGATAAGAAGAAATTCAATAGGAAAACCCTATATAGTGAGAATAATAAAAATTAGTTTTTTTTATATATGAGGCAGGGTCAAAATTAATGTGGTGGTTCAAAATGACCACTTGTATGTTTGTATTGAGAAAATAAGGGGTGTTTGTATAATTTGAGAAAATTATGGGATTATTTTATAAATAAGTAAAAATTATGAAAAAGATGTACGTTATCAAGATATAAATCGAAATTATTATTTGGCTAAAAAATAAAATTTGTTATCAAGATAGAAAAAAAATCAAATATAATGGGTAAAAATATATAGTAGATCATGTAAATATAGAAAATAATTAACTTAAGCTTAAAAATGTTTTCCAATTAAGTAAATCAAATATTAAAGTAAAAAAATTATTCTTTGTATTAAAAAATAATTTAAAATTTTATCTTAAAAATTCTAATTTAACTAAGTAAATCAAATATAATTAGTTCATAGTAATTATATTTCAAAAATTCAAGATATATATTAGAATCATGTTTTTCAATTAAGTGATATATTAAAAAAGATAGAATATCTTACCAAAATTCGAAAATTGAATATAACTTTTACATAAATAGATAATATAATTTTATCAAATTAATTGAAATACCACAAGTAAAAACTATTTTTTTTTATCAAAAATAAGGTGGATCAAAAATCAACTTTACAAAAGATAAGTGATATATAGTATTAAAAAGATATAATATCTTACCAAAATTTGAGAATTTGATCATATCTTTTACATAAATAGATATAAGAAATATAATTAGATTAATTGAAATAACATAAATAAAAGCTATTTTTATCAACGTGGTGGCTCGAAAACGGTCGGATTTTATAATATATATATTGATTGTGGGCGTTTGATCTAACACATCCAATGGCTCAAATTAATCCCGTTTCTTCTAAAAAACAAAAATTAAAATAAAATTACAGATACTATTCCTTCCTGTTCCCGTTTCTCTCGTCACCTTCGTTCTCCCTCCCACCTCCTCTCCCGCCCCGTCCGCCACTCCCTCCATCGCCTCCCCCTCTCCCTAGGCTCCTTCGTTGTCGTCCCCGTCCGCCCCCGCCTCCTCGCCGGCGAACTCGCCGTCGCGGTCAGCAGCCGGTCGCCGGAGCGGTTGTTCAAGGTGATAGAGGTGTACGAGACGATTGGAAGTCTGATGGCCGAATTCGAGCTCCTGTTTTCGAATCAGGTCTGTGCGATCTTGAGGCCGGAGGCTGCTAGGATCTGGAAGCGGTTGGGGGAAGTGATTCGAGCGATTTTCGTGGAATTGGAAAACCTAATTTGCCGAGATCCGGTGAAGAAGGCTTCGACTGGCGGAGGAGTTCATCCGATCACTCGGAGGAGATCCAGCACCGCCAGATCCTCCCGCTCCGCTCGCCGACGGCCCGTCCTAATTTTGGTGGAATTGTCCGGATCTGATGTCAGTGCTTTGGGGAAATGGAGAGAGGAATGTGCATTGGGGGTCGGAGGATCCAGATTGGACCGCCTCGACGGCGACGGCGGCCACAGCTTCTTCTCCTTCTCCTTCCTGTCGGCGATTATTGTCCGGATCTGGCCCGTCCTAATCCTCAACGCTCGGAGGCCGGCGATGACGAATTCTCTGGTCCGGATCGGCACCGTTGAAGGCGATCTGGTGAAACGCGCTTTGGTTGCGCTGATCCGGCCGTCTTCACACCAGCAACGGCGTAGATCAACTTTCCAGGCCCGACCTAGCCGTCTTTCGTCCATGTCCAAGGCGGAGGAGGACTCTTGATTCTTTGATTTGCTCAGGTTATGTCCATGTTCTTACAGATCTAAGTGTATTTTCCGCCAAAGCTCTAGAGATTTTCCGGCGTCGGACTCCGGCGAAGTCGGTGGTGGTAATACAGGAAAGAGTAAGCAGCTACTCCGAATTTCTAGCCATCCTCCTCCTGTTGCAATTCACTGTTCAATTTTTCTTTCTTATTTGTCTGAAATTATTGATTGTGATTATCGTTCGTCGATGTAGAGCGTTGATTTTCGATCGGATATCCTTTGCCCCGATAGATGAGTTTTATTTGCTGGAATTCGGATTTTGATGGTGATGAACTGTTAATTGTGATTGGATTGCTGATTAATGTTCAATATAAAGAGCTATAGGTCTGTGTGGTAGTGTTTGATTAGAATTTGTGTTCGTGTGTAGGATCGGCTGGATGCAGTGGACTGGTGCGTTTGGATTGCCCAAGAATGCAAGATATTGCATCACTTAACTTGGCTTCAATCCAGATATTCACAGCAAGGTGCTTGATAATTTAGCTAGCAGTTGTCAGTGGATTTTTTTCAACAAAGAAATAAAGGAAAACACTTTATCTGTGCTGATCAATGCAAGAATATGTATGCTAATGTTGTATTCTTGATCGTAAGGTCTTTTAATGGAAATGAATGCTTGCTTTGATGATTTGTGTTTTTGGTGGATTTTTTTCAACAAAGAAATAAAGGAAAACACTATGTTCTTGATCGTAAGGAAAACATTTTTATGGAAATTTGACCATTGAGTTGCACAAATCTGACCATTGAGTTGCACAATTTGACCATTGAGTTGCACAAATATTGATAAACAAATTGACCATAGAATTCAACACATTGGCAATAGAGTCGAACAAATATGAATGAACAAATTGACCATAGAGTTGTACAAATTTGACCATTGAGACGCAAACAAATTGATTATAGAGTTGTACAAAGTTGACCATTGAGTTGCACAAACTTGACCATTGAGTTGCACAAATTTGACCATTGAGTTGCACAAATTTGACCATTGAGTTGAACAAATATTGATGAACAAATATTGATTGCACAATCGACGATCGTGATTGCACAATCCTCGATCGTGTTCACTCTAGTAGTGTAAAGCGGTTCCAATTTAGCTATGTTCTTGTGTGTTACTGCCAAATTGGAAGTGAAATGCCATAACTTTTGGCTCGGTGATCCGTTCGAGACGTGTGAGCAGCCGTTTCGAAGGTCTCGACGTAAGGCACGAGGTGGAGTCTTTTGGTTCTTGGTTTCGGGTCCGGCATGAGTCCAGAATCTGGGGAGAAGCAGTCAGGCGTCGTGGGCTCCGACGAGAAAAGGGGCGTAACTTTGCGCTCGGTTATCGGAACGGGGCGTATTTTATGTCGTTTCGAAGGTCTCTTCGAGCCGGGGCTATAGCAGGTCTGGAGGGCCTATGTGTTGGGGGTTCTCGCAAAAAAGGCCGTTTAAGGCTTCAAAACCGCATTTGAGTGTCCCAAACCGCGTAGTTAGGTCCCGTTTTGGAGCTTTCCATGCATCTGGGCTCGTCATGGCTCATTCTGTAGGTCCGTGTGGCGAATAGGCACTGTAGTTCCCGTCGAGACCTTCGAAATGAGTGGTCATAGTAGAGTTGAACAAATTGACATGGCTAGAAATTTATCTATTGAACCCATCCAACTATGCAACCTTTTCACATGGAGTTGCACAAACTTGACCATTCAGTTGTACAAATTTGACCATTGAATTGCGCAAATATTGACGAACAAAGTGACCATAGAGTTGCACAAACGTGACCATGAGTTGCACAAACGTGACCACTGAGTTGCACAAATAGAATTCAACACATTGGCAATAGAGTTGAACAAATATGAATGAACAAAGTGACCATAGGGTTGCACAAACATGACCATGAGTTGCACAAATGTGACCATTCAGTTGCACAAACTTGACCATTGAGTCGCATAAAATTGACCATTGAGCTGCACAAATCTGACCATTGAGTTGCACAAATCTGACCATTGAGTTGCACAAACGTGACCACTGAGTTGCACAAATAGAATTCAACACATTGACAATAGAGTTCAACAAATATGAATGAACAAAGTGACCATAGAGTTGCACAAACGTGACCATGAGTTGCACAAATGTGACCATTCAGTTGCACAAACTTGACCATTGAGTCGCACAAATTTGACCATTGAGCTGCACAAATCTAACCATTGAGTTGCACAAATCTGACCATTGAGTTGCACAAATGAAAAAAAAATCACTAATCAAAATACGAAGATAAAAATGTGAAACGTAAATTGACCATAGAGTTGCACAAACTTGACCATTGAGTTGCACAAACGTGACCATTGAGTTGCACAACCGTGACCATTGAGTCGCACAAATTTGACCATTGTGTTGCACAAATGAAAAAAAAAGCGAAAAAAAAAAAACGGAAAAAAAACGGAAAAAAAACGAAAAAAAAACGAAAAAAAAGGAAAAAAATCGGGGAAAAAACGAAAAAGAAAAAAAAACGTATAATACGCGAATGATTCGGCCGAGATTTATGGACGCGCGTGTGACGGGCTGTTTCCCCCCGCTTGATGAACGGCCGAGATTCATTCCTATTTCCTACCATAATAATCATTCCTACCGGATCCAGACCCAAATATCTTTATATAGAATGTCATACTTTTACAAGATAAATCATACATTCCTAGACGATGTACCAACCCATTGCATAAAACCATAAGTTACCCAACTTTATTGATTTTACTGCCTTTTTTTCGATTTAAAAACCATCCAAATTTACTCAACGGAATCAAAGAGTGTTTTAAGATTTGCAAATAAAGAGTTCTTGAGTAAAAAAATAATATAAAGAGCAGCTATATGTAATAAACTAACAATCAATAAACAAGGTATGATTAATTCCAGATCAAAACAAAAGAATGTATGATTAATTGGCTAAACCTAGAAAACTAATGGGAGCTTTTATATCATACTGTAAATCGAAAATAAGGATAGAAAATCCTTTTTGGAGCATAGTTAGACTCGTTATTTTTTGTCCAAAGAAATCCGAACCCTTGTTCAAGCCGTTTATGGCGACGACCACCCACCTGAATCTGAACCCTTGTCCAAACAAAAGCCCCTACTCTCCAAAGTCCACCCCTTCAATCCTCCTGTCCTCCTCCCCCCTCCCATGGCTTCCACCGAAGCCACTTCCAAATTCCCCTCCCCAACAGACCTCCGCCCCATCCCCACCCCCCCAGATTTCCACCCAGACCTCCTCGTCCCCTCCCCCGCCCACGACGGCCTCCTCTTCTGGCAATTCATGGTCGCCGGCTCCATCGCCGGCTGCGTCGAACACATGGCCATGTTCCCCGTCGACACCGTCAAGACCCGTATGCAAATCCTGACCTCCTGCCCGATCAAATCCGTCGACTTCCGGAGCGCCGTCAAGTCCATCCTCCGCTCCGACGGCCTTTCCGGCCTCTACCGAGGCATCTCCGCCATGGCTCTCGGCGCCGGCCCCGCCCACGCCGTCTACTTCTCCGCCTACGAGCTCTGCAAGAAGTCCCTCTCCCAAGGAAACCCTAACAACCCCTTGGCCCACGCCCTCGCCGGCATGTGCGCCACCGTCATGAGCGACGCCGTGTTCACGCCGATGGACGTGGTTAAGCAGCGGCTTCAGATTAGTGGCGGAGGCGGCGGCGGCGGAGGGGGTTATATTGGGGTGAGGGATTGCGTGGCTAGGGTTTTGAGGGAGGAGGGGTTTGGGGCTTTTTATGCCTCGTATAGGACGACTGTGGTCATGAATGCGCCTTTTACGGCTGTGCATTTTGCGACTTATGAGGCTGTGAAGAGGGGGTTGAGTGGGGTTTTAAAGGAGAGTGTGAGTGATGAGGGGGTGGTGGTTCATGCTACTGCTGGGGCGGCTGCTGGGGCGTTGGCTTCCGTCGTTACGACCCCGCTTGATGTTGTCAAGACCCAATTGCAATGCCAGGTCAGTGTAGTTTGGTTTTCGTGTGCAAAGCACAAGTCTTTTTTTCTGTTGGTGTTTGTAGCATTGAAGTCTTTCTAGTTGCTACATTGTTAAGATAGGTTAATGAACTAGGATCAATGGCTTTTGGAGTTGTGGGAGGAATTGAATAGAGAGAGTGTGGTTGATGACAAAGATGTAGGAAGCTATTATCATGGCCTCATGAGACCTTCATGGGTGCGCTTACAAGGGGCTAAAAAAGAAGATGGCTTTAGTATTACGATTCTCTGAAGTGTTATTGCATATGTAAAAAGTGTTATGCTCTGATATGCTAAGGGAATTTGATGATGCCACTTGTGGGTGACTCAAGGATAGGATCTAGTGTAAAGAATAGGAGAATGACTGGGCAGAGAGATCCTCTTGGTAAAAGTAAAAAGTTTTATAGAAGAATTCCACAGGATAAAGGCCTCTTGTGCTCCTGCGTGTGTTTTAGTAGTGTTTATTTGAACTGTGCTCATAGCTTCGACAAAATCAGTGCTGTTTATGTCCTCAGTGTTACTAGCAGATACTCAGATAGTAGTCAATTGTATGATGGATTTGGTTTACAATAGTGGAACCTTGCCACTGTAAGAATAATATGACTCTTTAGTGTTTGAGTGGTTTTGGTGTTTTTTTGTGCTCTAAGATGATTTGTGCGATGTTTAAGCTTTCCATTTTTTTGGCTGTTTTCCTAGTTATAATGGTTTTTGCGCCATCTATGGTTATAAGTGGCCTTATGTTTTTCTTTAGGCATTCCTTTGCAGGGCTTCTTCTTGTTCTGTTTTTTTTAAATGTTGTGTGTTTCGACTCGTTTTGCTCTTTGATTATGCTTTTTATTGGGTATTTCGGAAACATATCGCCCACTCAGATCCCACCTATGCGTGATACACTGGGCAGTTGTTGGCATGCTGTTTGCTGTTCTTGCTTTAAACTTATTTCTTAATCATTCATCTATGTATTTTTGGTTCTGCTTGCACAACTTTGGAAGACCTTTATTTGTTATATTCACCATTGTATGGTTTCTTGAAACACTACCAATTGTTTTCGTGAATTCTTGAATAATGCACTATAATGACACTCTACTACTGCAGGGTGTTTGCGGTTGTGACAGATTCAGCAGCGGATCAATGCGGGACGTCTTCAAAACAATAGTGAAGAAGGATGGATATAGAGGGTTGATGAGAGGTTGGGTTCCAAGAACACTCTTCCACGCTCCAGCTGCAGCCATCTGTTGGTCGACTTACGAAGCTGGGAAATCGCTCTTTCAGGATTTAAATGACAGCAGTAACACCTGATTGTTCTTCTTCAGAATAGCAATAATTTTTCACTTCCCATGTCACATTTTTACCTTATCCCGCTCAAGATAAGGTTGAGTAGTAGGACTAGTGACACAAATGGCTCATACACAGGCTTTCTTGGGTACTTAGACCCTCGGAGTATTTTTCCCACAAAAGAAAAGTTTAATGTTGAAAAGAGAGCAGAATTTAGAACAAGGATTGGTGATCTATGTGTTGTACAAACAGATAATTTATTTTTTTGACCCTCCAAGTTATGATAAGATGTACTGTTAGATGATGTTTTCCTGCCCCTTCAGCTATGATGTGTCAGATGTTATGTTCCCCTTCTTTTAATTCTTGTTACGGTGTGGAACTTGAAGATTTTAAAACTAACAAGGATTCTTCTTTGGTATGTATAGTTTGTTTCAGCTTTGAGTTTAAAAATTAATATTTAAAACAGAATAAATAGAGTGTTAAAAGCATTTGATTGTTGGGTTTTTAGATTTCTAATGTGAAGTAATTATTTCATAAAAAGAAGTATAAGAAAATAATAACTTTTTTCAAACTGGAAACATTATCTTCATGAACCAATGCACCATTATCTTCCCTCCATCAAAGCGGTAGACTACAGTATGAGAAAGCCAGTGTCTGCTCAAAAAGTTTCAATCTCTGATGGTACTCTGTTTGATACTGCTTCAATCTTTAAAGTCTCAACAAGCTAGCACTGAGATATGCTTGCAAGAGTCCTCGTTAGTGTGTGCCTAATCTTTGAAAATTGCTATTGTCATATTCATTAGTCAATGGGGAACATAAACTACATTCTCTCAGTTGAACATCAAGCACCAGTGGTCTAGTGGTAGAATAGTACCCTGCCACAGTACAGACCCGGGTTTGATTCCCGGCTGGTGCATTTTTTTTACCCTAGAAAAAACTTGAGCCCCCATCGTAGATGCTCTAATCACTCATTTTTGGTCACTTAAAACCCAGTTACTAACTTTGTGGTCATTGCAAGCCATTTTATGGACAATTTGATTCTGACATCATACACAGTAAAACTGGAAGCAATTGCATGGGAAAGATGGTGTTTTTTGGCAGGTCAGTGAAGAGTGGTGCTTGGGTTTGTTCTTATTCGACGTATTTACCAGTAATCTTGTTCATATTCATCAAGTCTCCGAACAAACAAGTTACAAACATTCATACTCTAAATAATGAAATATGATACCAGTACCACAGCAACATAAGTGCATAATAGTGTAAAAAAAATTGATACAACATTCATTGTCACGATTGCTGGAGACGATAACAATCCAACTATTGCCTAAGAAGAGCATACTGAGCTCCTGGTATCAGCTCAAACCAGCAGAACGGCAAAAGAATAAATTAAGCAGTGATGTTTTCAACCTCAACGCCTTTGTCAATTCGCTTTACGATTCCAGCAATAACCTACAGTCAAACCAGCGAAGCAATCAGTGCATCCACAACAGAGACACTAGGATAGAAGAAACTTTCTTATCTTTCAGTCTTTCTCTAAATGAAGAGCAGAAATTCTAAAACTCTCCATAGTGGATGGTCATACCAAAATAGGAAAGAGAAGTATGTGATTTACAGTTTTATCATACCTTTCCGGGTCCCAATTCGTAGCTCTTCTTCAGCCCTTTGTTAAATAGAGTCTTCAAAGTTGTTTCCCATTGAACTGGGGAAGTTACCTAGCAGTTCAGTTATAAATAAGGGTAAGTTGTGTTACCACTTTTATGTGAAGTAAAAAAAGCGCCAACCAAAGTACCTGGCGAGCTAAAATCTTCTTTATTCTCTCAGGATCTGAATGGGGTAGTGCATCAACATTTGAAATAACAGGAATTCTGGGTCTCGTTATCTCAGTAGCAGCTAATGCAGCTTCCAATCTTGAAACAGCAGGCTCCATGAATCTAGTGTGGAAAGCTCCGGCAACAGCAAGGCGAACCTAAGAAAATAAATGATGGTTTAGTTGGATTTTTCTGCGGATTGATGCATTTATCTAAATTCAGAAATACCGAATTTTTGAAAATATTACCGTCATTCGAGCCTTGAAAGATTTTGCCTTAGCTTCCAAGGCTTCAATTCCTTTCAAACCTCCAGATACTGCATAATTACCCTGCACACAAGAGAGTAATTAAATTGGGGTATATAAATTATGAACAAGATTTTAGTCAGGTTAAAGAAAAATCTTACAGGACACAGAAAATTCGCTATTTGAACTTTCTGGTCTTCTTCCACTTCTTCATTGGCAGCATCACACAACTTTTGGACCTTTTCTGTATCTAGTCCAATTACACTAATCATGCCACTATTAGCAGCATCAGCAGCCTCCTACAACCATCCACATAATTTTTTATATCAAAATCTGTTGCTGAACATACAAAAAAATGCATTATGGAGATTACTACAGATTGAATATAAGAGTAAACCTGCATTGCTTCACCCCTTAGCTTCACGAGCTTGAGTCCGTCCTCAAAGCTTCAAAACACATAAAATAGATAAAGGCAGTTATAGCAAACCACAGAATAATAATAGTTCAAAGTAGTTTGTTTTACTACACATGTACATGGATATATAGGTTCATGAGAAAATTCAGTGGCCTGATCATTTATGTTTTTTTTCGAGAGGAATGCTAACATGCATTTATTTTTGCAATGTAAGAATGTAGCTGCTTTTCCATAGGCATGAAAACAAAATAAAAAATAAGAGAGCTACAACTTTCGGAAGTTGCTAGACATACCTGAAAGCTCCAGCAAATGCCAGTGCAGTGTACTCTCCCAAACTAAGACCGCATGTAACATCCACAGAATCAATTATTTGCTGACCTCCCTCGCGGGCTCGCAGTATCTCAACGGCGGCAAGGCTTGTAACATAGATAGCTGGCTGCATACGAGTAAAGAACAGAATTTAACAAAGAATACACCGTATACACCACTAGCAAGAAAATACGAGCAAAATAATCATTTCCCCGTTTAATTCATGTGAAACTAAACAGCAAACAACATCTTGATTAACAACTGAGATGCATAGTCACATTAAACTAAAAGATAGTGCCACTTAAAAGAGCAACAGCCTACACAACTTTGAATGGTCATTTGAACCACTAATCAATAAAAAAGGACTCTAAATCCCCTCACTAATCACTATGCAGAAATGTGTGATAAAATGAGCCAGAAGGCAGAATAAAGGCCAAACCTGACTTAAAACAGTAGAGTCAAGCTTTTCCTTTGGCCCATTGTTGCATATATCTAAAAGATCAAAACTTGACATCCAAAAAGTGCCAACATTTATCCATCAGCAACAATTCATCAAAAAAAATCAAACCAAGGAGTAACACTTTGACTAATCATACCCAAGAATTTCATTGGCTTTCTGAAACAAATTAGCAGCTGCTGGCACATTCTTAGCCTCAGCGCCCATACCAACAGCTTGAGCTCCCTGCAACATTTTTAACCGTTCTTATCATCAATTTCAGCTTCGAATTTCAAATTACTGATAAATCTGCAAAGAAGGTAAAAAAATTACCTGACCAGGGAACAGAAAGGCAGAAGAAGGCTTGTAATCAGCAAACAAATCGTCACCAACAGCGGTTTGAGATCCGACGGATACGCTCATGAAAACCCTAGCATTGCGCAAACTCTTAGGGCTAGCTCTTCGGATCCCGTTCCTAAATCCAGCAAATCTCGAACAATTGAGCCCCTTGAGGGATTCTGAGCAGTTAATTGAGACTCTTTTCAGTGACATCGAAGGGGAGGACACGATTGAAGAGCTCATTGTGAGAGATTGTGGAAGAGGAGAAACAGCTTGCGATTGAGCAATAGAGCAACGGAATTTGGGTTTTGGAAAATTGAATTGTAGTGTACTGAATTGCGGAGATTACTAAGCAGATGGTTTGAGTTCTTCGTGTAGAGTGGAAAGAAGACAACGATATGGGCCTATGGGCCGTATTCGATAATTAACGGTCCAGTTTGGTGACTATTTTGGGCTTTTCAAAGATTCGGCCCATTTTAACTAACTGAGCTCTATAGAAAGTCCATCTATGTTGCAAGCAAATTTTAGATTCTTAATTTAAGGCTCTGTTCGGCTTGTAAAAAAAAAAACGCTAACGAGAGTTTTTTTGTAGCGTTTTTTTTACCAAAAAGCTACTCTCGGGAGTAGGAGCTTTCTGAAAATGCTAAAATAAACTAGTGGGAGCTTTTCCTTAGCTTTTTGGCAAAAAAACGCTATGAAAAGCTCCAACTAGCTTTTTTTTGTGACTAACCGAACAGAGCCTTGGATACAAAAAGTGATTTTTTGCAAGAATAACATTACACATTGAATCAAATGTGCAATCAATATGTGCCAATAAAATGACAAATAAACCATGTGCAACAAAGGGGTGAAGTTTGTGGAAAGGGTTAAAATGCATGAAAACTATAGAAAACTTAGAAGGGATGTGAAAAGATGGAACACAAGGGGAACTTTGAAAAGCCATGACTTGGATTTGTCAATGAATATGCCTTTTGGGTTGACAAGAAGCTAAAACTGAGGAATCTAAATGCATATAAGCCAAATTGCAGTAGGGTCTCGTCCTACAATCTAAGACTTATCGAAAGAAAAAGTCTACGTGTAGGTAGCCTCGTGGGAACTTATACAAAACTTTGAAAATGGTCAATTTTCATTGCCAAACTTGGTTATTAGTACGGCCATTTTGCGACGTGGAACATATTTTTTTCCCACATACCTCTATAATATGATAGATAGTTAAAGATAACAATAGTGAAAGGTAAAACCTATGAACATGTATCATGCAAAAATGCAATAAATCTGATGGGCACATTCAAACAAAACTTAGGTAGCCTTCGTGGTATACGTCTAAGGATGTTCTTGTGACTATTGTCTTTTGTGCATGATTGATCTCTCGTTTTAATTTTGATTTTTGGATTATTTCTTTGGTTTTTGATCATTGCTTGTGGTAGGGGTCAGATTTGCATATTCTCTTGAAAGATCACACTTCTCATTTCATTTTATAAGATCGTAAGGTGTACTTTCCTCTTTTGTTTGGGGAAGGCAGCAAGGAATAGGGTCACCAATAATTCAATCATGATGTTTCATTAATAATTTTCACATGCAACATTTTATATCTCCTTTATCTTTTCAAGTGATTAGTCCCTCATGCTTTGCACTATAATGTATCATAATTCAGAGTTGAAATGATGGGAACAATACATAATCGCGATCATACATGTAACCAAGCCTATTAAAACTCAACTCGACTTGAATCGATCTCAAAACTTAAATTCAACTAAAAAATTAATGAATCAAAGAGTACTCCTAGATTAATCTAAATTCAATTGGGTTGATACATTAAACCTTCTAAAATAATATTTTTGTAAGTATTATAATATGTGCGCCTTTTTTTTGGTAGAAGGAAAATCAGCAATATCCGTGACATTATAACATGTGCTGATGTGCGCCTTCAAACATATATAATGACGTATATTTTGAAGAGATAAGGAAAGTTTGTTGTTGTCGTGGATTGATTTCATTCATTATCAATAAATATTAAACTCAAATATCTACCATAGTACCTCTACCCTAGCTGAGAATAATAAGATTGAGATGTAACGTTGCAATAATTAATTTATCAACTTGAAAGGGGCAACGTATTTATTATAACCACATATATGTTTCTTTAGTAGGTCAGAACAGTTATTGACTAATTTCAATATAATTTGGGAAATTCCGCCCGGTAACCACGAGGTTTTGTAAATTCCGCGTGGTACCCAAAGGTTTTCGATATTCCGTGTGGTAACCACGAGGTTTTGCAGATTCCGCGTGGTAACCTTGGTCTATTATAAAAAAGTTAAAATTATATAATACTTACCCATCCTTTCTACTTAATTACAGAAATCACCCTTTTTAAAGTTTTTTGAAAAAACTATCTAATCTATTTTTGTAAAACACCTAACCTCATAATTTTAGTATTATATTTTTTTATTTACTCTTTTTCCATGACACTATATATTGTTATTTTACAAAATCTTATATTTTTTATTATTATAAAAAGAACCACATTTTTCAAATTTGTATAAAAAAATAGTTCTTTTTTTCAAATTAACAAAAGCATACCTAATTTAAACAAAAACTACCATTTCTTATTAACAATTTATAAACTTCAACTTTATTGTAGTAGTTGATCATTTAAGAGGGTGTTCTTTAAAAGTTGGTGCACTAGTTCAAGTAATTTGTTTTTAAAATAAAATAAAATAGGGTTTTCTTAACATAATGTACATATATCATGACATTAAAAGTGTGTAAACATTATAGGTTTTTTAGGACATGTACAACTTTAGACACTTTTTTGTATTTATAATAAATTAACATTTAAAAATAAATTATGCATTAAGTAATACTTCTCACTAAGTATTTTAAGAAAATAGATTTGATAGTTTTGTTGAAAAAACCTATTTAAATGATACTTCAAATTAGGTATAATAAATTAATTTGCTTTTTATTTTTTCAACAAACCTATCAAATCTATTTTAATTATTAATACAAATTTGAAAAATGTGGTTCTTTTTTTACTATTTAAAAAAATAAGATTTTGTAAAATAATAATATATAATGTCATGGAAAAAGAGTAAATAAAAAAAGATATATAATACTAAAATTATAAAGTTAGGTGTTTTATAAAATAGATTAGATAGTTTTAAAAAAGCTAAAGATAGGGTGATTTGTGTAATTAAGTAGAAAAGATGGGTAAGTTTTAATATAATTTTAACTTTTTATAATAGGCCAAGGTTATCACGCGGAATTTGCAAAACCTCGTGGTTACCACACGGAATACCGAAAACCTTTGGGTACCACGCGGAATTTGCAAAACCTCGTGGTTACCGGGCGGAATTTCCCATATAATTTTGTATTAACGTACTATAACCACATATATCATATACGTTTCTTGGGAAAATGATGATTTGTAGATTTGGGTTCAATAATATACCTTATAAAAATCTAATCCGCCGTTTTAAGGGCTAAATATATCAAAAATATTGTCATGAAATGTACATATAGTATAAGAATAATAATTTATCATAGATTTTTATTTGGAAATTAAATTCCTTCCATATAAGGATGCAAGGGGAAAAGACGTTTCCAGGTAGAGGGCGTGGTGGAAAAAAGCTGAGAGCCTGATTGTGAGAAGCTTTTGGGCAGCAGACTCTGGCGAAAGAAAACCTAACCAACAACAACACACACGAGAAGAAGAAAGAAGATGATGGAAATTCAAATAACTACTGTATAAATCTAATAAAGAGAAATAGCGAAGTTGACATAGATGCCTTGTTGCGTACGTACGTGTTTGTCCCGATTCAGAAAATTCACCGCTCTGATTTCTCTGCACAATATCAGGGTCGACATTTAAGTCCACACTTTAATATAACTACTCATTACACACCAAATCCCGAAAGTCTTGATCAGTTAAACCATTCCTTTGTTTATATGTTAAAAAATCTACTAGTACTAATGTCTATGGTAAAATTCTACAGTACTACTTGAACGGCTAAAGTTTTGGCAATCTGACTTCACTTTGGTTTACGAAATTATATATAGATCCATGCAATGGTAATCAGTGAAGAGAGAAGAAGCCTTGGGAGTTGGGACTAACGTTGCGTAAACTCATCCAAAATACTCCCTCCGTCCCCGAAAACTTGTCCGCCTTTCCTTTTCGGTCGCCCCTAAAACTTCGTCCATCTCTACTTTCTTTCCATTTATATCACTATGCTTTTACAATTTTACCCTCATACAATCTCATATATTACACTCATTATCCAACTTTATCATCAACTTTATCATTTTTTCCTATAAAATTACAAAATTACCCTCATCCAATCTTATATATTACTCCTTTTTATTACCCTTTTCATCAATTTTACACCTTTTTCAATCACCTATAAAACTTTTACACTTTTTATTAATCCGCGTGCAAATATCCTTTACGGACAACTTATCGGGGACGGAGGGAGTATATGATCAGTACGTACTATACTACTAGAACTCTGCCATTTTTCCCTCAGAAAAAAAACTCTTGTCATATACGTATATACGGAGTATTATACTTTTTGCAAGAAAACATGAAAAATATACTTTAGGCCCTTTATATTTATGTTTTACTAAGTGAATGCTAACATAAAACTAACATCTATGTAAATTAACCCTAGTATACTTTTTGTCATTTTAGCTAATATATACCGTATAATATATTCATAATTAAGTTACGCAATAATTGTGGTAAAAGTAAAAAAAAAAAAAAAGACTTCTAAACAAAACACGATGAAAATTTGAAGGATAAATCAATACAACTTTTTAATTCGGTCCCAAAAGTCGTTTCTGAATGGAGATTTTAGTACTGTGAGTTTATATGATAGAGTTGGGCTGACACATGACAGCATTTTCTTTTGTCCTGGTTTGTTTGCATTTTAATTTAGTCTGGCCTTGATTTGTAAATCTGATTCAGATGAGGTCCCGGGGCCCAATTTCGTTTAATTTATTGATCAATCACATTTGTGACGATAGGGTAATACGGAGTATAGTTAATATATAATGATTTGATGTTTTAGAGGAAAGAAGGAGTACTAGTTTCATTTCCATTCCATTCCATTCCGTTTCCATTTCCGCCGTTGGATACCAAACGGGTCCTTAATAGTTTGATAATTGTAAATGTTCGCGCCGTGAGCTAGGGCATAAGAGAAAGAGGGTCGGTTCCCCCAGCCACGTACAAATGCGAACAATGTGACTCGTTTATGAAGCCACACTGAGGGTAGGATTTGATTCGGGGTCGATTCAAGAATGACGAGGGGTGGGAGGGGTCGAACCTAGCTGCACATAGGTAGTTTTGGAGCATCTATGTGAATGTGGTATATGTCTAGAGGTCAGAGGAAGCTGTCTTCGTGAATATTGTTTGATAATGTGAATGTCCCCTTAGGGTTCTCCATTCATGGGATATCAATATATATATAAGCTACATCAATGGGTTACTTAGAATAAAAGTTAGGAAGTAGGTTAATAAATATGAACCTTCTCTTTATCGATCTTCTGAAAGATTTGGTGTTGTCTTCTTATCCCGAACCTCTGAAGATAAGCCAATACCTCTAACACGATAATCCCAACTTCTCAAGTATGTACCAAATGTCATTGACGGTGTTACAAGACATACGGATTATCACTTTCAAGTTTCAATTCACGATCTTCGAAAAGTCAAGAGCAAGGAATTTTTATTTTTCATGAGTTGAAAAATCTTATTTTGAAATGTTTTAGCAATTAATTTTTTAAAATTTCAATGTTTAAAGTTTTTTATATCGAAATTAATTTTATTGAAAAATTTAACTCGTAAAAGTGGATATCTTTGCCCAGACAAAAATATATTCTTCTGAATTGACGTCTGAACTAATCCTTAAGAGGTGGAAATTAACGGCTTTGCTTCATTTTAGTCTAGATACTCGGATCTTATTAGATTTTATCATGTACACCCTTTTGCATGAATGAATTTGGTCAAATTAAAAGGGCATATGATCCAACGAACAATTGATGATTATTTGATCGAAAAAACGGCAACTACCCACTACCATACAAGATCGAGTATGTGTATATAGTGGTTTTTTTTTTTTAATATAAAGGGTTATTTATTCACAAAAACGTGGCACGAACAAAATTGCTAGCGTGAGGCTAGTTGATTACATCATCTCCTAATCCCAGCTTGGTTAGGATTCTTCTCTCGACTCTCGTCTTAGCCTTCCATCTAGCCCTAAGACAATTCCTTACAAAGGAAATACACATTCTAATACAAGCTTCTTCCTCCACTTGCTCATTGTTAAAGATAAGCCTATTCCTAGCACACCATATGTAGTACAAAACAACACTATGGCATAAATTCCAAAACTTAAAATTCAGACCTCTTTTCCCCCTCAAGCCCTCAGCTTGATTAATCCAGTCATCCAGGTTTCTTGATCTTCTAGCAAAATTAGCCCAATCCAGCACACTATGCAACACTTTGCTTGAAAAAACACACTCAAACCAAAGGTGAGACTCGGTTTCCTGCTGGCCATTCCTTGCCACCAGCACAGCAGGGACATGGCTAGAATCAAGCGACCTGGTGAGATCATCACGCAGCCTAAGAACGGCCTTCCAAGTCGCGCTAGCCGTATTCTTACATCTAACGCTCCAAAAATCTCCAGACCGGAGATAATTCTTTTCCACCCATTTGTGCCAAATAGAATCTGCATCAGCCCCTTCAACAACATCAAAAATCAGCTCCGCAAAGTTAGCGCTGTTCCAAGCTCTCAAATCTTTGATGCCAAGACCCCCTTCCTCCTTAGGCTTGCTCAACTTTTTCCACGCCACTGGAGCTTTCTTTCCCTCACAGCTACCACTCCAAAGGAAACAACGCAACAGACTCGTTATCTCCTTTAAGACATTGTAGGGGAGAAGAAAAATCTTGCACCAGTAGTTAAGGATTCCGAAAAAGGCAGCCTTAAGAATTTCCAGACGACCTGCATAAGACAACTTTCTACTAGCCCACGAGTTCACCTTGAGTCTGATTTTGTTCAGTAGCCCCTCGTAATCCTTGCGTTGAAGTCTGGAACTGCTGAGGGGGACTCCGAGATACTTGACAGGAAGCTGTCCTTCAACCATGCCTAAAACCCGAGACACCTCAGAAACCTCAAAATCCTTCAAGCCGGCGCAATAAACTTTGGATTTAGTAAAATTGATTTGTAGCCCAGAAGCTGCACTGAAACTAGCAAGCACCTCATGGACGGCCTTGATCGAGGAAATGCTACCATGTGAGAAGACAAAAAGGTCGTCCGCAAAGCACAAGTTAGAAACCCCGGCCCTGGCACAGCTCGGATGGAACTTGAACACGCCCTGCTTGGCCATGTTGCTAAAAGCCCTGCTTAAGAACTCCATAACAATCACGAACAGATAGGGGGAAAGAGGATCCCCCTGTCTGAGACCCCTCTCCCCCTTGAAATGCCCATGGTAGCTTCTACCGATCTTAATCGTGAATTGACTGTTCACCACACACTCCTTGACCCAATGGATAAGAATAGGATGAAATCCCAGCCCTTCCATAACCTGAAAGAGAAAACCCCAATCGACCGTATCATAGGCCTTCTTGAGATCAATCTTTAAAGCACATCTCGGGCTCAAGTTCTTCCTTCCATAGCTCTTTAAAATATCTTGACAAACTGCAACATTATGCTTGATACTCCTGCCTCTAAGAAAAGCACCTTGAGTTCTGCTAATGATTTTCGGAAGAACAGCCTGCAATCTGTCAACCAACATCTTGGAAATCACCTTACTGATCACGCTACAACACGATATTGGCCTGAAGTCGCTTATGGAGGACGGATTCTCCACCTTCGGGATCAAAGCAATAACAGTGTTACCCACTTCGCGCAACATTCTACCCCTTTTTAAAAAATCGAGGATAGCCGTAGTGAAATCATCTCCAAGAATTCCCCACGCTTTCCTGAAAAAGTGGGCATTAAAGCCATCAGGGCCAGGGGCCTTGTTCTTACTGATGCTCCAGAGTGCTTTCTTAACATCCTCCTTGCAAAAGAACTTCACCATCTCTTCTCTATCACCATCATCCAGCAAAACGCCTTCTCTGAGAATGGACAAATCAGCAGGCCTGCAAGAACCTTTTTTCCCCAAGAAGTTTTCAAAATGGCCAACAATAAAGCTTCTAACTTCCTGATCAGAGCTGATAATTCTACCACTATCGTCCACAAGAGAAGAAATGGAGTTCCTGGAAGACCTTTGCTTAATGTTGTTGTAGAAGTAACTAGTGCAGGAATCTTGGAACTTCAGCCAGTGCAATTTAGCTTGTTGCTGCAACTCAGTTCTCCTAACATTCAGGACTTTTTTTAGCTCTAATAAAGCTTCCTTCTCTAAAAGAGCTAACCCTTTATCCAATGGCCTTTGGAGTAATTCATTCTGGACTAGCTTGAGTTTATCATACCTTTCATTGATCTCTTCCTCTCTCTTTTCCAGTTTGCCTCTTTGCATCCTTTTCAAAGGAATTTTTAGCATCTTAAGCCTTTGCACGAGCCTGTACATAGCAGAACCCCGAGCGGCCGGCTTTTTCCACTCCTGCTCAACTATATCAAGAAATTCAAGGGAATCAGCCCAAGAATTATTGAACTTGAACGGCAACACCTCTTTCTCCCTATCATCCAAAATATTCAGAAGAGCAGGACTATGATCCGAACATTCCGGCTCCCCAAAGTGCGCCTTAAAATTGTCAAACTCATCAAGCCACTCCTGATTTGCCAGAATTCGGTCCAACTTGCACAAAATTTTTGTCCCATCAGTATGCTTATTCGACCACGTAAAGAACGCTCCCGTCGCCCTTACATCACACAGCCCATTGAGGTCCAGGCAGGCAGCAAATTCTTTACAGTAGTGAGCATTTTTCTCCTTCTCTGAATACTTTTCTTTCGCCTCCTTGATAGTATTAAAGTCGCCCATCAGCATCCAGGGGGAGCTACCAAACGAAGCAGCCAACTGAGAAATAGCGTTCCACAGAACCAACCTTTCTCCTTCATCATTAGACGCATAAACAAAGGAAGCCTGCATACTTTTCTGATTTCTGCTAAAACTAACGGAACAATGAACAATTTGCTCAGTCTCCAAAGAGATATCCAGCTTATCCACCTTCAGCGGGTTCCAAAATAACCAAATCCTACCATTTCTACCAAGACAATTCGTGTGCCGGTTCCACCCTCGAAGCAATTGTCTTGAGATAGCATCCATTTTCTCTAGCCTGACTCTAGTTTCCAACAGGACAATAATATCAATGCCTTTCCATTTAACCAATCTATTTACGAAGTCACACTTAGAGGTCTTGTTGAGGCCTCTAACATTCCAACACGCAATGGAGAGCTTATTCATTGGGAAGAATTGAATCAAAGTCAACACCTTCCAATGTCTCATCTCCATTACCTTGCATTCTGCTGAGAACAGTGAATTTTGATTGACCAATAATCACATCTTTTCCTTTCAGCTGTCTCAATCTCTCCGCACTGTCCTTGATGCCTTTGTGCTTGACAACCTCCCAATCATCTTTATTGGCTTGGACCTCAGCAGCTGATTTTTCTGGCTGCGCCTGCAAGGAGGAGGAAGCCGCCTGCTGCCTCTCCAAGGCGGGGATAAGAACCTTAGCTGCACGCTCAGGCTGTCCCACATCAGGGTTGACAAAGTGCTCAACCTTCTTTCTCTGAACCCATTGCTTCCTTGCTGGTTTCTTTGGCCAACCTGAACTATTCCACTTAGCTTCCGGCCTCTTGCTACACTCAGCGGTGTCGTGCCCAAACACAGAACAAGAATCACATTTCGAGGGCATCCATTCATAGCAAACAGGCTGGACGATCGTCTCACCATCCTCCCCTTCAAAGACGACCTCCTTGCGGAGAGGCAATCTTGCAGAAATCTCAACGAGAATTCTAGCAAACGAAAGCCTTTCCTGATTTTCCGAACCTTGTCCAAAAGAATGGGCCTCCCAATTGCGCTACCAACCTTTTCGAAGAAATCCTCGTCCCAGAATCTCACGTCCAAATTCGGCAAGTCTGCCCACACTTGAGTCTTCTCTAAGCAAGAAGGGTCTAGTAAACAGATAACGACCCCTAAGTGAGTCGTATATTAATCATTATTGCTCTAGATTATTTACCATTATAGCATTGTAAAAAATTATGTAAGTATTTAGTTTTTTTTTATAAATGCTAAATGAACATTTTTTTACTAGGGTGTAAGAGGTCGTTTCATTTTTTTTGGCAAAAAAAATTAGGATGAGGGAATGATGTCCCAATTCAGAAGACTCAAGGAGTCCTTACAAGGAGATCTACATGTCCCTTACCTCAAGAAAACTAGTGAGGGATCGAATCTACAACTTGTCATATCAATGCCCTGTCATGCTTCACTACACCAACTACCCCTTGAGGTTAGGTTGTTTCATTGTTTTGGGGCCCGTTATGTGATCTAACTTACTCTTTTGTGTTATGATATGCATCTATTTATTCATCGTCCTAATCAATGTTAATGTATGATTTCACGTTTAACTTTTGACCCTTTCTTCATTGAGTCTATTGCAACAATTGTGTCAACTATTTATGTTGCATACCGTACACTTAGGGTTTGAGTAAAATGTGTGCGATGGGCTTTAGAATGCTACGTAAGGGCATAACATAGCTTAACTTTTAATAAGAGAAAATCCCGGTCCGGTTTGTTTCAAACCCGGTCCAAAAATGCAAATTCCGGCCGGGGGTGTTCATGCATACCAAACTATTTGAAGGATCGGAATTTTTGAATCGTATCATGTCTTAGACTATAACTGACCAACACACAATATTTCCGTATACCATTTAAAATAACTTCAAACATATTTTTGTCATTTGTTGTGGCCGATTGGGATCCGACTTTCCAATTTCCATTCGACCTCGAAAATTCTGAGTTTTGACATTTGCTTTTGGTTGAAAATTTTCGAGTTTTGACTGAACTAGACTAGAAATAGAATTGTGTATGATTATGTAATTAAGTCAAGCCTCACTATAATCTTAATTAACGAATAGGTATTACGAGTAATATGTATGATTGTTATTAGGTCGATCAGGAGTTCGAATTTTGTCTTTGTACTAGCTAGAGAAATAGAAATAGAAATAGAAATAGGACAAGGTTAGTGAGTAGAGAGGGAATAGATGACCAACTAACAAGGGTCCCCCCAAATAGGAATTAGGTCTGACTTATAATTTAGCGCAAAATGTTGCCACATTAACTATAGGGGTTTTAATTCCATACCTTACCACAATTAAATATCACCCCCCTGCCGATCTTTATTACCCTCCAACCACTAAATTCCTTCGCAGCTAGCCCTCTTCTGCACCAATTGATCCATCTCAACAACTTAATTAAGGCCAACTCATTATATATTACAGACTGTTGCACGCGCCTTTACATTTTTTGCAAGTTTGACCCAAGTTAACCCTCAAACACCCACTTTTGACCTTGTGATGAATTACTTATATTGAGGAGCAAATCCCTAAAACTTGGGCATAATTTGCCTGAATAAGTCTCAGATAAGCATCCATTGTCCAGTTCGGATTACGTAATTAAAGACGTGTGAGAATCATTACAAAACGAAACATAATATATCTTGCCTATCTTGTTGTTTGAAATATTTTTGATCTTTTTTGAGTAAGATTGGGAAGGTTTAGACTCATTTGACATATGACATATCACGAAGTTGAACTCGATCATTTATTATTAATAATATGGTTGTTCTATTTTGTGTCTTAAGAGTACATTATAAGCGTACTAAATAAGGAAACTAAACCATGAACAGGAAATAGTAAACCCGTCACAGAAAAAGATGAAAAAATCTCAAATTTAATATTTATAAATCTTTCTAATATTAGAATCTTATAATATGCACTTAGGACACATATTAGAAAAATCCTTGTTAAAAGTAATTAATCAAATACTATAAGATTTCATTTATTTTTTGAGAAAGCCATATATAAAATATAGGGTAGCATTTCTATTTTGAAGGTAGCTAAGTCATGTCAAACAATCTCAATGTACGATTATGTTTGCAACCACTTAAATCTAAATTTTGTTAGAAATGGGTAGAAACCGGAATCATCAAATATTCAAATAACTAAACTAAAAGTTAGATGGGGCCAAGAGAATTGAATAGGTAATTAATTTTTTAATATACTCCATAGTTAAAAGTGAGATTGCATATATCAGATCATGTATGTCAATTGTCAATTCGAGTAATCATAATTATAATTCAACCAAAAAAAAGTAATCATAATTAAAAACTTGACAAAATGAAGGTATCCAGACGTATAAATCACAAGTGATGTTGGGGTGGTGCAGGGCAAACAAGTATGTTTGAGCTTATGATATAATGATTATTTTCCCACCCAAAAAAAGAAGCCTTGTAATTACCAGCCACTATGTATTTTCCTGAAATTTTACACCAAAAGTGAATGCCGTCACCCCTAATTATACTGTACTAATCCCTTTTAAGCCTATTAATAGCTTCATTAATACTCCATTACCGACGTACTTTTCTTCTCCTTTTTACCCTTTCAAGCTGATTTTAGTCAAAAAAGTTTACATACATGCATATATATGTATGTATGGCATATGTGGATGGAGAGTTTTGCTATTCTTTGAAAAAAATACAAAAAGACCTAAGAAATCAAGCTATTGTTTTCATTTATTGCAAATTAAAACAATAGTATATTGGGATTTTCTACCCTAGACCTTTTTAATTGACTAGCTATCACGTTATTTTCATTGTCATTTTTTTCTCTCTCTTGCATCAAAAGGCTAGAGTTTATTGCTTTTGACTCTTTTTGATTAACTCACATATCATCAAACCTTTTTTTCCCTGCCTTCTTACTTTTCTCCTTATTCGACCAAACTTTTTTTAACCAGTTTTGGTCCATCAAAATTCAACCAAGCATCTTAGTTTTTAGTAGATACACTAGTTAAGTAATTAGAGTCGTTTATTCGTACACAAAGAGTAGAATGACTGAATGATTTATAATAAAGGGATCACATAAAAATGGAATTTCAGATAAACGTGTACATAAAGAGTCAACAAGATAAAGGCAGAAGAAGCAGACGATCAGAAAGAGTAGAGCACGCTGGTGCTATAGTCGTTGACCATATATCGCTGAAAAGTGAGATCGATCGGCTTACGTTACGTATTCTATTTTTCCTTCCGTTAATAATAGACTCCGACATAAACAAGAAAATAATGCGTATTTATGGGAGATTAATTAAGCATGCAACAAAACCAGGGATATCGTATTTCCTTGCAATTGTATTAATTTAACTCGCCAGTATCTTATACTCCCTCCGTTTCAATAAACATGTCATTTTAGCCATTTGCACATATATTAAGGAAGCTATTAAATGGACTATTATACCCCTAATTATTACCTCACTTTTTTACTTTATTGAAAACCACTACTAATAAACTGCTAATGATTATAAGGGTAAATCTGTAAAGTAAATGCCCAAAAATGTAAAAAGACATGTATTTTGAAACAAACTTTTAGAGCTAAAAAGACATGTTTATTGAAACGGAGGGAGTAGTACATAAGTCGAATATACTTTTATAGCTCATCAATTATTAGAAGAGTAAAGTACACGTTGATTTTTCCAAGGGTATTGTTTTTTCTTAACTCATTTAATTTTGTTGATTTTTTTGGTTGAAATTTATTTTTGTTGATTGATTTGACAAAAAAAAAAGATACTTATTGATTAAATAAGTATCATAATTTTTAGTTAAGGGTATTACTTTTCAAGGGAAGATCGAAGCCAAAAATAAAGAAGAGAGAAAAACATAAAAAGGTGGGTACGAACATGAATATAGCGGCCAAAATGAGTCAGGTGGTGGATTGGCCTACTTTCATCACTTAATTATACCAGTAATCCCGTTATTATTTTCGTATGTATCCATTTGTCATTTATTCATTAGATGAATGGGGTGGTTAGAGCCATCTATCATATAATAAAGGCTTAAATATGCATCATTATCAATTTACCAAACTTAATATATGTATTATAATGTATGTATAGGGTATGTGACCAATGAGAAACATTCATTAAGACTAAACTATTTGAGTTCTCACCCTATTTGAAAAACGGGTGACTAAATTATTCATGTGGTATATATGTGAGGCTGTGGAATTGCCGTCGATCCTAAGTCCTAACATCAGAATAAAAACAAAAAAAAGAGATTGGACTAGAATGTGGCATATATTTTAGATTAGAATAATAAAAGCTTATAGTATAAGTATATAAGTTATACTACAGTGTATGACCCCGCCCATACTTTCAGATCCGTGACAGCTTGATTTTGAAAATCTGTCGACAGCAAAACCCGATCGATCACGCCAGTTTATATACCAGATAAAATAGTTAATTCTCTCACTAATTAAATACCCTTATATAAAAAAACAAATACAGTATTAAAAAAAAGTCATTATTAAAATATGCTACACTATACTTTTTTCCTATTCCTCAGTTCCTCGTCCCCTTTCCCCTTTATAAATACTGACTAAATACTCACTCTTCTTCCCTGGCCTCATCCACCAACATTTTTCATATATTCTTGTTCTTCAATTCTCAGTATGGAAGACTCTGTAAAGCTCAGGAGGGATAGCGCCACATGTTTAATGAGCTCGTTAATTAATTTGTGTGGCGCTATCTATCCTGAGTTTCACGGACTCTTCTTGCTTTTGTTCGATCGATCAAATGGATCATCGTTTCTAGGGTTTGTTTGACCACAAGACTTCACTGTTTTGTTCAAGGGTAAGTGCATGTTTCTTTATCAGCCAGTCACTTGAATTGAAACTGAAAGGAAATTATCATATATCTTGTGTTTTCGATTCTCTGTCTCTCTTTTATTGTTTTATACAGGTACTTAATCGATACAAGTACGGTGTTTCCAAGCGAAGAACCTTGTTTTTCAAATATTTTGTGGGATTTTACTACTCTTATAGGAACTTTTTAGGATAATAGTTTCTTGAGTAATGATTTGTAACTATGTCTTGAGTTTAAATTTCTCCAAGATTAAAGTCCTCGGAGCTGAAGTTGATAAAAGTTATATATATATAGATGAAAAACCCTGTTTTGCAAAGATATTGTCGGAGTTCATTTCATTAGAAATTTTATTTTTTAAAATGATATTTTTTGGATAAAAGTTCCATAAAAATGATCTTTAACCGGCCTATGTGTTAAATTAAAAATTCTTAAGTTCAACTAAAAAAAATAAAAAATTCTAAAGATTAGCGCAGAAACCCTATAAATAAAATAATACCAAAACGACAAATGAATCGAATTTTTTCTTATATTAAAAAAATTATCTACGTAATTTTTCAATACTCCGTTTAGTTTTTGTTAAGAGTTGTTATTGTTATAGACAGTGGATATTATTGGCGGCAGGTAATCTGAAAGGAATTTACTGACGATCCTCTGAAGAACGGTAACTCGATCTCGATGGATTCAGATGTTGACTCTTCCTCCTAACTTACGTTCTCCCTACGGCCTTGCTTGTCTCTTTCCATCACTTCGTTTTTAGTAATTTTTACTATACTTAATTTCATCCTAGCTACCCTGCGTAACGTTGTTGCAAGAAATTACTTTAAATTATATATACTCAGTACTTAGTGTTTTCTTTCCCAACTAAGATGTGTAATAACCAGGTGGTGTTCAATCATGCTCACCACAGTAGATTTCGGGTTTCAAAAATTGCTTTTTTGAGTGTGTTCCATTGATTTTGTTTGACTAATGATAATTTGCATAGGGCATGAAAATTATAAACAATACACAAACATCAAGAAGAAGATGAGTTGGGAGCCGTTGGATGAGGACACGTGTATGGCTAAAATTAAAGGGTGCGTAGATATCTAGCTATATCTCGCGAAAACGACATCGTTTTAAGAATTTTACCCTAGAAATGTGTTTTAGATTTATGATCGAATTTCCGATGTCCAAGCTTACGATTTCCGATTTCCAACACAAAGCATATACGAAAAATATTGTGCTATTGTGATTTCCGTTGGAGGATGACATATGTAACGACTCGCACGAACAAATGCGTGTATATCTACATTATGCGAGAATTTCAAGAATAATTCACTAGAAATGAGTTTATAAATTTTTATGAATTTTTGATATATTGTTGAGCTTTGACACAAAAAATACCATCCCATTATAATTTCCCAATAACATATCTAGACATTATATATGTGCATGAAATTAATGGGAAAAGGATTGGTAATGAAGCTTATGATATACTTATGTGGTAACTTTAGGGTGCATATGTGTCATTGATGTACGCAGACAGAGAAACCATAGTCACTGTGAAATATATATATTTTTTGAATAATAATCACACCTTTCCATTAAATCCATTATTAATTCCCCCTCTTTTTCTTATTATAAAATCTCTGCAATTAGTACGATTTGTATAAGTGGATATCGTTTTAGCACAGTGAAATAAAAGATATATCAATGGTGCTTATAACTGTTTCTCAACAGTTCATACCCTAACTTAATTAGATCACATATTTTAGGTTTTTTTTCTTTAAATATCTTTTTATTTTTTATTAGCATGTATTTTGTTTAATTAGGTTTTATTTTAGCAAAAGAAAAAGGATATAAATCACGTAGTATATCAGTATGCAGGCACAGAGAAGAAGTAGTGGCTGGGCTACAATGGCGCTGAGCCACTTTAAATGACATTTAATTAATAACAGGCTCTTTTAAAGCAAGATATAATTAATATCGAGCTATCATCCATTTTTTTTATTTGCAGAGTTTCAGACCCACGCGAGCTTTTCAATTCTGATCAAGTTGATGAGTGGGTTCAGAAAATGGAATTATTACCTTGTAAATTTACCATATTTGATCGATTTTTTGAGCATCGTCTTTGGAGGAATATGAAGTTGTGGGCTTTTTGGTTGTTTTAGGTTTGGTTTGGTCACCGTTGCGTGGGGTTCGGAGAAGTGTGTAAATGAGTCAGTTTCAGTGTATAGCTTACTACTAGGATTTATGATCAGTCTTTTGTCCGAATTTATCATTTTCTATCGAGTTATGTATCACAAAAAATGAAACTTTGAAACGTGACAACTCATCCCATTTAACAGTTTGTTTTTTGTTATTAAAAAAATACTTTGTTTTTTTATGTCGATTTGTATATTTTAGAATTAATTGATTTTTGTTTTTTTTGGTCAAATCAATTGATTTTTTGTATGTATTTATTGGTTGAACTTTATACATTTCAATTATATTTTAAGTAGAAGAAATTCCGTATCATAAATATATGTAAGAAAATGCTTATAAAGATTAGGGTGTGAGTTGTGATGTTGTGTATGTTAGGGTTCATAGTCAATCTAACCCTACGCCATGTAGAGCATGTCAAGGCCATGGCATTGTGTTCGTTGCCGGTCTAGCAAAGTTGACTGTGAGGCTTCGGTTGCAAGAGGAGTTTGTGGTGTTGGGTAAGTGATTCCTCTTGTTGTAACGAGAGATCGAACGAGAACAATAAACAAGATCGACATACAGATGAACATCTCTTATCTTGTATTGGCAAGGTTTTGTTTTTGAAGGGTCCAAAGAATTGTCTTAATTACTCTTGCTAGCAAGATTGAAAAGGTGTGCCTTCCTTGTACGTATGCATGATGCTTAATTGGCTTGATTATGGCACGAGCTATTCGGATATGGCTGCGGTTGTCTTGATTCTCATTGAGTACGATAGTCGTCACGATGAAACCCTTGGGCTTATGTGCATGACTTCGTTTTATCGTTTCAATTTAATGATTTCGCATCGAATAATTTGTTGCTCATCAAGCTAGAGGGCCAAAAATATCCGACTAAAAACATGCATGAGCACAGACCAACTACCAACTAACGGATATAACAAACTAAGTAGTGAAAAATATGCGAGTGAGAAAATGATTTGATCACCATAATAAGAGAGTTACGATAGGAATTTGCAATGTGTTAATTAATCAGACAAAACAAATATATTAATATGGGAAAGTGAAAATAAAAAATCGAAAAACAAAAACAAGAGCCACTTTTAACGCACATCCATTCTTCATCGTCAAAAATTTCGCCCTTGGCCATCTGAACTAGAAATCTCATATGTCGTTGCTCCAAGAGACGCGCATTTCCCCAAATGCTCGAGAAACCATCGTAAAGCGTGGCCGGCGACCCCCGATTGGATCTCGGATATGGCTGACATCGTGTGCAGGGCAGCTTTCATCGACCACCCGATCAGCCTCTTCCGAGGGCTCCACACTCGCGATTCTTCCTTCTCCTACGTCCTGTTGGATCTCTCCTTCCTCCTCGTCCTCACCCACGTATGCCGAGCCCTTCTCAAGCCTCTCCGCCAGCCCAAGCTCATCTCCGATATCATCGTAAGTCTCTGCCTTTTTCTTTTCGTTCAGGCATTTCGTCGAACAGGTTGAATGCAATGCATGTTTGATTGAATTGTTCATGTTGTTTTTCGCCTCAAGGCTGGGATAATCATCGGCCCTTCCTTACTAGGGCAGAACAAGAAGTTCCAAACCTATATATTGGCGGACACGGCTTTATATATGATTAGGAACTTAGCCACGGTCGGATTCGTGTTCTTCGTCTTCATCTCCGGGGTGAAGATGGATCTGGCCGTCATCAGAAAGTCCGGGAAGAAACAATGGACCATTGCTCTAGCCGGAGTGATCATCCCCCACATTGTGGTTGTAGGCGTTGCACTTGGCATCCGAGATCACATGGATAAGGAGCTGGCCAAATTCGCCACGTTCGGTGGGGTTGTTTCCGGGATCATCATAACCTCTTTCCCTGTCATCTACACGGTCCTCCATGACCTCAATCTGCTCAGCTCTGAGATTGGACGCTTGGCCTTATCAATTGTTGTGATCAGTGATTTGATTGGGATCAACATTGTGGTTGCATTCGAGGCCGCTAAGCAAGCCGAGTCCCGAAGCATGAATGCTCTCTACTACACCGGGACGTTGCTCATAGTGTGTGCTTTTGTCATTGGTGTAGTCCCCAAGCTCTCAGCCTGGATCAACGCTAATACTCCTGAGGGCGAGCCCGTCGATTCCAGATATTTGCTTTTTATCTTCCTTTTCATGTTTGTGATGGGCTTCGCCACCGACTTCATAGGGGCAGCCATTCTTAACGGCCCGCTTTGGCTCGGCCTTGCCATTCCCGACGGTCCTCCTCTTGGGGCGACGCTTGTGGACAAGACTGAGATGATTATGACACAGCTGTTTTTGCCCTTCTCGTTTGCTTCCATTGGAATGCTGACCAATGTGTATGAGTTGAGTGCTTGCTGGTCTTGTTTGGGCCCTTTGTTTGTTATCACCATGGCAGGGTATATATCCAAGTTTTGTTCTGTTCTCATTGCTTCTCAGTACTTTGGCTTGCCTTTCAGAGAGAGTCTTGTGCTTTCGTGTATGCTGTGCTTGAGAGGGCAAATGGAGTTCTTGCTGTTTGTTCATTGGTTGGATTGGGGGGTAATTCTCTACTCTACTCTACTCTCTTCTTCTTTACCATTTCTATGATTAAGTTGACTGCATATGGTCTTTATAATGTTGTTTATGTTGCTTATTCTCATAATGCGCTAAAGCCTTACTTCCTATACATCAGATGATAGGAACACAACAGTTGACCATGATGGTGCTCATAACAATTGTAAATACAAGCATATGTTCCCCTCTGATCGGTTTTCTGTATGACCCAACAAGGCCATACATGACCAACAAGAGGAGAACAATCCAACACAACCAACCAAACTCTGAATTGCGGATTATGGCGTGCATCTATGACCAAGATTGTGTAACCAGCTTGTTCAGTCTTCTGGACGTCTCAAACCCGTCACCCAGCAACCCGTTTGCAATCTTCGCTCTTCACCTTATTGAGCTCAAAGGCAGAGCTTCCCCTGTCTTTATTGACCACACTCAACAGGATGAGTATTGGGATGCTACTGATGAGTGCATACACAATGCTCTTAGAATCTTTGAGGAGTCCCGATCCGAGCACATGAGCGTGCATTTTTTGACCTCTGTTGCTGCCCTAAGAACAATGTATCAGGTAAGTAAAACCATTTTGTTATTTTTTAGTCATCTTGAGTTTGATCTTGTAGTAACAAGTGATATTCTACTTATACTCATTGCACAGGACATATGTGAGTTGTCTCTAGTAAAAAAGGCTTCCTTCATAATCCTTCCCTTCCACAAGAAATCCATGGTAGCCCTCACTGGGCCGGGCACTTTACGAACCGGGATCCAGTCCATAAACTACAACTGCCTTTTGCACGCGCCGTGCTCAGTCGGGATCCTGGTATGCAAAGGCTCGCTCCAGCCGAGTGTGATGGGCCCCACCGCCTCGTTGGGTCGGGAACCGAGGCGGTTCGCCATGCTCTTCCTCGGTGGCCCTGACGCCCGGGAAGCCCTGACGTACGCGGACCGCATGGTGGGGGACCCCGATATATACTTAACCGTGGTTCGGTTCCTGTCGCATAACTACGAGGGAGACAACGAGATGGAGAGGAAGCTAGACGACGGAGTTGTGACGTGGTTTTGGGTGAAGAATGAGAGGAATGAGAGGGTGATTTATAGGGAGGTGGTGGTCAAGAACGGGGCGGATACTGTGACGGCTATACAGGCCATGAACGAGGACGACGGTTATGATTTGTGGATCGTCGGGAGGAAGAACGGGGTGAATCCGATGGTGTTGGAAGGGATGGCGAATTGGAGCGAGAGTCCCGAGCTCGGGACGGTCGGGGACTTCTTGTCGTCGTACGATTTTAGCGTCACGTCGTCGGTGCTCGTGGTTCAGCAACAGGTTTTGAGAGATCAGAATTACAGGGCGCTTAGGATCTTACCTTGATTGGTATTTGATTCATGCAGGTCTATCTAGAGAGTATGATTGCTGTGTACATAGTTTGTTTTTCCCCTTTTTCTTAATTAAAAAGACAGTGGAGTTAGGTAGAATCTGTTTTGTTACACGTTTGAGAGATTAAACCAGAATTGAAGAGCCTGTAACGGTGATGAATGTCCAAGATCAAGTTCACCGATCGGTTTCCTACTATATACAGGCTCTATAACTAAATTGACACTGGTGTAATTGTGTAAATCAGATTAGAAAGCTACAAGGTAAAAAGGTGAAATGCCAAAACCCGGCAAATAACAACAAGGATCTTCTGGTCCCTTTTATGGTCCATTCTTTCTGATTGGTGGAAAGCAAGTAAAAAATACAAAATAGACTATCAACTTTTAAAAAATACAATAAAAAAATCTGCTTTAACCAATCAAAATGAGTGGACCACAAAGGGACCATATAAAAGGGACCAGAAGATCCTTGATGGGCAAATAAGTCCCAAGAAGTAATAGAAAGCAATTGAGATCCTCTGGTCCACTCTCCTGGTCCCCTATTTTGTAGAGACAAGATTTGGAAAAAAGAAAATAAAATTTTAAGTTTTTGTGTTTTTTTAATTTACAAAGATTGTTTTAACCAATAGAAAACAAAGAACCACCAATTTGGACCAGAGAAGGGGACCAGAGGATCCTCGTTGAATAGAAAGACCCGGTCAAAATCGCGTTTTCCATTCAAACAAAATAATAAAGAAAGTTCAACCCATTGGCGGAATTTTTTAAATGATCATCAAGTTGCCATCCAATTCGTCAACACCTTCTCCGGTCTGACTCCGTAATCGACGCTCTCGACGACCTTCTCTTCCTAATCCGCGAACAGCCTCCCTCCCATGGCCGATCACACGCTTGAGATGGAGTTCAGAACGCTTCTTGAGAGAGGCGGCGAGTCCTTCGACCTCGATTTCTCCGAGGACGACGACGATGAGGTGTTTATCGACGGCGACGGACATCCGATTCCGGTGGCGATTCCGGTGAGCGACTACAACATCTTGATCGAGGCGTTCCCGGCGGGGACAATAGGCGATCTGCACGAGATCGCGAAGCGGATGGTTCTTGCAGGCTGCGAGAAGGAGAGCTCCCACGCTTACAGCGCTAATCGGCGAGAGTTCCTAGACGAGAGTCTCTCGAGGCTAGGGTTACAGAAGCTGAGCATCGACGAGGTGCAGAAGATGGAGTGGAGCGATCTGGAAGACGAGATCGAGCGTTGGACGATCGCCGCCAACGTCGCGCTCCGGATCCTCTTCCCGAGCGAGCGGCGCCTTTGCGAGCGCGTCTTCTCCGGCTATCCGTCGGCGTCTGATCTTTCGTTTATGGAGGTTTGCAGAGGCTCGGCGATTCGGCTCCTGAACTTCGCCGACGCTGTCGCGATGAGTAGCCGCTCGCCGGAGCGGCTGTTTAGGGCTCTGGAGGTGTACGAGACGATTGGTAGTCTGATGACCGAATTCGAGCTCCTGTTTTCGAATCAGGTCTGTGCGATCTTGAGGACGGAGGCTTCTAGGATCTGGAAGCGGTTGGGCGGAGCGATTCGAGCGATTTTCGTGGAATTGGAAAACCTAATTCGCCGAGATCCGGTGAAGAAGGCTTCGGCTGGTGGAGGAGTTCATCCGATCACTCGGTACGTGATGAATTTCCTTCGCGCCGCCTGCAAATCTAGGAAAACCCTAGAAATGGTGTTTGAAGAGGGGGCGGCCTCCTCTGGTGAGAAATTGACTTCTCTGTATGTGCAAATCGCCTGGATTATGGAGATTTTAGAGAGCAATTTGGAGGCGAACTCTAGGATTTACAAAGACACGTCTCTGAGCTCTGTGTTCATGATGAACAATGAGAATTACATTCTGCAGAAGGTTCAGGATAGTGAGCTCAGAGAGCTTCTTGGAGACGATTGGATCAAGAAACAGAACGCGAAGCTGGGAAGGTTCCATGTCAATTACCAGAAGAGCTCTTGGAGCAAGGTGATTGGTTCGTTGAAGGTGGAAAACGCTTCAGCTGCTTCGGAAGGAATCAATCTGTTTAACAGTTTGTTTGATGAGACTTGCGAAGCTCAGGCTTCGTGGATTGTAGCTGATGATCAGTTGAGGGAGGAGATCAAGGTAGCTGTTGCTGAAAGCCTGACGTCTGCTTACAGGAAGTTTCTTGAGAGATTCCGGAATGCTGAAAGGTATGTCAAGTATAGTGTTCAGGAAGTTGAGGCCAGAATCAGCGATGAACTGTTTCAGGGAAGTGGGAGGAAGAAATGAAGTTGGTGTTTGACTGATTGAGCTCATTGAGCTGTGTTGCTGAATGTGAAATTCATTGTATCCATCGCTTTTATTGTAAGGTGTAGTTTTGAAATGACACTAGTCGTTTCTCTTGTATGATATATACTATGCCACTTTAGTCTTTTCCTTGTAAATGGAAGTGATTAGCTTTTGCATTTGTCATTAGTGAGAACTGAGAAACATGTACTGAAATTTTCTGTGCAACGTGATTGATTATGTGCAGAAATGCTTAATTGCCTACATATGATATAGATTAGTGTGATGATTAGCATGTAGGGTGTATCTTGTTCCAGTTCTAATGTTGTTTTGTAAGTTCGCTCTAAAAAAATGTTGCTTTGTAAAACTTGCAGAAACTAGAGTCGTGTTAATGAGGTATGATGTGGGCTGGGCCTGAATAAAAGCCCATAGTAGGATAGAACTGGCATGACCTGAATGAAAAATAGTGATATCATAACGCTGTATTAATTAAGATTATTTATCCGCTGAAATTTTGTCTAATTAATCAATTGAATACTTTGATGTAAAAATGATAATATCATCTGTGTCCTCAAGTTTTCCAGCCAGTGCAGTTATATATTAATTTTTTTCTGGTCGAAAAGTTATTCATTAAATTAGAATGCGCATTGTTTCACCAAACAAAAAACAGAATATACACATTTTTTCTTAGAATATACATTTTTGTATTAAAGGTTGAGATCTAAGATCTCACTGTTAAAGCAGAATGTATCTCTGTGTAATTGTCCTGTTCTTGTTTTTGGCTATAGAAAAGCATTTAAATATACGTTAGAGAATAAGACTGAAGATCTCGTGTAGCATAATTACAAGGAATAATCTTACCAACAAAATTATACTCTAATACAGCTATACTGATTTTGCAAGCTCGGTCGGTGCCCGAAATGTAGTTTCCAAGTAGCTTCGTTTCTGTAATATACATTGCATTCACCATTCTTGTATGTCAATTGTCAAGATACGTTGTACAACTACGTACATATACTGTAGTCTATAGCAAGTTAGCTTCAAACGGTACTACAAATAACGATACGACGTCGTTTCATCCTCACCGAATACTTCCCGCTGAATTAACCTCGCTGGCGCGCGTTAAAGTGAACGAGTAACGAACTATCCCATACAAATCAAGGCCACTCCTCTGTATATAAAGAAACAATCGCTTTCAGCAGAAAACAGAACAGATCATTCCAATTTGAAAGAGATGGGAAACAGTTTGAGGTGTTGCTTGGCCTGTGTTCTCCCCTGCGGAGCTCTGGATCTGATCCGAATCGTCCATCTGAACGGCCACGTGGACGTCATCGACCGGCCGACCACCGCCGGCGAGATCCTCCAGGCTAATCCCGGCCACGTCCTCAGCAAGCCTTCCTCTGAGACCGCCGACGTTCGCCGGATCCTCGTCCTCTCGCCGGACGACGAGCTCAAGAGAGGAAGCATCTACTTTCTCATCCCCGATCAGGCCGTCAACGACCACCACCACCGCCACCGCCACCTTCAGAACCGGTCGCCGCCGGAGAACAATAACGACGGCGAAATTTGCTACGATTTCGTTGTCTTGCCTGACAAGAAACCGAAATCCTCTAGAAGAAGAAACCGGAGATCCAGAGGACAGATCTCCAGCTCCGTACCCCGTCTTGAGAGCATCTGTGAATGCTGAAATCCTTTTTCTAATTAGTGTATGTTAGATTCCTGTCGTGTCGGGTAAATTTAAGCACTTCGTATATAAGGTCGGGATTCACCGGTAACTGCTTTTTCTAACTCGTGTACACAAAGAATTTGTTTTGTAATGGTTGTACAAATGCTCAAATTGATATATATACACAAATCAAAAAGTCTAGGGGAAAAAAACTTGTAGGTCATCTTTGTTTTTGCCTCTGCACCACCAAGACGGAGCACCGGCACTGAAGATCCGGCGAGGCGAGCAGATCGCCGATGACACCGAGCTCCGGCATCTCGCTCCACTCCTTCAACCCCGCCGTCTGCTGACACTCGGACTCGTTCCTCCTCCCAACCACCATCAAATCGAAGTCGTTCGCCATGGCCTTCAACAGCGTCGAGGTCTCACTACCGTCCTTCACGAATTGCTCCTCGTAGCTGAATTTTTCCCTACTCGAGTTTCCTTGCCTGATCTCTTGTATCACCATCGTATCCACATGGTCCTCGTCTCCGCCTTCCCATTCGGCATCGTTCGCCGCCGAAATTAGCTTCAAGAGGTGGATCCTAACCCTAGCTCCCTTCGCCATCCACTTCGCCAACGCCACCGCCTCGCGATCGTCGTCGCCTCCGATGAACACCACCGCGACCGCGAAATCGGACTCGGATTCCGCCGAATCGACGGAGATCTTCGCCTCGGAGTTCGATTCGGAGTAATTCGATTTGGCCTGGTTGAAAGAGGCGTTTGGGGCTTTTCGACCTAGGCCGCGGTTTATGTGGACCACGACGGAGCAAGGAGCGTGGTTCAGAACGCTGAGATTCAGCATTCGCTGGTCGTGGTGCTCCGAATCGACGGATCCGTCGATCCGTAGTTTCCGGTGGAAAGGGAGGACGATTAAAGAGGTGAGGTTGTCGATGGCGAGTGTGCAGATGCCTTCGTGCATCGCCCTTTGGAGAGTGACGATTGTGAAGAGGTGCGTTGTGAGGCCGCCGTTGTTGGTTTGGTCATTATGGCTGCCCTGGTATCTGTTGAAGGCCATGACGATCTCCTCTGAATGAGAGCGGTGTGAGGTGGATTTCCTTGTTTGGATGTCGTGAGAGATGAAGGTTGGGTGGGATGTGCCGGTCAGTTTCACTAGATGGAGAATGTAGGCGTCGATTGGATTGTTCTTGGTTGGGCTGAACATGTCTAAGAGGCTGGTTATGGCCCCTGCATTGTCTGATCTGTAGATGCATGCTAGGAGTTTGAGATCACTGTTCTGCTTTAGGTGCATGATGTCTCTTTTCTGGTACCCTATGTACTTTCTGCTTGGATTGTAGAGTCTTTTCACCAGCAATGGGATGATTGTTGCTGCCAAGATTGCCCAGAATACCAGCAATGTGAATGTTGGCCTTGAGATACGCTGCACAAACATACATATATGACCATTACATTTACATACAAGGTAATGTAACTTCAAGTGTGTCATGGAAGCAATGTGAATGTTCAGTTGAACTAACTACATACTCACTTTTCCTTCTGTGGCGGCGGCATAGAGACCGAGGTCAACGAAACCCTTGGCACTCAATAAGAGACCAAGAACAACGCCATCACCAATGGACATTTTGGCACAAATAGCACAAACAACACACATTGAAATCTTGACGAGGTTTGGAAGTATGGCGATGGTGAGCTGTTGCCATGTAGCCCTATCCGAGAAATCGACTGTGACAACATTCGCCCTCATAACGGTGGCTGTTATGAAGAATGGTTGGAGTATGTCACTGACGAAGAAATCAAAGACATCTACGAATGCAGATGCCAACGGCGGTCCAGCAGGCGTTATTGCTCCTATTATGAACACCCCTAAAATCACACGTTGATCACTAGTGTAATCTGTTATCACTCCGGACACAATCCCAAAGAAGAACACCAACATAACAAATGAAGTCTTTACCGGCCTATCTTTCGGTGTGAGCTTGATCATCTTATTCATTAAGGGACGCAAAAGGAGAAGCGCCAGCAAGACCACTGCGATTGGACCGGATACCGTTGTAAGGTAACCAATGTCCAACATTTCTATAGGTTTTCCGAATATGTAGAGAAAAATGCTTCCCATCTCGCTAAGTAAAGATGCAGACATAGCAAGCCTACCAAGTTCCGAGTTGAGCAAGTCAAGGTCAGTGAGTAGACAAGCAATGACCGGAAAATGTGACATGGCGGTTATGGAGGCAGTAGTAATCACATCATCATGAGCATCCTTTCCAGCATTTTCGGTTGTGACGGTGCCTATGGTTACATAGGCAACGGCCGCATTTATACCAAAGGGGAGGAATAGTCCAAGAAATCCAAGAATGTAGGCCTTTTGTCCTGTCTTAAACATGATACTAAAGTCTATCTTCATATTAATGATGAAGGAAGATAAGGCGCATCCTAGCCAGGCTATGGTTTTCCATACGGTTGCGCTAAGCTCAGGGAATATGACGCTCAATAGTTTCTCGCATACGCCACCTTTCTTTACATAGAAGGCACTAGGTGACAGAATTACACCAGCCTGCAACAGACAACTATCATTAGAGCTGTTATTACATGAAGATTGGTGAAGACAAAAGATTAAATCTAACATGTTAGGTTATATACCGACGGTATGGTTCAGATTATACCAACTCCATCGATAGAGCTAAATCACAATTCTAGCGAATCTCATTCGGTATATATGCAATGAGGTGAGAAAGCGAACGGGTGAATTTGAGAGGGCATACTATCATTTGGGAGACGAGGGGCGGCAGATGAACATGCTTGAAGATGCAATGGTGCAGAGCTTGTGTGAGGAAGTAAACGACGACGAGCTGGAGTTGCATGGTCGTGCTCGCCAATTCTCCAATAGGAATGCTGAGCCCCGGAAGGAGAAGGCATTCCCATGATGAGGCGGTTTCTGGAGCATTCGAAAGATCATCGGCTTCTTGAGCCATGGTAGATAAACAATGATGAAGCACTACAATGCAATGAAATGCAATGCACGTACCCTTCAATCTTTCATTCAAAGGAAGGTGGAATTGGCGAATGCAGAGGAAACTTGGAACGGTGAAAATGGTGGGAAATTTTTCAGGAAGTGCCAAAGAGATGGGATGTGGTTGGTAGTTTTAATTGTCTATCTTTGGCCCCTTAAGTCATTCTATCTCAACCATTTATATCATAGAAAAATCCATGGTGTATATATAACTTGTTTTCAGTTTCCTTTGTAAGGTGCTTATGGCTTGCTCATGATCCTCTAAATTGTGCTGTATTCTCTCTAATTTATTTTCTTTCTCTTCTTTGCTCATGTGGATTATAGACCGGCTGCCAATTCTATAAAATTCTCAATCTATCTATAACGCCCCCGCTTTGCGCCCCGGTCAGGCTTCAGTCGCGCCCCGGTTGGGACTACGAACATCTCGGCCGTTATACCATTCCCCGGCTACGGATGCCGTGGTCGTAGTTGCGGTGATTCCAAAGAAAATAGACTACGAACAAGGCGATCGTAATATAGTTTCCAAGTCCTCTTCGTTCGTGAATGTGGAAATTAAGTTCACTGTGACCGGGAACACCCCGGCCATAGTGAGGTGGCGAGTGAATTAAAATAGGAAGTGGGAAGTGGCGATTCAATAAAATAGAAGGCTAGAAGGTGGGCGGTTAAGGTTATTTAGCTCGGTTTTATGGTTAGGGTTTGTACATTTGTTAAGTTATTATTATGTTAGTTTATAATTTTCATTAAGCTATTAAAGTTTTTATATTAATGAAATAACTAGTCGAGTACTTGTACCATGTACGTGTAACGATTATATAGGTTTATGTGTGTTATTTTGACTTTAAAAGAAACCATGAAAACATAATATATTAACACTATCTTATATATAAGATAAAAAATTTATAGATATGTACGGATAATGATTATGTACGCTTATATTGTTAGATAGAAAATTTTATAAGTATAGTTATGATTTCAAATATATATATTAATAGATAGAAATTCCTATAAATATAGGTAGTGTTACGCTTTCAAAAATTATTTCTCGATTTTATTTTGATTGTTTTAAAATTAATTTGTTTTAAAATTAATTTACGATAAAGATCACTTTTTATTAAGTAATAACATTTGTTTTTCTATACATATAGATGCGGTTTTGAAAGATTATTTTCTGATTTTATTTTAACTATTCCAAACTATATAGAAAATAATATGCATGTATATATATGTGTGTTGTTGGATAGAAATTTATTTCCTTATTAGATTATTTCAAAAATTAATGATTACAACTTATTATATAAATTAGGGTCCAACTAATTATTTTATTAGAGAAATCACATATGATGTAAATTTTTGTGAAAACATTGACTCTAGTTTATATTATAGTAGTATAGATATTAAGGCTTTTGTATAGGTTCAAGACTTCAAGTTAAAAAACTTTCCCATTATAGTAATTATTTTACTTTATAAATTATAAAATCAACAAACAATTAATATAACTTAATAAAAAAAGATAACTAAGATTTAATATTTGAAATTCACACATAGCATAACACATGCGCTATGAAAAAATCACCTAGTTTTTAGATCATGCAAATTCGAGTATACAAACATAACAAACTAAATTACTATCTATAAAGGTTGACATCACTATGACGACCGGGCTAAAACTATGAGGTGCAATGATGTACTGGGTTCGTAATGTGTGGCATTGGGCGTGGTTCCACAAATAAGTAACGTTGTAGTTCATTAACAAACTCTACAATCGGGCCAACAAATTGTTTCAAATATGAATATCTCAGCAACATGTCCACCGTTAAACCCCATGTGAAACTATGGTTGTTCCTTTTCCAAATGAATCAGAACGGACTATTTGAGCGGGTGTGATGTGATCATTTAGACACATGACATTTGAAACAAACTTATCAAGCACCTTAACTTGTCAATACATATTGAATACCTTGAGTGTGAAGTGACATTGCACGTGTGATGTACACTTATTTGGGCGAGTGTGATGTGGCATTGCGCGTGTGATATGCACTTATTCAGGTGAGTTAACATAGTACACGTAATACCACGTGCGTGTTACGGATCAGTATAATCACACTTGATGTATTCAATAGTAGGGGTGTTCATAACCGGATATCCAATCCGATTAGACTAAAGGAATCGGATATTTGGGACAAAATTTTCTTTAAATTGATATCTGTATCCGATCCGGATAAACCTGGTTATCCGATCCAAATAGCTTGGATTAGACTGGATAATCCAACCGAATATCCATTTATCATTAAAACACTTCAAATTAAAATTGAACGTGTCAATTTAAAAGGTCTAAGTTACAATTATACATACAAAATGAAGAATACATGGGGTTATACCGTTATAGTGCTTTAGAGTCGAACTCTTAAGATTTAGATGCCATTAGAAAGAAAAATATAGTAAAATTAATTGACTTACTTTGAGATTATGTAATGTATATTTTAGATAAGTATATTATAATAATATATACTGGATATCCGTTGGAAAATATTTTCATTCCATATCCGGTCCGTTAATTCGCTAACTTTTACCGTATCGGACCAGATTCGGATAATTGTCCGTCGGACTCAAATAGACTCGCAACATATCAACCGGATCGTCGGATCAGATTGACCGAATCGCCGGATCGGATTGACCGAATCGCCGGATCGGATTGACCGAATTGCCGGATCGATTCGACCGAATTTCCGGATCGAATCTACTGAATCGTCGAATCTGGTCGACCGAATCGAATATTTTTGAACACCGTACCCCTAATCAATAGGTAGATTTTGACAAGTTGAGATGTTTGATAGGTGTAGGCGGGTAAATTTACTATCTTAATTAAGGATAATATCTTCGCCAACCAGGTAAGCATATCTAATAAATATCTTTAATTGCTTATTAAATCCCGGTAGTTATCCGGTAGTTGGAAGATTCTATCTTATAATTATTTAAGGAGATAGAATTATTGATTGGGCTCCAAGGAGCTCGCCTGACCCTCTCTCTCCACTATAAATACATGTCCTCTCCATGTAGAAAGGATATACAAAAACTACCCTAGAAGGGCTGATCATCGCTCGCCCTAACCCTAACCCTAACCTTGCGCCTCTCTCTACTATTTACCCTCGTGCTCAATCGACGAATACTCGATTGACTTAGACATCAGAGGTGGATTAGGGGGTCCCTGCCCCCTTTGTCCATTGTTTTGCAGGTCCTAGGTCATTGAAGGAGGCTTGGAGAAGAAGGTCATTAAAGAAGGAGTTGAAACCTGTACACCGGCATATTTTGTGTACTAACAATAGGTTTGTTTCAAAAGTCAGGTATCTTGTTAAGCCTTTCATTTAGTGTTCATCTCTCCATCCTTCTTGCTCCAGTCTATAGGCAGATTTAGAGTTTGGAGAATAGTCACGACGACAAACTCACCTTTGCTAGTGTTGTTCTAATCTATATGAAATGGTTTGATTTCAAACGGGGATGACATGAAAATCAGATATTTATAAGACTATCAATAGAATTGAAAGCCAAAATTTATATCATTATATAATAACTACATAGTTTGCGTTATTGTGACATCTGAATATGTATAATATATAAACAAATTTGTCCATCAGTTCTTATCAATATAATTTATCATTCTTTTGTTATCTATATGATTACTAAAGGCCAAAAAACATGATAATTTGTTAGTAAAGGATAGTATATATTACCAATAAATATAGTACACTTCTTTGATGTCTTGTTATCGGGAAGGAAAACCTTGATATACGGATATGTTTCATGATTATAAAGCTAACGTATCTTTTTCATGAAATTTATCTATTTAAAGAAGACTAACTATTTCTTATAATCTATTGGTTCTTCAAAATTCTTATCCAAACCATCAATTATTTAAATATGTAGGGGTGTTAATAATTTAATGTTAAATAATTTTTTTAAATGACGTCATTGACCCGTTGGTTAACCCGAACCCGCCCGGTAACCCTCCATGACCCGACCTAATTAGATCCATGACCCGATTGATCTGAACCCGAACCCGAAATGACCCGAACTCGCTCGACCCAACCCGTTCAATAGGTCTAATGACCGCATCTAATAAAAATAAAGGATTTACTATTTTCCACACTGATCATAAATTTATTCTCCACCTTACCTATAATAAAAATCAAAACAATCATATCAATGAGAATTTGGAAGTTGGAACCTCTTAAACATTGTTTTCTACTTTATTTGTTTTCTATCACTCGGAAAATCGATCCGAACTGATCGGAAATTTTTGGATTGAAACCCGACCCGAATAGTAGCGAGCAAATGAAAAAACCGAACCCGATTAACCTAAACCTGATTGGGTTGAAACCCGAAAGCGGCCCGACCGACCCGATTATATATATATATGTAGAATAAATATATTTATTTTAAATATTATAATAAATTTTATTATAAAAACTATTGTAAATAGAATATTAGTATAAAAAATCTAGTAAAACTAATATTTTATTATTAAATATTACTCACTCTGTCTACTTCTAATTGTCCATGTAGCAATTTGCACAATTATGAAGACAATCTTATCTTTACAAAAATACCCTTATTAAATCATCACTAATATAATTAACTCTCCTCACATACTATGAGCTTTATAATTTCCAAGACTTCTACTAACATATTACTTAGGGGTAAATTTGGAAGTCAATGGACAAAATAGGCTATATAAACAATTAGAAGTAGACAAGATCTTTGGGCTATATGGACAAATAGAAGTAGACAGAGGGAGTATTATTTAATCATAATATTATTTTAATAATCATTAAAAATTCAAATTCTTAATTTGTTAAATCGACCCGAACCCGTACAATAACCTGTCAAGACCCGACCCGACTTGACCTGTAACCCGATTGACTCGAACCCACACCCAACCCAAACCCGAAAAGACCGAACCTGAATCCACCCGTCCTGACCCATTTTACACCTCTACTGACCACTATATATTACTACTACTAAATTGCCCTCTAACCCAAGAGTTGCACCAAACAAGGTTTGATCAAATTGACCACGGTCACGGCGGCCATGGTCGTTATTGCCTATTTTCATAGGAATTGCAACGTATACGGCGTACGTGGTCGTAGTTAAGTTTACCCAAATTTCCTTCCAACTTACTACAGCCGATATGTACGTGGTACAAAAAGCGGGGCGCGGATGAAATTTGACCGGGGCGCTTAGTATTCCCCATCTATAAAAAAGATCTCATACTTTGAGTATTTACCTTTTTAATGCTATTAACCCACTAGCATGATTGATAAGCTCTCGTTATTTGCTAGCATGAAAATATTTATTTTGGTGGAATTCGATCTAGTGCATATATATATTTTGGTAGAAATGATCCTGTGCATATATAATTTACTTAATAAATGATAAATTGTACAGTATAATAATGTGATTATCTACACCCTTATCCTAATCCCAAATAACCCCTAAAATCAACTAAAATTAGGAAATTACTTTAGGGTTTTGATATATGATTTGGTGTAGTTGATACCTTAACGTCATTTCATGCTTTATTGCAGCCGAATTAACCAAGAAAGGCTAGTGAATTATTAGGCACACAATTATGAATTATGAATAAGGGGTAGTATTTTGTGAATTTGTTTTTAAAGGAGTCGCTTTGTGCAAGCAATTGGTAGGAAAAAGTACGTAGTTTTGTGCAAAAAAGTTTTTATAATGTGCATTTCCCCCAAATAAACTCTGGCTATATTAATCACGATAGGGAATAAATGAGTTAGAAAATTATGAGAAATTAAGCATTACTAATGTCTAGTTTCACTAATTCACATAGATCTCCTCAAAATTTACTCTACTGAATTTAAAAGCACACACAAAAAGAAAAAGAGAGATAAAAAGAGTGTACAAATCTTCTACCAAAAAATAAATAGTATGTTGATTTCACCCTATTTATATTTATATGTACAATGTAACTTCAATTTACATACAGTACATGAATGAATACAAACCCAATAATTCTCAGTCACAAAGAGAGAAGCATTTTACTTAGTCCACTGTCTTTGTTGTTGCACCACCAAAACAGACGTTTTACACTCCAAATCTTGGGATGCAAGAAAATCTCCAATAGTGCCAAGCTCAGTTTCTTCACTCAAATCCTTAAGACCCATCAACTGAGAACAAGCAAAGTTATAATGTCTCCCCACCAACATAAGATTGTAAGTATCCACCGTTGACTTTAGAAAGGTCGCCGTATCAGCTCCATCTTTGACAGCCTTCTCAGTATACAGAAACTGCTGATTATACAAAACATTCTTTTGAATATCCATCAACGCAGCGGAATCAAGAGCGTCCAGGTCACGTGACTGCCCGAACGCCACGAGCCTGATCACGTGCACTCTGACCCTAGAGTCTCTCCCCATCCGTTTGGCAAACGCTAGGGCCTCTTGATCGTCGAGCCCTCCGATGTATACCACTGCCACCGAGAGTGGCGAGCTTGAGTCTGTTGTTGTGATTGTATTAAGGGCTGATGGCGTGGCAAAGTGTCCGAAGTTTCCACGGTCTACGAGGATGGCAACCGAGCAAGGTGACCGGCTAAGGAGCTCATGGTTTATGGCCTTTTGCTCGGGGTCTTCAGAATCAATGGACCCATCAATCCTGAATCTTCTATAGAAGGGAAGTACTATGATTGATACGAGTTTGTCCAAGGCTAGAGTACACGTGTCCTCGTGAAAAGCCTCGAAAGGAGAGACGGCTGTGTAAATGTGTATAGCAAGGAAGTCTTTGCACCTTTGCTCAAACCGGTAGAAAGCCCATATGACATCTTCGGAGAAGTTGTTTGCGGAGTCCTTCTTCTTTTGCGTATCATGAGCAATGAAGATCGGGTGTGCTCTTCCAACCATTTTGACAAGGTGAAGGGCATAAACGGCTATGTTGTTGTTCTCGGAAGGGCAACACGCGTTTATAAGACGAGTAAGGGAGTGTACGCGGTCTGGTCTCATGAAGCATGCAAGGATCCGAAGCTCAGAGTTGTATTTGCAGTGCATGATGTCTCTTCTTTGGTAGCCGGCATATTTTTTGAGAGGATGGTAGAGTGATTTTACAAAGATAGGTGTGATCACTGCGATAAACATTGTCCATACCATCATTATTGTGTAGTTTGCAGTGGATAGCACCTGTACAGAGGAATACAAGAGCATATTGAATTGAATATAGTAGTCACACATATTAATAGGTGTCCATGAAGAGACGAAAAAAAAGGAAAATCGTCAAGACGGGAAAAACTAGCAAGAAGTTTGGTTTACCAGACTGATATCTTTTTCGGAAACAATTTGGTTAACCACAATGGAGATTTTATAAAGAGTAAGAGTTAACCAAAATGGTTTACCAGACTGAGATCATGAACGGTTATCGTTAGTAAATACTCCATTTCGGTTAACTAGACTGATAACCAAAATGGAGTATTTACTAACTATAACAGTTCATGATCTCAACATAGTCACATAGGCCTAATCAAAGCAACATCAAACCATGATGTATTGATTTTCACTAGCCGAACTTCTAGACGACCGGACTTTTTTCGACACCCTCAAGGGTTACGAATTGAATTGACATCTAACCCAGTAACAATATGAACTGAAAACTTTAGTTAGTGGGGATGAAATACTCACCATGGCTTCCCGAAACATAATCAAGGCGCCAACATCGACAATGCCTTTGATAGACATTATAAAACTAAGAGCAAGGGCATCATCAAACTGCATCTTGCTATACAATCCACACACCAAGCTGTTGAGGAACTTGGCCAAGTACGCAAGAATGGCAAGTGAAAGATGGTAAAACGTGATCCTGGCCGACTTAATCTCGGTGAAGTCAATGCCCATGAACGAAGTAGTCACAAAAAATGGCAAAAGCACGCTAGAGACCAAGAAATCAAGCTTTTCAACAATGGCATATCCCAGCGGTGGCCCATCAGGTACCACGGCACCCACAATAAATGCTCCCAAGAGCGTCAATTGCCCAGAATAACGTGTTGACAATCCTCCTAAGAGCATCAACAAGATCCCTGAAGAAACGAACACTTGTTTAACAGGCCTGCCTTTTGGTGTCCGTTTCACCATCCAGTTGAAGATTGGCTTGAAAATGAATACGCTAACAAGAACCAACATAAAGGGAATCACCAACAAAATGGGGTTGCTAACTGGACGAGTAATAAGATTTGCTATCATCAGGAGAACCATACTCAGAATATGACCGATAAGCGAAGAAGACAAGGCTAATCTTCCAAGCTCGGAGTTAATCATTTTCAAATCCATGAGAAAGACAGCAACATTAGGGAAATGAGTTAGCGGGAGTGTTGTTAAGTTGAGGTAGAGTTCTGCAACGTCTTGGTCCTTGTCTCTTAGTTTTTGGAGGAGATTTGGATAAAGGTAGCTGAGAAACCAAAGATTAAGGAACACGGGTATGATCACGTCTAATATTCCTATGACAAATGCTTTCCGTCCTGTCTTGGTTACTATGGAGAAGTCCATTTTCACAGCAATCAGAAAGGAATACAGTATGTAAGACAGCATTGCTAGAGTTTCATCCACATTTTTAGTCTGAAAGGGGAAAATTGTATTATGGAGTATATCATATACTTCGTTGTGTGCCCATTGAGTCTTTGGACAGAGCATTATACCAGCCTACGCCAAAAGAAAACAAAATTGAGCGCGCAGCAAATATATACATATTCTCAAAGTTGTAATCTGTAACCTAAACATAATATCAAACGCACAACCATTTAAACCCTTTTCACATGTTCTCATTTGATGAATTCTCACAAACTACATCATGAAACAATATTGCTTAGGCCAAAAATCAATTGGTTAACCAGGGCAAAAGACATGATTGTATGCAATACACACACTTGCCAAAAGCCTTTCAACTTGTCAGCATTGTCAAGAAACGATCTTTGTACAAGGCTAAGAAAACACAAATGGAAATGGTGCGAGCAAAGAAAATCAAGTGATTGCATTTTTGGGCTAGGAAGATAAGATGTAGGCGTAGAAAGGACTTACGAACATCTGGGTGACGATGGGAGTCAAGTGGAATCGGGCGAAGATGAAGGTGTGGAAGACCTGGACGAAGAGTTGAATGGTGAGGATCTGAAGGAGGAACGTCGAAAACGCAATTCCTGCCTTTGGAAGATGAAGGCCAGGGATCCTCAGACATACGAGCGAGTAAGCCCTGGTCCCGTCCATGCCTTGATCCTCCTCCGTTAACGGATCCGGTGCCGATGTCGGTGTCGTCGGAGAAGAAGAAACCCTAAGACCTTCAAGGAATTAATAATAAGAAAAGGGGAATCCGACCAGATTCTAGCCATGCAGAAATTTTGGGGGAGGTGAGCAATCTGAGGCCTCGAATCACATTTCGTTGCTTTCTCAAATTAGCCATGTTTAGAAATAGTTATTACGGAGTATAATAGTAAACGTGAATTGAAAAGAAGGAATTGCATCGTCATCCATGGCAATTGGCAGCAGCAACAACAACATGCTTGATTTTAAGTAAAAAATTATAGCTAGATATGGATTATAGATTTACAGACCTTGTCTGCTTGAATCCGAGAGAGCTTTTTATTTATACTAGTTTTAGTCAAATTTATAAACGTTATAAATCAAAACAAATGCATGAATATATACAATATGTACTCTATTATGAGCAGTGAATAAAAAGGCGAAAGGCGAACAAAGGCGATATAGGTCTCATTGCCTAGGCGAGAGGCGAGGGGCGAAAAGCGAACGCCTTTTGTATCAAGGCGCTCCGTAATGCAATATGTATATATCTTAAGTTTTGGATTCATGTATGTTATATGAACACATATATATATACTTTAATTAATTAATGAAAACTTATATGTTAGACATCTTAATCATCATAATTAAGCACTTAGTGCTAACTTACGCATAGGTAGATATCGATAGAAGACAAATCAGGAGATTGAAGATGTCTATTTATTTTCTTTTACTTATACTTAGGTTTAAAATTAATAAAGATTCAAAAATTTAGCACTATTTTTAAGATATTTTTGTTTTATTTCCTTCTAAAAAAACACTTTACCAAAAGGCGCTAAAGGCGAGCGGGTGAGAGGCGAGTACCTTGGCGACAAAGGCGCTCGCCTTTCGGAAATCGCCCGCCTTGACTTATGAAAGGCGATGGAACCATTGCCTCACTGCCTACGCGAGAGGCGAGAGCCTAGGCGTCGCCTTTTTATTCATTGATTATGAGTCATCTCTAAAAGTACATTTACATGAGCGGATGTACCTGTGTTAATGTAGTAGTATAATTATATGATGATAACATTAGTAAGTGTTAATGTTTTTTTTTACAACAAAGCTGCTTCCTTTGAAGTGGCAAATTTATCCCATGAAATGATGAAACTGATTGAATTAGACTCTAAAATATCTTCTGCACAAGACCATAAAAACTCCATGGCATTGAACATTCATTTGTAGAATTACAATACCATCCAAGAATTACACCTTTACCGAGTAACCCTGGTCTCTAGTCACTCAATTGCATTAAAAAAAAGATGTGAACTTTGTAGTACAAACCATTTTACCCTGTTTATACACACATAATGTAACTACAAATTAAAAACAATAATTACATCACATCAAACAGATTTTGAGGGATTAAATCCACTTCTAAATTAACACCAAGAATTGTGTCCCTATTTAAATGAGCAATTCTTCTGTTGTTGCACCACCAAAATAGAAGTTGCACAATCCAAATCTCCGGATGCAAGAAAATCTCCAATGACACCAAGCTCAGTGTCTTCACTCAACTCCTTTATACCCATCAACTGAGAACATGCAAAGTTATACTGCCTTCCAACCATCACAAGATCATACGATCCTATGATAGACCTAAGATACGTCGCCGTATCAGCGCCGTCTTTCACTGTCTTCTCCACGTAACTAAACTGCTTACTATAAAGCGCGTTGTTTTGAACGTCAATGAGAACAGCCGCATCAAGATCATCCAAATCACTCGATTGCCCGAATGCAACGAGCCTAATCACACAGACTCGAACCCTCTGATCCCTCCCTAACCGCATTGCAAATGCTAGGGTTTCTTGATCATCATGGCCACCAATGTAGACCACCGCCACTTGCAACGACGAGCCTGTATCAGTTGTTTTAACTGATGTTAGAGACGAAGACGATTGAGTGCTCCCCACGCAACTAATTCCCCGGTCTACAAGGATCCCCACCGAGCAAGGAGACTTATCGAGGATACTACTATTGAGGGTTTTTTGCTCATTGTCTTCGGAATCAATCGAACCATTGAATCTGAATCTTCTATGGAAGGGAAGGATTATGATTGATGTGAGCTTGTCTAGGGCCAGAGTGCACATGTCCTCATGCATGGTCTCAAATTGTGTGAGTGATGTGAAGATATGAACAGAAAGAAAGTAGTTTTTGAAATTTTGTTGGAAGCGAGTAAAAGCCCATATCACTTCTTCAGAATAGGAGTTCCAAGTGACTTTCTTTCTTTGCATATCATGAGAAATGAAGGCAGGGTGTGCTCGCCCAACGAGCTTTACGAGGTGAAGAACATAAACAACTATTGGATTCTCCTCTGAAGGGCAACAGGCGTTGAGAAGTCGAGTAATGGAGGTAGCACGGTCTGATCTTAGGAAACATGATAGGATCCGAAGCTCGGAGTTGTATTTCAAGTGCATGATGTCTCGTCTTTGGAAACCGGCGTACTTTCTTAGAGGACGGTAAAGTGATCTGACAAACACAAGAGAAAATGTTGATGCAATTGTTACCCACAAAATGAACATTGTATAGGCTGGTCTAGTTAACACCTGCATATAATAACACAAGAAAAAATTATACACAAATTGTTGTTATGCATAATACATTATTAATTGTAGTACTATTACCTTAATCACATGATCAAAAGAAGCAAGACATGTCAAATACTAAATAAGATAGCTTAAGAATGTAAGCTTACATTGGCTCCCACGAGCATGGTTACGACACCAATATCAACAATGCCTTTAGTACACATTATGAAACTAAGTGTAAGAGCTTCCCTAAGCGGGAGTTTACTATACAATCCACATATCAAATTGGTGATGAATTTCGACGCGTAGGCAACAGCTGCAAGCGCAAAATGGCAAAATATCATCTTGCTTGATGCGCCAATATTCATATAGTTACCACTCATGACAGCGGTACTCACATAAAAGGGCAAAAGCAATCCATTGACCAAGAAATCAAGCTTTTGTTCAATGGCGGTTCCAAAGGGCATCCCATCAGGCACAACACAACCCACAATAAAAGCTCCCATAAGAACCAACTGTCCAGCGAAGTTAGTCACTATTGCTCCCAAGAGCATGAACAGATACCCTAAATGAAGAAACAGTGGCTTAATAGGCCTGCCTTTTGGTGTCTGTTTAATCATCCATTTCAAGGTAGGTCGAATGACGAATATGCTGACCATGAGCAACGTTAGGGGAACTAATATGGGCACAACAGGGTCACCCTGACTCGTATTAACGCTTGTTATTATCACCATCGACATACTTACAAGATGACCAATAAGTGATGAAGACAATGCCAATCTCCCAAGCTCTGAGCTGGACATTTTTAAGTCAGAAAGCAGGACAACAATGTTAGGGTAATGTGTTAACGGGATCGTGCTTAGGTTTACGTAAAGATCCCCAGCATCACGGTCGGTTTTTATGTTTCCAAAGACGTCTCCATAGAGGTAGTACGCAAGTAGAACAGCACAACCTATAGGGACGAACAAATCTAACAATCCAAGGACAAAAGCCTTGCGCCCTGTTTTTAAGATTATGGCAAAGTCCATTTTCACACCAATGAGAAACATAAACATCATGTAAGCAAACATAGCCATGGTTCCATCCACATTTTGAGTTGGAATAGGGAAAACGATTTCATGCATTCTCTTATATATTTTGGTTGCTCCAAATGGGGAGTTGAAAGCGAGGATAAAACCAGCCTGCATTGCATGAAAACATACAATTAAACCCAAAAGAAACAAAATGAAAGGAATCCATCCGATCTTAACATTGCAAAGGATCGGAGGAACCTTGACCCGGAAAGCCCTGGAAAGACTTACGAACAATTGCGAGATGAGCGGGGGCAATTTATAGCGATTCACAAAGAGGTGATGGACGGTTTGGATGGTGGCATGGACGACGAGAAATTGGAGGAGGAGTTGCGAAAAGGCGATTCCAGACTTTGGAAGATGAAGACCGGGAACCTTGAGACAATCCCATGAGTTTGCTATGGTGGAATTCATAACGAAGAAGGAGGACAAGAAAGAAATTATAGAAACGATGATATATCTTGTCTCTTCTCCTTTCGTTCGTTCGACCTTGGAACAGGGGGGGAATGTGGGGAGGTCAAACCCTTAACAAATTCCTTCAAAAGTTGTCAAGGGAGAGAAGGAAATGGAATTCCACCAAATCACCTATTACAAGGATGGATATTTTCCCGCCAAATCCAAGGGATTGGTTGAAAAATGGGTAGATATCTCATTGACCAATTTAACATTGGGGCCAGTGAGGTAGTTGCTAGTTAGGCCAAACGTAGTAAGTTTGATTTGTTAATGAGACAGTTAAGTAAGTAGTTTGAGTGAATTTTATTAACTGAAGAAAGGATAATCTTTGGCAAATGTTAAAGGGGATATTATATTTGCACATATAGAAACTGAAAAGCTATCTTATTTTTGACACTAAGTTTGTTGAATGAACATCCTTTGATCACTCTGCCATTATTGTATTATATACGAGATTAAAATTATCATTATGTAATAAATAAGCAAACCAAATCTTCTATTCCGGGACACGTCCCTCTTCCATGTCCTCAAATTCTAATTGGTCCACTTTTAAATAAAGTAAATTTATAAGTAAATTTTGGATAAAATTAAGTATGTGGACCAATCAAAATGTAATGAGACGGCTAAGTGGGACAGAAAATTCTTATCGATAAATAAGAGTGTTATTATTATTTCAAATAATTCTGATCGAAAGAAAATTATTATTTCAAATAATCAACCCGCTTGTTCCCCCTCGGTTTGGGCCGTCATGGACTCATATTCGAGGCCCAACCTCCACATAAGTGCTAAAAAACCTATCACGTCCTTCCTCAAGCCGTTTAGGAGCCAGACCTCCAACTTTCTGCCCTAATTTTCTAGGGTTTCTCCGGCCATCAAATTCGATCGATTCGATGAAGACGGTGTCGGGAGCGGTGCTATCATCGAAGCCCGTCTCTCTTTCTAAGGCTGCGAAGATCCTCTCGAAGTTCGCCTCAGCCGATAATGGAGCCTCCCCTGCTTATGTGCATTACCTTAAGCGAGCTTCGGAATCGTTCGAAGAAGTCGTCCAGCTCCACAGAGATCTTAGGGCTTCCGCTTCCGAGCACAAGAGTAGCGAGATTCGATCCTCAATTCGGGAGGAGGCTGTCAATTCGGCGCCGAATTTTGGCGATGTCGAAGCTAACGGCGTTGTGGATGGAGAAAGACACGAGCTTGGTTTGAATGGTCGACGAGATGAGGTGAAGAAGAAGAAGAAGAAAGAAGGCAAGAAAGGTAAGAAGGATTGGAGTGAAGATGGAAGGGGTAATGGTGATGTGGGGGTTTCAAAGGAACCAATTGAGGTTGCTAATGGCGTTTTGAACGGAGTAAAGAAGGATAAGAAGATGAAGAATGGAAGTGAAGAGATTGCTGATTCAAGAGAGGGTGAAAAAGATAGGAAACAGAGTAAGAAGAGGAAGAGTGAAGAGATGAGTGTTGATAATGGGGAGGTAGATGGTTCAGCTGAGAAGAGGTTGCAACATAAGAAGAGAAAGAAGAGTAAGGGTGGAGTGCAAGTTTGATTAGGATCACAAAAGATGTTGTGATATGTGTGGTGTTTTTGGATTTGAGATAGATTTTGTGATGACTGATTGAAGTTGAATGATCCACACTGTAAGAGAAGTCTTTTGGTAGTAATGAAGGAAGTTGTATGACTCTCTTCTTTAATCTGCAATCTTGGAAGATTGATAGTCTGCTTACAATTTTGTTTTAGAGTAAAGTTGTGTTCTGTAGCCTTTGGAGTTGATGGAATATCTTTATTTAGGCTTTGTTTAACCCGAAAGGCTGGTCGTTTGTGTAACTTGGCTCCATCTAATGAATACTTGGCTCAACGTTGGTTTGATGATATGATTTGGTTATGTTCAGTAGTTCAGTCGAAACGGGAAAAAAGAAAATCTCAATTCATTTGACTATCATTCATTTACCAAGCGTTACTTGTTGGTTTTCCTCTGTATGGACCAAATGAATTATGGGCCGAAGAAAAGGACAGGCCCGATAGATGACCCGATTGGCGACTCGTTGGAATGTGGCTCCCTCTGGGCTCTGGCCTTGATCTGCCTTGGCTGGCTATACCACACATGCTTAGATAGTTAGATGTAATTTTCTAGCTTACCTATCTTCCTTTTTTTTTTTTTGAATTTAAAGGGGTGATTCATTCAAAATAAAAGAAAAGACTTACAAAAACATCTAGAAACCTAGATGGATAGAGAAATGTCTAGACCGGTCCTACTAAACCATTTTCTAGACTCTCTTGTGTGTTTTCTCCACCTTGCTAGAATACAATTCCTAACATGGTTGATCACTATGCTACTGCACTCTTCTACATAACAATCATCATCTCTGAAAATTATCCTATTTCTAACCTGCCAAATGTAGTACATAACTGCACTTATGCAGGCAATCCAAAGTCTAAACATGAATCCATTCCTCCTAGTCATGCCACTCATGGCTCCAATCCAATCATCAATGGTTTTGTGCCTTCTTCCAATTCTTGCCCAACACAAAACTCTGTTCAAGACCTCTCTAGAAAACTTGCAATTGAACCAGAGGTGATCACAATTCTCTTGAACGTTGTTGTCACATAATATGCATATGTCCTCTTGAATCACGCCATACATCTTCAGCTTGTCCTTGGTTTGCATTCCTCCATTGACAATCATCCAACAAGTAAAAGAGACTCTTGGGGTGTTAATCTTGCCCCACAGTAACATGTTCTAATTCAGAACCTGCCCCCTTGTTCTTAAACTATTGTAGACACTTCGCTTGTTGAATCTGCCTCTAAATGTGGATATGACAACCACATTCTCAACGTTCTCAACTGTTGCTTTGAGTTCATCTCTCAACGCAATCAATGATCTCCACACTGCACTGGATGTTGACTTGCACTGGACTTCCCAAATAGAAACACCTCGGAGAAGCACGACTTCAGCCCATGCCTTCCAGAGAGTATTATTTTCAGCTTGAATGTCATAAATCAGTTCAGCAAAACTTGCTTTGTTCCAGGAAAGGACTTCTTTAAGTTCCAAGCCCCCTTCCTCTTTAGGCAAGCACACCCTTTTCCAGGCTATAGGCACCTTTCTGCTGTCATTACTGCCTGCCCAGAGGAAGCTTCTCAAGACTTTCACTATTTGTTTCACAACTCCTTTTGGAAGAATGAATAACTTGCACCAGTAATGTAGGACACCATAGAGAACAGCCTTCACAATCTCATATCTCCCAGCATAAGACAATTTTCTTGCGGCCCATCCATTAACCTTTGATGTGATTTTCTCAACTAACGGCTTGTAGTCTCTCTTGGTCGCCCTTGCACTGCAAAGTGGGACTCCTAAATACGAGACCGGCAGCTCACCAATTTCCATATTCATCACGTTAGCTAATTCTCCTGCATCCTGATCACTCATCCCAGCACAAAACACCTTGGATTTCCCATAGTTCACACTGAGACCAGACATGTTACAAAAATTATCTAGAGTCTGTTTCATGAGAAGCATTGACGAGTAATCACCATAAGCAAACAAGAACAGATCATCTGCGAAGCAAATGTTTGTTATCCCCATCCTTGCACAGTTTGGGTGGAATTTGAAACCTCTGGATTTGCTCATGTCCTTCAACATCCTGCTGAGATACTCCATAACCAGCACAAAGAGGTACGGAGAGAGAGGGTCTCCCTGACGAATCCCTCTAATTCTCCTCCAAAATTAATAGAGTAAGAGCAGCTGGTAATACTTTCTTTGATCCATCCTATCATCCTTGAATGAAAGCCAAAACCCTCGAGAATTTGCAGAAGAAAAGGCCAGCTGATGGTGTAATAAGCCTTCTTCAGGTCAATCTTCACTACACACCTAGGGCTGATGAACTTCCTAGAATAGCTTTTGACAATTTCTCGACACACCACGATGTTATGTTTGATACTCCTTCCCTTGATGAATGCTCTCTGATTCTTATCTACTATCTCAGGCAGAACAAGCTGAAGCCTCTTAACAATCAATTTGGAGATGACTTTGCTGATCACTGAGCAGCAGGAAATAGGTCTGTAATCATGAATGGAGGTTGGACTGCTGTTCTTAGGAATAAGGCTGAGCACTGTGTTTCCCACTTCTTTCAAAAATCTCCCATGACTGAAGAACTCAAGAACTGCATTTGTGAAATCCTCCCCAATAACTGACCATGCCTTTTGAAAGAATTTTGAATTGAAACCATCAGGGCCTGGTGCTTTTTTAACCCCTATCTCCCACAAAGCTTGCTTTACCTCCTCTCTCTCAAAAGGAAGAATCATTGATTGTCTCATTTCCACTGTCACAGTTGGCCCTTCAGCAAACTGTGAGTTGTCACATGGCTTAAAAAACCCTGACTGTCCCAGCAAGCTCTCAAAGTGCTCAATCACCTTCATCTTAACCTTGCTCTCCTCTGAGTACACTATACCATTTGCATCTTGTATTGAGCTGATGTTGTTTCTTGCTCTCCTCATCTTTATAGAGTTGTAAAAGAAGCTGCTACAATGATCTTGGAATTTGAGCCAATGTAACTTGGCATTTTGCTGCAGCAAGACATTCCTCTTGGTTATAGCCTTTCTTAGATCATCCAAGATTTCCTTCTCCAAGCTAAGCAATCTAGAATCAAGGGGTCTGATCTGAATTTCAAGTTGGACCATGTGCAATTTACTGTGAAGTTCTGAAATGATCTGCTCCTCACTGTCGATACTTAGACCCCTTAAACTTCTCAGAGGCTTCTTGAGGGCTTTTAGCTTAGCAACAAGAGAGTACCCTGTAAGTATGAGGCTTCCTTTTTTGATCAACTAGCTTCCCTATCTTTAATTGCTCGTGTTATGCATAAATGCGTAACGCCATTTATATGTCTGAATCTGACCATGTACCCTGTAAGTATGAGGCTTTTGTATAGGATATATGTAACTTGACTGCCTTGTAGGTGTAGGTGTGTGCTTGTTCTAGTGACGATGAAGATGAAGATTTATAGTTAATCTAGGACTTTTGTCAACGTTTACGAGTTCTTTATGGAAATTTGTTATTCATAACTCATTCACCCAGTTAAGTTTAATTTGTATGTATGAATTGGAGTATTGTCACTGCCCCCACGTACCCGAGTTAATCCTTTTCCCGTTTGTGGGTCCCACCACTTCGGACCCAAATCCTTAATATATAGTATTCGTAGTACAATAGTTAAATTAAGGTCTTGACCAAAAAAAAAAAAATAGTTAAATTAAGGTAAAGGATCGACAATTGATATGTCATAGGGGTATTGGTTAAAGGACTTGGGTTTGGGTAAGGAATATAAAAGTGGCCGGAAGACAGTACTTTGCGCTATGTATACATAATTGAATGTTTTTCTTACAAGAGACGAGAAAGGGGCAAAGGGGTGAAATATTAAATGTTTGATGTCAACCATTCATACGTAAATTTACTATGGTATTGGTTTTGGCATTCTCAATTGTCAAAATTTTAATTGATTTGTCATCATCTAGCTAGCCAACTGCGAATATCATAAAATCAATCTACACCCTCTAGCTCTAGCTATTCTCACAACTATATATGTTTATGTGTGTACATATATAAAACATGTTGTATCACTATCATGCATATATTAATGTTACGCATCTAAAAAGTCAAAACACACACTAAAAGCTTTGTGTTTGTTGAATGTTGATAAAATTTTGTTCAAGTGAGAGAGCTAGTGGGTAGCTAGCTACAGCCTGCTACAGCTATAGATATGAAAAGATGAATAAGACAGTAACACACAAACAAACACAAAAACGAATTCACATTTGGTGAATTGAATGAGGAGAGAATGGCATCGAAAGGAGGTCATGGAAAGTGACAAAAGAGAATTTTGCAAGAGAAATAGGTTTCCCCAATTAATTCACTCTTCCCTTCCATCAGAGGTGTAGCAAACATGCATCAAAGGTCAATGCTTAATTTGTACTTTCAAATTTGAGATTTGAGAGACTTTAATTTCTACGTGTCTATAAAATGTTAATTCAATAATGAATATATATACACAACAATTAATGTTGGGTTCAAAATGGTGAATCAAATTTTATATATATATATATCAAGCTACTCTATCTATATGTGGTTCAAAAGTTATTCCTCTTAGCGTCAATTATTTGCAAGATGGTACTATTAACTTCATTAATTGAGCTTATGTATTGAGTTTGATGGTTAATTTTCGACTTAATTAGGAGTGTGGGTCACTTATTAATCTGATTTTTGTAACATATAGTATTAAGTAACAAGTGAAGGAGAGATTATTCGACTTGAGAGTCATACTTATCAATATTGATATATAAGAGCATACACTATGGAGGGGATTGTCAATCCTCTCTTCCTTATTTTATCCATTTTTTATTAAAAGAGAGGATCCTCTTGATAGTGGGGTGAAAGAGAGGATCCCCTCTTGGAAGAGGAATGGGGTTGATTCCTCTATGGGTAGAGGAATGTGCACATTGGCTTTTGTGCACTCCTCTCCCTATTCACCCAATCAAAATTTGACATGTGTCTCATCTATCAACTACATTCATTTATTTTCATTACAATTTAACATTAACAAATTACAAATAAAAATATCTTAAAAAAGATATTTTAAAACACAAAAACTAAAAAGAATAATTCTTACAATTTTTTTTGTCTATAAATTGAACCTAATATTGCATACTTTTTTCATTTATCATAAGTAATATATTTTTTTGTATTATTTTAATGTTAATCAATATTTAATTATTAGTAGTAATCAATTTATATTGTCATAAGTAATATATTTTTTTATTGAATGTTAAATTAATTAATTAATTAATTAATCAAAATCAAGTGAATAAATCATAAATTGATAATATGAATATGTGGTAAGATATATGTATAAAAAATTGGAAGAGAGGAAAGGAAATGATCCTCATTGTTGTGGGTGGAAATAGAGGAAGAGGAAGAGGAAGAGGAAAGAGTGGGGTAAAATATAGGGTATGTGAGGTGTCAAAAGGAGGTGAGGAGAGAGAAAGTAAAGAGAGGATTGACAATCCCCTCCATAGTGTATGCTCTAATGTGTTATATGGAGTGTATGACGTCAATGATGATGGGTAGCTTGTTTTTCTTTTCTAACATTATGAATGTACATATGTTGGCTGTCGAAAAGCTATGACATTAGCTTGGTTCATATATTGTCGGTAAAATAAGAGGAAGTAATGTAATGTGTAAGAAACCAAACAGAGGCTTGACATATATGGTGCAGATTATTATACAAAAAAGGGCAGAAAGTGGGGCCATGCTGAGCGAAAGACTCGAATGGTCGTGTCACCAATTCATATACATGTATATCTATATCAACAAAGCATGCTATATATATTAATATTACGCTATCACCATCATATCATATAAATATATGTTATACGCTAGTCTGTCTGCCCTGATATTAAAGTACACCACGCCATGCAAACTGCCGTCCACAGCTTAATTCTCAGAGCTAGCGCGCTCGTACATAGGAGTATATAATATAGTTATTAAAGTTATAATCTAACCAACCAAATAAATCATATATATTATACTCCCTCAGTTTCATAATACGTTTCATAATAAGTGTCGTTTTAGCACTTAAAATTTGTTTCATAATATGTGTCGTTTTAGGTTTTCAAAGTGATTTAATAGGGGTGAATGATGATAATTTTTATTGGAATGTGTATTTGTTGGCTAAAGTTGTTCATTCATTGGCCAAGAAAATATAATGAGTGATAAGATTAAGAAAAAGTTGTAAGTTTTAAAGTGAATGATTGCTTTTCTTAAAAACTGTGTTAAGAGCTAAAACGACACTTATTATGAAACGGAGGGAGTACTATATAACAAACGAAAAGATAATAAAATGAACACCCATAGATATAATATGGGCACACTTGGAATTTTTTGTGGGTAGAAACGAAATGATTCTTGCATAATGGCTTGCATGCCCAAGGGGAAAGGTGAGTGGACATATGCATGCATGCAATAGGCCAATAAGAGGTGAGGTGAGCTTCTTGGATTATGAATTCACACAAGTTGAAATTGTACGTGTATGAAGTGATGATATAGACCGGATGAGAGCAAGCACTCATACGTACGTACTAAATACCCACCATATGCATGGTTTGTAAGACACATCCATCAGATCGAAAATGGAAATCCATTTGGTCATCAACATATTTTCAATTGATTAAGTTACCTATAGCTAGCTAGCCACCTAAGTGTATGTAGGGTTTAAATGCTTGCAATATCATAAGTTATATATGTGCATGCAGGGTTGCAGGGGAAGTAAAAATGCTACTAGTAGTTATTACTAGTAATAAGGAAGTTGAAGTAGCTAGTAAAATGTAGGTCAAGTGTCATTTTCGAGGTGTTTATGAAAACAAAGGGCAAGCATATGTAAATAGCGTACTCTTTTGTAAGCTTTTACGGTATAATAATCCGTATATGATTGTGAAGAAGAGAAAAAAGCAGGTGATGTTCCATCTTTGCTTTTTCTGCATGTCCTACATCGATGCGTATAGTTACGTACGTACGTGATTTCAATTCATTCAATGTGTTGCGTTGTTTTCTTAAGAGTTATTGAGTTCCGGACTTCGATTAATTAAGAAGTGCGTACGTGGATGTGTTGTATTGTGTTATCATCATTAAAAAATTAATTAAATTCAATCAATCAATTAAGTAGCAGAACGTACGTAGGTGTAGGTGGAGTTGAAAATTGAAAATGCAGAGGGAAGAAGGCATATGTTTACTGAATGGAGGATGTGACTGTTCATCAGTGCTCACTGTTTCAGTACCAACTGACGATGGCTGCAGAGAGATGGCATGGAATGGAAGAAGGTATGCAAATCAAGAATGGGCTTAATTATTATGCAACAATTGCTATATGGCATGATGGCATGGGTCGTTGCTTTCTCCTCGATTTTGCCCTGTTCCATATATTTCTTGGATCGATTTACACGTCTTACGTACGTACGTAACGTCGCCATACATATGTTTATCTATATATGTATATTTTGTGTACGTAGTGATGATTTTATATTAATTTATATATGCTGGTACTAGCTAGGTAGTGAGCACAACAAGTGATATGGTGATATATGTTTACTGAATGTTTGATTATATGAAGAGAGGAGGAGGCAAAAAGGACATTTTGGAGTTGCATGCATTTATGGTAAGTTTACACACGTTAGGAGTATTTTATTTCATACGTATGTATTTGAAATCAGAACTTGTAAATTTAGTTCGACCTTTTTTAAAACAAAATTGCAAAATTGAAGGCCGAAAGTGATGGAGAAATTAAGAGGAGCGTGAGGTGCACGGTCCAGACAAATGGAGCAGTGAGCAATAGTATCGAGGAATTGAATTGAATTGAAGAAGATGATACAGGGAATCCATCTGCAAGTAATGGATCAGCTGTCTATTCCATTCTGTTGATTTCTTAATTTACTTTTCAACCAAAACCCCAAACCCCCCCAAGCCCTCTTCCTTCTAATTATGAGCTTATCATGACGCCCTCATTCTATACCTTCCTCCTTCCACATCATTTTTAACTCCTAAATATAAAAACTACTAGAAAGCTTGCCCGTCCGATGGACGGACAATTTCTTTCACCGTATTTTTCTGAAAGGTGAAAATTATAATCTTCGTCATAACATAATTTTGTTCTAATTAATAAACTATGTAAGTACTTTGTATTGAATTGTCCAAAAAATAGTAGATAAAATAAATATAAAATATGAAATAATTTTATTTCATTTTATTATTTTCTTATGAGAATTATTTTGATAATATGGCTTTTTTATTACAATTAAGTTTTTTAGCCGAATGAGCATGTGTAGGGATTACTCTTTATAATTTTATAGACTTTTTGGAGAAATTTTAAATTTAAAGCATATGGTTAGCTCTTTAGGCTTTACATTCTCGCTCAAAAAAGAAAAAATGATAAGGCTTTGCATTCAAGTTACAATATTATAACATGATATGTGTATGTAAAAAATAAGACATAGTAGCATGCATTCATAATCAATTACAAATAAAAAAGCAAAACAAAAACAAAATATAAAAACTTGCATTTATTTGACAAGGAAAAGAAAAATAAGAGTTGTAGAGATAGATAATCCATCCAAAATAAATAAAAAATTAAAAACAATTAGAGAGAAGTCATTAATGTTACAAGAGGGAGAGAATTTTAAGTGTTGTATAGAAGATAGATAGATTCTATATTTTTTGAATATACATATATACAAAAAAACTATATTTATTATACTACTCCCTCTGTCCCGGTTTGTTTGTCCAGTATTCCATTTCGGGCGTCCCCTTTTGTTTGTCCCCTTTCCATTTATATCTACTCTTTTACCCTCATTATTTCACTCTCTCACCTACTTTATCTCTTTTCACCCCCATCAATCACACCTTTTACCCATACTATTCAACTCTCTCACCTACTTTATACCAACTTTCCCAATTACCCATATTTTTATACCGTTCTTAAAACCCGCGCAAATTGTCCTTTTGGACAAACAAAAGGGGACGGAGGGAGTATTTTTCTAGCCTATGTCATTAGACTCTTTGTTTGAAAACAAAATCTACAATATTTCACTTACGGAGTATTTTGGATTCATGTTCTTTAAAATTAGGGCTTTAATTAATGCCCTTGTAATAAGTTTAGGAGCATAACATATGAATTTTGGGTCAAACCCATGCTCCCGTACGTGTTTAGATCAAATCAAGTTCCTTATTTGGCAAAGCCTGAATTAAGCAAACCGATTTAATCATGATGTTCATCATACACACATGATCTATATATAAACAAATAGGGCGTTGCTAGGTTAATTTGGATAAATACAAGCAAGTATATAGCCATAACCTAGCTACGAGGTAGGCTAGCTAAAACAAAAGCATGAAAGAGAGGAAACATGAAAATGACAGCTCTCTGATCCCTAATACTATTGCATTCTACTCCCCTTCTTCAATTCTTACCCCTCTTCATTAACCAATCCCTTTTGTCTCCCCTCTTCCTATATAATAGTGTTATATCCCTTTCTTTATTTTACTTCCAATATTCATATCAACTCTTTATTTCAACATTTCATCCTCTATATATACATAGCCATACTCCTCCAACTCCCTTGTCCATTTCCCTTTTAACCCACCTCCAAGCTAAAAACCACTCAAACCTCAAAAAATCCTTCAAACAAGGGGGGACAATGGCACCAGGATCAACTACGACGACGTCGACAAGGTGGTGCCCAACGCCTGAGCAACTAATGATCCTAGAGGAGATGTATAGAGGCGGTGTAAGAACTCCCAATGCAACTCAGATACAACACATCACTGCCCATCTCTCCTTATACGGAAAGATCGAGGGCAAAAACGTCTTTTACTGGTTTCAAAACCACAAGGCCAGAGACCGCCAAAAGCTCAGGAGAAGGCTTGCTAAACACCTCCTCTTTACACAACCACAACAACAGCATAGTCACCACCTCTTGTGTTATCCTCAGTTTTCTCACCAATTGATCCAACCTAATCCACATGATTATCATCATCAACCTCATCAGTTTTTTAACCCTGTTTACCCTACTAATACCTGTCTCTCTCCGCCCGGGTTTCACCCGGCTTCTAGCCATGATTACTACTCTTCCTCGCCTTGCTTCATGCCACCACAGGTATTGCTAATTGATATATTTAATGACGTTGTTCATGGTGGTTAAACCAACTGTATGTTTGAAGTTAGGGTTTCTTAGGGTTTTGTTGCTCTAATTTACCATTACCACGGTACTTGTAAAGACATTTTCACTCTTTTAAAATGTGTAAAAGACCCTTAGTTGTACTGTTTTTAGTTTAACATACATATATTTCTACCCAAACAATTAAATAATATACATGTATATAATAAGGTAATTTCCCCAAGCGTAAAAGAGTTAAAATTCTAAAGTCCATGTATGAGTATTTAATACTGTTCTTGATTAAGGTAATTTCCAATTAATTGTATGTTTGAAATTAGGTTAATTTATTCGGGTTTGTTTATCTGATATCTTTATAAGACATTTTCACGGTGGAAACATCCTTAATTGTATCGTTTTTAAATCAATATACAAATATTTCTATCCAAAAAGAATGACTATATGCATATATTAAGATAATTTCCCAGGTAGCAAAAAGGGTAAATTTCTGAGGTCCTCGAATTTAGAATGCATGAATGAATTCTTAATTTAATTCATAGTGTCACATCGATTGATTTGATTGATATGTTGGTGAGAGTTGTTGTGTTGAGCAGTATTTCTCCGTTACACACATATAACGGTTGTTCCCCTTTAATAATTACTCCGTATAACAAATATACATACTCGTCGTGTCTATATATAAATTTCTGAATTTTGTGACTTATGGTATTTTCAATTATGATTCAGGGAGATGTTACGTGCGAGCAAGCAATGGGCTACGCATTGAAGCTGGAGACGAATCCTGAGATGATCAAAGACGAAGCGCCAACCGCGAGAGCTTATAACGACGATTGGGTCGTTATTTCATCGAGCTTGAACTCGAGGCCCGTGAAAACCCTAGAGCTTTTCCCGGTCACATCGAGCTCCGAATGCAACCTTAGGGAAGAATCCCCGCCGGTGGACTTTTGAAGTTGAAAAACGAATAAGCTATGTTTTCAATATTATGATTATAATTATGTAGGGTTGAGTATTGTGTTAGAATGGTTTGGTAAGATATGAGATCGATGATAGATCGCATTATTATTTGTAGCGCTTGTTGCGATTGTGCGTTCTTCTAGTTAATGCAAACGCGGCGCATAATTAAGTGTAATTCCCAAGTGTTAAGGCTAGGGTGATTGTAATATGATCTAATTAACCTATATGTATAATTATAAATATATATTTTAATTATTGAACAATTCTAGTTTTTTATTTCATAAAGAAGGACAAACGGCAATATCTAATGTAACACAAACGGCATGAGTTTACCAAAAAATTAAGTTCGTGTGGATAATGGAACATATATGTTAATAAAGCAAGATATGCATGGGTAAAACTAATTGGCAAGAAGGGAGTGATAATATATATGGTAGAAAAAGAGTAGAGGAGAAAACAGACAAGGTTGATAGATGTGTGAGAAAAAAGAGAGTATGCATGTCATGAAAGAAGGCGACACAATGTAGTACATATACACTATTGGTATGATTACCCATCTACAAATATAACACTGCTATGCTTTCTAAAATGGAATTTCATAGATTTTGGGAATTGGGGGCCTGGACAAAATGCAGTATTCGCGTAGATTTCCTTTATAAACTATAGCTGATTTATTCATCTCATTGCAAAAAATAACCTTACCTTTGAAATTGGTTATAGAAAATAGCCTAAATTCAAAGTTGTAGCGCGTACATACATATATATTCCTTCTTTATTTTTTCGAAAATTTCGCGTGGTACCCTCCAGTTTAAGACAATTTCACATGGTACCCAACTAATTTTAAAATTTCACGTGGTACCCCTCACATTTAAACAAATTTTGCCCCATGCCCTATTGAAGGTTAAATTTTATTTTTTATTTGTTTTTGTTCTTGTTTTTGGATAAAAACATAAAATTTGGTTTTAAAATAATGATAACTTGATAAGTTTTCACTCTTTATTATCAATTCATTTCTCAAATGATAATTGTGATTTTTTTTGTTATCGTTATGTTATTTAAAAGTCTAATTTTGTTTTTTCTTTGTTTAAAATATTTGGATAAAAACATAAATTTTGGTTTTAAAAAACTCACTATTTTTCACTCTTTCTTATCAACTCTTTTCCTCAAAATTCTGGTTTTAAAATAACGATAAAAACATAATAATAAATCTTTCACCCTTTTTTTTTATAAAATAATGATAATTTTATTTTTTTTTGGATAAAAAACGTGATGATACCTTTTCACTCTTTTTTGTTTTAAAATAATGATAGTTTTATTTTATTTTTTGTGATTGGATAAAAGCATAAAAAAAAACAAAATTTAACTTCAATTATCAAGGTGGGCATGGGCCAAAATTTGTTTAAATGTGAGGGGTATCATGTGAAATTTTAAAACTAGCTGGATACCATGCAAAATTGTCTTAAACTCGGGGGTACCACGCGAAATTTCCGTCATTTTTTCTACTTTTTCTTGCTGATCGATCTTCTTGACCTTTATTTTTGGGATGTTTCTTCAATCCCCTATACATGTTGACCGACAAAAAAAAGTTGTTGGTTTGGAAGTACTTGGGAAATCAAATCTTAAACAAAGGGAAAGATGTAGCAAAATTGAGTGAAGAAAATGGAGAAAGAACTGTACGTAGATCAAAGAGAGTGGACAAGAGACAAAGTTGAACAAATTAGCAAGTTGTGCATGAGAGTTGAGACACTTGAGACGTCACTTAGAGTTTGAATATTGTGGATGGCTTAAACAAGAGAACAGACAGTCGAGACAATTCAATCACACACCTGCATTGTTCGTACATATACACATACATACACATACACATAATGTACGTGGGACCCCCGTCTGTTGTCTGAATTTATTGCCAAGCATGAGTTTAAATATTAGTTATTTTGAAATTGTGGGTTTCAATCTTTGGATTATCACAATCACAGATTCACAGGTTGGTGTCTGAAGGCAGCTGATTTGAAGGTTTGCTTATTTATTGTGTCGTTCAGAATGTAGGTTGCGCGCAGATTTGTTAAGTTTATATATAGAGCTAAAAGCAACTCATATATCAGGGAATAGCTGATCTTAGAGATAATAACACGTCTCTGTTTCTGTACATGGTCAAGAAATGGACACTTGCAAGTTACATTAATGTGCATCTATCTAATTTTCTTTAGTAGAACTTACCAGTACTATAGATAGAATACACCTGCAATATTCATATACTAATTGCATGATAATGTGTAATCCAAAAGCATGTGTAAGTCTCATGTTTGTATACATGCACGTATGATATTATTTACTCATGAGATAAAGCATGTCTATTTGTAAGCTCGATCTCCAAGATGTTTATTCCAATTGGGTCTTGCAAAATGAGTTTGTATCTGTCATGCAAATGTGAAGTTATAGTGAGGAAAGTCTAGAGTATAAAAACAAAGGTAAGTTATAATCTTGTGTATTTATTCACATGCTTGTTGATAGCATATATAGAGTTTGTTAAAATTGTTTAGCTTGTGTAACAAGACATTGACAAGTCAAGCAATATATAAGCTTGCACATGCTGTAACAAATTCATTCAACTAATAACAAATTCTATTCCCCTTCTCTCTCTTCTCTATCTTCTAGCAAATCTGACATGGTATCAGCCTTTTTCGATCGTTTTCCGCACTTTCACCATTGTTGATCAATTCTTGAGCTTCGATGGGGGATTCATCAGCCACTGATTCTCCCAATCCTTCGTTACCTGCTCTTTTGGATCCTTCCAATCCTTCCAGTCCTTTGTACCTCCATCCTTCGGATCATCCAGGCCTAATCCTTGTTTCTAAGGTTTTTGATGGCTCTGGCTTTGGCGATTGGAAGCGTTCGATGCGACGAGCTCTATCAGCTAAGAACAAGTGGTCGTTTATCAGTGGAACCACGAAGAAACCTGATGATGGAGCACCGGAGCTTGCAAATTGGGAACGGTGTAACGATATGGTTGTAGCCTGGATTCTCAATTGTTTATCCTCTGAGATTCGTAGTTCTGTCAATTTCGTTGACCTAGCTAAAGATATCTGGGAGGAATTGGAGAATCGCTTCGGCCAATTCAACGGTGCACAATTGTTTTCCCTCAAGAAAGATCTCATATCTCTGTCTCAGGGATCTGATGCTATTTCCACTTATTTCACTCGTTTGAAGACTATTTTTGAGGAAATTGCTAGTATGAGGCAAATTCCAGCTTGTTCCTGTGGCTCTGCTAAGGCAATTCTTGATTATGAGGATAATCAAAAGTTACTTCACTTCTTGATGGGATTGAGCGACGAGTATCTCACTGCTCGTGGTAACATCTTGATGATGAAGCCGCTTCCAAGGCTTAATGTTGCTTATAGCATCCTGCAACAGGAGGAGAAACAGCGTCAACTTCAAAGCTCTTCTCAAATTTTGGCAGATTCTTCTGCTATGCACACCAAAGCTTCAAATTCTGGCTATTCTGACAAGAAGAGTTCTATTGCTCCACATCCTGAAAAGAAACCTGCAACTTCTGGTAATGAGAAGCAAACTGAGGCTCGTTATTGCACCAATTGCAAGAAAACGAACCACAATGTGGATCGTTGCTTCTTTCTCATTGGATTTCCTGAGAATTACAAGAAAAATTCCAAGAAATCTAATGACAAATCAGGATCTGGTTCAAAGGAGTTTGCCTGTCAAACCGAAAGCAAAACCACCAACACTTCTCCAGTCTTGTCTCAGGCTCAGTACAACAAGCTTATGGCCTTGATTACTGAGAAATATGGCAATCAAGGTGTGTTTGAGGATCATCACTTCTCTGCTTTTGCTGGTAAATCTCTGATCTCTGATTCTGTTTGTTGGATTCTAGACAGTGGTGCTAGCAATCATATGTGTGGTGATCTTTCTTTATTATCTGATGTTACTCCAATTGATCGAGTACTCTCTGTTACACTTCCAAATGGACATGTTGTGAATGTGACTAGATCAGGTTCAGTTCGGCTGTCAGACAATCTCTTGCTTCAAGAAGTTATGTTTGTGCCATCCTTTACTTGCAACTTGATCTCTATTGCTAAGCTCGTTTCTGATATGCATAGCACAGTCATCTTCTCATCTGATCATTGCTTCATACAGGACTCAATATCAAAGAGAACCTTGAGGATTGGTAAAGCTGCTAAGGGTCTTTACTTGCTTGATAACTGCTCAGTTGGTTCTACAGCTGTCACACCTGCATTAGTTTCTTCTCAAAGCTTTGATTCAGTAGCTTCTTTTGTGAATAAAAGCATTCCTTATGATGTAATGCATGCTAGGTTTGGTCATTTACATTTTACCAAACTTAAGCAAATTTGTTGCACAGACTTTGGCATTTCAGATGTTCAGCCTTGTATTGTTTGTGCTAAATCAAGAATGAAACGATTACCTTTTCCTTCTAGTTCAATCACTACTGTCAAACCATTTCAAATGATTCATATAGACGTCTGGGGTCCTTACAACAAATCTACACATGATGGATTTAATTACATCCTTACTATAGTGGATGATTTTTCCAGAACTACTTGGATTCATTTACTTACCACTAAAGGAAGTGCATTTTCCTTTGTGAAATCTTTTCTTGCTCTAGTTGAAAGGCAGTTTTCAAGTCAAGTGCAGATCATTAGAACTGATAGTGCTCTTGAACTTGGTTCTGACAAGACAGCAAAAGCTTTCCTTGATTCTGTTGGCATTCAACTTCAAACTAGTTGCACAGCTACACCTCAACAGAATGGTGTAGTTGAACGCAAACATCAGCATCTTTTGGAGGTTACCAGGGCTCTTTTATTTCACTCCAAGCTTCCTGTTCGTTTTTGGGGAGAGGCAGTGCTTACAGCAGTTCATATTATTAACAGGCTTCCAACTATTGTTTTGAAAAACAAGTCTCCTTATGAAGTTTTGTATGGGAGACAGCCAGATTATTCACATCTCAGAGTTTTTGGCTCTTTATGCTTTGTTTCCACTTTAAAACAAGGCAGAGACAAGCTACAGGCTCGTGCCAATCCAACATTATTTTTGGGATACCCTTTGGGCAAGAAGGCTTATAAAGTTCTTCTTCTTGACAGTCATAAAATCATCACTTCCAGAGACATTGTTTTTCATGAAGCTATTCTGCCATTCACTGAATCAAAGTCTTTGCCAGATTGGCCTGCACAGTCTCCTTGCTTTGATGACATTCCCACAGTCTCTAGCTCTCAACCTTCACATCATGTTCCTCAGCCCGAATCACCTCAATCTGAGTCACCTCCACCTGTTCAGATTGATCCCCAACCTGCTCCTCAACCTGTTAGAAGATCTAGCAGACCACATCATGCTCCATCTTATCTTCACAACTATATTTGTCAAGCTTAGGTTCAAGACTCTTCCTCTCACCTTTGCTGTCATACTCTTTCCTCCACTATTACTTTTCCATCATATTCTATTGATCAGCCTTCACCTACAACTGAGCCCTCTACTTACAAACAAGCTATTCTTCACAAAGAATGGCAGGAAGAAATGACAGCTGAATTTGTTGCTCTTGAGGCCAATGATACTTGGGAGGTTGTTGTTTTGCCACAAGGAAAGAAGCCAATCAGTTGTAAATGGGTCTACAAAGTTAAACATAAATCTGATGGCACTATAGAGAGGTATAAAGCTCGACTTGTTGTTCGAGGCTTTACTCAAAAGCATGGCATCGACTATACTGAAACCTTTTCTCCAGTAGTTAAGATGACAACAGTGAGAAATTTAGTATGTGTTGCTGTTAAAAAGGGGTGGACTATACATCAACTCGATGTTAATAATGCTTTTTTGCATGGAGATTTACATGAAGAAGTCTATATGAGGGTTCCTTTGGGTCTTCAAGTTCCAGGGAAAAATATGGTTTGCAAATTAAAGAAGAGTTTGTATGGATTGAAGCAAGCTTCTCGCCAATGGTATGCTAAACTCTCTAATGCTCTCAAAACTAAGGGATATGTTCAATCACCTAATGACTATTCCTTATTTCATAAGAAGTCTGGTGTATCTGCTGTTTTTGTTGCTGTTTATGTTGATGATATTCTCATCACTGGCACGTGTGAGGATGAAATCACAGAATTGAAGAAATTTCTTGATGAGTCTTTCAAGATTAAGGACTTGGGCAATCTTCATTACTTCTTAGGATTGCAATTTTCTCAAGTTCCTGGTGGTCTTGTGATGAGTCAACAGAAATATATTTCTGAGCTCATTGATGAGTATGGGTTACAGAGTTCTTCATCTGTTGCCAGTCCACTTGAGCTCAACAGCAAATTGTTGTTATCTTCTGGTGAATTGTTAGAAGATCCTACAACTTATCGCAGGCTTGTGGGTAAGCTCAATTTTTTGGTACACAGTAGACCTGATCTTGCCTATCCTATTCAGTTTTTAAGCCAATTTTTGCAAGCTCCTAGATCTGTGCATATGCATGCTGCAATACATACACTGCGTTATTTGAAAGGGACTTGCAATAGAGCATTATTGTTCAGTTCTTCTTCAAATTTCAAGTTACAAGCTTTTTGTGATGCCGATTGGGCTTCATGTCCTAATACAAGAAGATCTGTCAGTGGTTATGTGGTATTCCTAGGAGACACTCTTATTTCATGGAAGAGTAAGAAGCAGCACTGTCTCCCTCTCTTCTGCAGAAGCTGAGTACAGATCCATGAGAAATGCTACCACTGAGTTGGCTTGGTTGAGCCGTCTCTTTACTGAACTTGGCATTTCTAGTCTTGAACCGATTCCACTCAAATGTGACAATCAATCTGCTATTTACATAGCCGGGAATCCTGTCCTCCATGAGAGGACAAAGCACATCGACTTAGATTGTCACTTTGTTCGGGAGAAGTTTCTTGAGGGCCTCATTTCTGTCAGCCACATTCCAACAACACTTCAGCCCGCAGATTTGCTCACCAAACCTCTTCCTGGATGCAGATTGAAGGAGTTTCTTGGCAAATTGGGCATGATTAATGCTCCTGCACAATTTGAGGGGGGGTGATAGCATATATAGAGTTTGTTAAAATTGTTTAGCTTGTGTAACAAGACATTGACAAGTCAAGCAATATATAAGCTTGCACATGCTGTAACAAATTCATTCAACTAATAACAAATTCTATTCCCCTTCTCTCTCTTCTCTATCTTCTAGCAAATCTTTGTTGCACAATTTTGTAACAATTAATTTTGTGATAACGAGGCAAAGCTTAACATTTGATAGCTCAAATTAATAAGTTAAACTGGTAAAATTAATTCCCATCTCCATCCAGCAAAACTGTCCCTGATCCTATATAAGCAATTTGGGTAGTAGGTTTGAATCAGGCAGAAGATGCTTGCAAACATTAACACTGCAATCAAGCAATGTATGTACAGAGGATGCTTACTAATTAACATTATCTCAAACAAAATCTGGAGCTGGGAATCAATACGTACTTTGCCTGCTCATATTTCATATCACATCCTCTGAAAACAACCTCATCTCCTCAATTAAATCACTTCTCCTACACAATTTATCTAGCACTTGGCCTTCGCCAATTTTCAGCTAATGGGTGCAAATTGAACAAGTTGGTTGAGCTGCTTGAGCAACGGTTCATTCAACATGAGCGGGAAAGTTAGTTTTTTCTTTCTTTCTTCGTAGTATAAAGCATATATTACATTTTGTTTCTTTCTTTTCAAGTAATGTCCATTTGAATCAAATATTATATTGCATTATCTTGGACTATCATACAGTCAATGGATCTTAATGCTTGTTTCATGGTGATTCTAAAAAAGCACACCATTCATACTTTATGATCAAATATCTACCATATTGGACTAAATCTTATACTATCTTATTCCATGATCAAGTAGCTATAATGCCTCTAAATCAGATCTCACAATCATATCTAGAATGTTGACCCTGCAAATTCATAGCATACCACCACCCATTTCAACATAAAAATGTACTCCTAATAGGTGAAGTCAAAAATGCTGACCTTGACTATTCTAAAAGCAAAAGGAATGGCAGATAACAATTTCCAATTAAATCCCACGTTGACTTATACCTAAATCCATGTCCATAAAATGAGAGCTCATCCAACATCAAGTTCAATCAAACCATAGATGGAGCTACAAAACACCATGTCATCCTATAAGCTCATCCAGAGTACTATGTTCTTGACCCCTTTACTGATCATGAGCATCTCACCATACAAATCCTCAGCGGAGAACTCAAACCTCTTCAGAGAATACATAGGGGCAGAGTTCAAAGACATCAAGTTCTCAGACGTACCCATTAACCCGAAAGCTCGATTCGACTTCATCCTGTCGTTTGCCATAGACTACACAACCTCCTCCAATCCAACGCCAACCAACGGTCAGTTCAACATCTTCTGGGACTCAGCCAACCTCAGCCCTTCACAGGTAACTACTTAAGTTATTTTGCCTATCCTGACACACCCTTAAATCTCCTATCTAAACCAGTGTTCTAAAAATCCCTTCTAGGCCCTGCCTAGTCCCTGTTAAACGTTAGTCAGTCCTTATCCGCCTCGCCTGTTAACCCGCCTAGGGTGCCTAGGTGTCCATCTAGGCCGCCTAGGCAACCGTATTGGTCGCCTAGGCATTAGGTGGTCCCTCTCCGTCTAGAGGCCGCCTAGCGCTGTTTAGAACATTGATCTAAACTGAAATATATATGTTTAAAATAGGTATCTTCCATCAAAGCCCAACACCCAAATGTGAGGGTAGCTCTTAGTCTAGGCGGAGACTCGGTGGACAGCAACCCTGCATACTTCCAACCCACATCGATAGAGTCATGGGTTTCAAATGCAGTTTCCTCACTCACCAAAATCATCAAAGAATATCATCTAGACGGGATCGATATCGACTATGAGCACTTCAAGTCAGACAACAACACCTTTGCTGAGTGCATTGGAAGGCTGATCATGAGGCTAAAACAAGATGGGGTGATCCAATTCGCTTCAGTTGCACCGTTTGATAGCTCTGAGGTGCAAGATAAGTACTTGGCACTTTGGGGTAAGTATGGGTGTCATATTGACTATGTGAACTTTCAGTTTTATGCTTATGATAAGAGCACAACGGTTGATCAGTTCATTGGTTACTATAAGACCCAGAAGAGCAATTATAAGGGTGGTAAGATCTTGACCAGTTTTATAAGTGATGGGAGTGGAGGGCTGGCACCACAAAGTGGGTTTTTTGATGCTTGTGAGAGGCTGAAGAAGATGGGGGAGTTGTATGAGATTTTTGTGTGGTCAGCTGATGATTCTAAGGCATTGGGGTTCAAATATGATAAGAAATCACAGATTGTTTTGGTGTCTTCTTAAGCTAGTTTGAATCTTCAAATCATTATCATACATAGTACTATTGTTGAGAAGGCAAACTAAACTACTTGGATTAGTCAAATTCCTACTTTCTTTTTGTTTTGTTTTGCCTTCTTAAGCTAGTTTTTTTGAGCAATTCTTAAGCTAGTTTGAATCTTCAAATCATTATCATAAATATTAAATAATATTGTTGAGAAGGCAAACTACTTGGATTAGTTAAATTCCTACCTTTTTTTTGTTTTGTTTTTTTGTAAGGCCTACCATTATATAATAATGGGAATGATCGTGATGGAGAAGAACATCAAGTTGGTTTGTCTATATGCCTCTAGCTTGTAGCTTGAAGTGTATTATTATTACTTTTATATTATGTAAGTGTTTTTACTAGTTTTATAATGCAGTTTATTACTATCGTTTTCAATAGACTTTTTTACGACTAGACTATGAGAAAACTATAAAATGGGCCGTGGGCTTCTTCTGAAATTTGTTAAAGATAGCCCACATTATTTCTTTTACTTTGATCCAATATGTCCACCAATCCACCATCAGAATGTTAAACTTCTTAACACTATACTAAGAAAAATAAATCACATATGATCACACTTGTAATAGCAAAACTTTATAACTTGCAATTGGACAGCAATTCAACATATTTAAACTAGAGATCAATACGTTGTGGCCCGTAAAATTACTCAAATTCGGAGTTGAATTATATTGAATCCAATTTACTCGATCCAATAAAGATTTACGAGCATCCGAAAGAATATAGAATACATTCAATATAAATTGTTGTTGATGAATACACCGATTTGGTTTTAGGGAAGAGAAAAAGGACATAAATTGGTACAATGTGATTTTGTGTGAATAAAATTATGGTACATATGATCCTTCAATTACTTGCTTTTTTGTGCCGATGATCTATGGCCGTATAATCCCATAATCCATCTAGCTATAGTGTCAATTTGTCATATCATTGAGGTCAACTTGTCAAGCTCAAGTCTAGAACGATCTTGAAAATTGGCTATTATGTTCTGATAGAAATCTCTCTTTAGCTCTATAGAATTGGATCCACCCAATGAAAATTATAACCCAAGGGTATTTCTCTAGTGCCCATTGAAAGTGTCAACTAAAGAGTCAATTTATCCACATCTTAATTATCACATCTGACAAGATCTAGTGACATAAATGCGGTATAGTACTATAGTTGATGGAAATACAGGATGACTTGGGTCCTCCAAAAAAAATCTAAATCACCGGCCTAGGGATTTACTAGTAGCCTAGCTTTCATAAAATTTGATACTTGCATTCTTCTTTCATACCATCAAGTGATCTTAAGCACAGCGATATGCTTGTGACATGGTTTATAGCATGAAAGTAAAACATGAATTTTTGTGGAATTTACAGATGGCATTCTATAAGAGTTAGCCATAATAACAAGTCACAACTATAACAATTAATGTGCTCTAAGATGATACGTCTGCTTGGTAAGAAACTAATCATTGATGCCCATGTAGTGTTTAGCTCTATTGCCACTTTTTGACACCATAGGCTTTGCAATAAAAAGGATCTATTGACATGAAACCTCTCATGCATGCATCAGTTTAAGATTATGGCTAAGCGATTGAGACTAGTAATCATGGGACTACCAATAGTTCCATTTCCAATATGGGAATGAGGATTAGGCAGAGCCGATATGGTTGAAATTGCACTTGCCATTAACCGGCCAGGTAGGCCAAGTCTGATAGTACTAGAGCTGTGCACAATAAGATTGCATATTTTTCCACTAAAAGATGACTTTTGGGACCTCAGAATTTCAATCCATCTGAATTCAGTACTTTCTTTTCTCTTGATATAGATCAAGACGAGGAGTCGTGAACGAGCCCAACTCGACTCAATCGCCAATGTGTAAAGTGATATAGCTCAAGATAAGAAGACGGTACGAAATCTAGAAGCAAAGCCCACATAAACAGTGTAAGCCAGGACCACCATTGAGTAATCAATTAAGGTTAGGCAAGGTCTCTTCTCTTGTGAATCAAAAAGGAAGTGTCCTTTTAAACCTTTCATTGAGCTGCAACATTCTAGTGGTAGAGATTTAGCTAGTGCAGCTTTTCGTGAGTGGGGACTGTGGATCACTAGCCAACACACAAAAAAAGAGCTTAGGAAGTCACATTTTTAAGCCACAAAAGTGACATTTTCAAAGTCTTCTCTATTAGTGTGACATTTTTGGCATCTTATAGAATGTCAGCTCACTGTCAACTCAAGAATAATCTTGTGCACAAACAGGGCATATAAATGAACAAGCAAACATAACTCATATTTGCCTGCAAGTGTACATAGGTTTCATAGGATTGCCTTCAAGTTTGGGTTATTGGAAGATTGGGGCTGCCAAAATTGAAAGTGACAAATCCAAGAGAAAGAGAAATCCAAGTGAAACTATAAAGGCCAGGTGCAATGTGGAGAATTGAGACTAAGCAACGGACCAACCACCATCCGAAACGTTCTAAAGTATCTGTTGCCTTGTCTAAACTCAGCTACTGCACCCACGGTCTATAGTCTTAAGCAACAACTGACCTTTCACTTGTAACCCACTCCACTTACAATAGTGTAATGTATCTTATTAATTGTGTGTACGCTAGATTCTTATGACGTATGAAATTGATATATGAAATAGTATATTACATGGTAATTCACCAATTTCGACCAAAAAAAAAAAATGGTAATTCACCAATCTTCTCCCTACAACAACTGTTTTGTAGACAAAAGGCGGGTCCGTTGGGTGGTTTATACTAATGTTTCAGTGTATATGATTGTGCATCAGATCATTAAGAGATTCCAAGAGCCAATAAAGTTGAATATGAAACAATTAAAAAAGGAGTTACCTTTTGGGTATCATGGTAAGCCATGTCACTTTCCCAAGAGCGTTTGCTCACTATCCTTAAATACAACAATCATCTCAGCCTCATATTTCTCACTGCAAAACAAACCCAAAGCCACAGGAGAAAGTAAGATCATGTATAGTCAGGCAAACGATAACGCCTTCTCGCAACCTCCCTCCACTCAATCCACCATGTATACCGAGATTGAAGCTTCAAATTTTGTAGGCAGTGGAAATAACTTGAGTAGTGCAAGTGGGTCTAGCAGCAGCTATGTCGGTTCCCCGACGGGTTTTTTCCAAAGGAGCATAAGCAGTCACTCTCTTCGCAAGAGCGGCTCTTATTACCATCATGGCCACTATGATGAGTTTGAAGATTGTCCTGTTAGGAGAGCCTATAGTGCTGGTGACTTGGAGGTAAACACTTTGCATTACCATAAGCAAACCAATAAGTTCATCTAGATCAAATTATTCTACTATGTTGATTAAAGCTTTCCTTACTTCCATTTGGTTTTATTTCGTTAATCCTCATTCCATTTCATTTTCCTTTCTTGAAAAGGGTGTGAGCAATTACATGGCACAAAGAAGGAAGAGAGCAGATAGCCCACTTTCTATATCAAAAGAGAACAGCATGATAATTGAAGGGATGCTGAAGGCAAGTAAGTACAGTCCACAGGAAAAGAAGGAAAGAATAGAGAGGTACAAAAGCAAGAGGAACCTCAGGAACTTTAACAAGAAAATTCAGTATGAATGCAGGAAGACATTAGCAGACAGCAGGGCCAGAGTTAAGGGGCGATTTGCAAGAAACGACGAGATACCAATTAGGACAACAACAATGACTATGACAGAAGACGCCAGTAGTTATGATAACCATATGTTGAATGATGAATATTCAAGTAGCTATTGCCACCATATGACGGCTGCAGGGGATGAAGATTATGAAGGTGAAGAGAACAGCTGGATCAATTTACTGGACTATCCATATCCCTCCCAAAATGAAAATTGAACTGCCAACAATAGACAAGCTAGCATCTTTATGAAGATGCATCATGATCAAAAAACATGCATTGGGTTGTTTGCACACGTGCATGGAACCATAGATTTTTGTTTTTGCTTTGTAATAACTTGTCCTGGAAGATTTTCACCAAGTTTGTTACTGATGGATTGACTTTTAAGTAATTGCTTCTTTTTTTTTTTCATGAAACTCTTTACAAATATGAAGTCATCCACCTTCCCTAAGATTCCCTGCTATATTCTTTGCTCTTTTGATGGTTATTACTACTAGTTAAAGCAACCATCCCCAGGTATAATTTAAAACTGACAAAGTATAGACCTTTCTAGATCAGGCTACCATAATTAGCTACTAAACACACGAGATAGACCATTTGGATGTTATATGATTTCTTTCTTAAGTAGTGCAAACTTAAACCTATATAACATTATGATTTTCTGACTCAGCATTATCTTATTAGGGAATCTAAATAAGTCACCTTCTAATTAAGTAAGAGGCTATTTATGTTTTCGAATAGGCTATTAAGTAAGAGGCTATTTATGTTGACCATGATGCAACAAAATCTCCTCTAAGGATGTGCACATGATTCTTCTCATGCCAAACACCCTTATTGGATACCATTAAACAACCTTCATTCATGAATGAAGAAACAGAAACTTGGGCTAATGACTAATTCATTGAACTATTTCAAGTCTTGAACTCTTGAGTGAACTTCCTAGTGCATAAATATATATATGACATAGAGCATAATGATGGTGAGGAGGCACCAACAATATATGGAGCTTCAACAACTGGGACCTCTAAGAATATCTTTTTGAAAAAAGATACATACATATAAGCTTGAGCACATGAGAAGCACCTCGATCAATTGGGGTTGTCTAGTAATCAATTAAGCTAGGCTTAAAGCTTAGAGTACTAGAGGCTCTTGTGGCCGCCTCTTTCGGCAAAGATCCAACTTTTTGCACAAGTTTAACCAAAAAGGACTTCTTTAACGCTTTTTTTTCTGCTATATTTTGGTTGTGGGACACTGATTTCATGGTCTTCCGGGAATGGGTTTTTCTTTGAAAGGCAAAAGCTTATTTATTGTTACAGGGTTTTAAGTCATTTTGATAGAGGTAATTCAAAGGTTGTGATGCAGCCACGTGTAATTTCTTTTGAGCTGAACATTGAAATAGCTTAAGCTGTAATTGAAATGGACATTCCCGATTAATACAATTCTCTCAAAATCCTCTCTATTCTTCTCAAAATCCCTAATTCTTGTTCTTGTGGATTTATGCTGTTGATCGTGATTCTATCTTTCGATCGATCATCAGGTAGATCTGGGAGTTGTTGTTCCCTTTGTGAACATTAGCTCTTCTTAGTTCCTATCAATACCGATTTACTGTATTATTTATAGTGTTACTGTGTCCAGGATAAATAAGGTCTTTGTAAACGTCTGGACATTCAGATAGCACCACATTCCAAGGGAATTCAAACTTGGCTCACTATTCATCAAATTAAAACGTGATGATGTACTATTTGTGACACCAACACACAGAACAAGCACAATAGCATATAGTACGTAGAGAGAGGCTTCAATTGGAAGGAGAATCATCCCAAACCAATACCGGCCAATCGTTAACTGAACCCAAACACCAACAAATTTTGAAGATCGGAATCAGAATCATCAAACCTGAGAATACTTGATCGGAACTAGACCTCGTTCATGATGACCCGGATCTACGTTTGAAGAAACTTAACTTTCGAGGGAGCCTAAAACCTTCCGTAGATATCGACAAAAGGTTGGGATTTGGGTATGAATGTTTTTTTTTTTTTTTTTTTTGAAAAAGGTAAGCAGACGATATATTATATACGAAAAACGGCTCAAGCAGAGCCTAATTACAAAAGGGCTCAAAGGACCATAAGCGTTTAACGCAGAAGAGAGGAGAAGGAGGCGCTTAGCGCGACTCGAAGCCTACAAAAGGGGTTAGAAGACCTAGGCTGAGCAACAGACCCAAGAAAATAAATTACAAGATTTGCAGAGTAGTAAACCAATGGGTTGTTACAGCATCTAATTTGTCAATCTTTGCCAGAAGAATGCTCTTAATGTGGTTAATGAGCTTCTCCGCACAAGTAGCAACAACTGGCTTTTCATCGTGAAAGATGGCTCGATTCCTGGTGTGCCAGATGGAATAGATGAAGGTGGTAAAGGCCATTGAGATGGTTTTCCAAATGATGCTCTGCTTGTTACGGGTAGAAGCAAGCCATTGCATCCAACTGCTGAAGAGAGGAGGTCTCCTTGTGATGCGAAGCCAATCCAAGAGCTTGTAGAAGACGGCTTGGACAAATGGACATGCATTCCAAAGGTGAGAATTTGATTCTGGGCTGGAATTACAGAGGACACAATCTAAACTGTCGAGAGGCCTCCATCTACCAACTCTGTCTTTTGTGGGGAGCCTGTGGTGGCTGGCCATCCATGCAATGAAAGAACACTTAGGCTTATGGATACCTTGCCAGAGAGGGAGCCAGAGAGGAGATTTTCTACCCACTTCACGCAATAGCTGATACACTTTGGCCGCGGAGAAGTTGCCTTGAGAGTTAACAATATCAGTTTGCAGTTGGTTAGGAAGAAGTCTCTCGAGGAGGAGGTTCCGAACCTTAAGGAGAGACTTCCAAGTCCAACTGTCAATGTCCTTCGGCTCCACCGACCAGATATCATTGTTGTTCATGAGATTGATAGAGCACCACTCAACCCAAATGTTGTTGTTATGGGGATTAGTGAGCTCCCAAAGGGATTTTGCGAGACAAGCCCTATTCCATGAAAGGAGTTCCTTAAACCCGAGACCACCTTCAATCTTGGGTTTGCAGACATCCTTCCAAGAGATGGGGCATTTAGATGAGCCCATGTCACCTGTCCAGAGGTAGGAGCGTAGGATAGCTTCTACTTTGTGCAGCACATCTTCAGGGAAGAGGAGGATTGAGCACCAGAAATTTTGAATACCATAGAGCACAGATCTGACAAGCTCCACCCTGCCTGCATAAGAGAGGAGTTTAGCAGTCCAGGATCTAACCTTGGAAGTCATGTTGTCGATGATCGGCCCATACTCGCTGATTTGTAGACGCTTAGATCCCAAAGGGATGCCCAGATAACGAAACGGGAGGCAACCCTCTGAGAAACCAGTTGTATTCAGAATCTGCGTCTTCAACGGGTCTGAGATACCGCCAAGGAATATACTTGTCTTCTGGGAGTTGATCTGAAGGCCCGAGATGCCTGCAAACTCATTTGGGTATGAATGTTTGTAACCGTGTTTTGTCAGGGTTTGGCGCCTGGAGTTTGGTAGTCTGGTACGGGCCGGTGGGCCTTACTTTCATGGTTGAAACGGAAAGCCCGTCTTTGACTTATTTCGGCCCATTCAACTATGCATCTACAGCTAGAAATATTTAAACTTGTTGGAACCCTATCCCACATCGGGATTCCTAATCTAAACAGCCTACCATATAAGTACATGGGTTACTCCTCCTATTGCCAATTGGTTTTAGGATGGAACCCCATGGGCTTATGTGGTCAGGCCCATTCGCGCATGTGCGCATGACGGTCGCCCCCTCCGTCATCATCTCTCCGGTATCGGGCCCACCGGATTCCGACATGGTATCAGAGCCTTGTTCGTTCATGGGTCTCCTGGGTTTAATCGGGTTTCGGGCCAGGTTGTCCCCCCCGTTGTTGTCTTGTCTTGTCAAGTGCCAACTGGGCCAGGCCAGTTGCCACTTGAGGGGGCGTGTTGGAACCCTATCCCACATCGGGATTCCTAATCTAAACAGCCTACCATATAAGTACATGGGTTACTCCTCCTATTGCCAACTTGAGGGGGCGTGTTGGAACCCTATCCCACATCGGGATTCCTAATCTAAACAGCCTACCATATAAGTACATGGGTTACTCCTCCTATTGCCAATTGGTTTTAGGATGGAACCCCATGGGCTTATGTGGTCAGGCCCATTCGCGCATGTGCGCATGACGGTCGCCCCCTCCGTCATCATCTCTCCGGTATCGGGCCCACCGGATTCCGACAAAACTGGCTACCAAAATGATGAACAACAACAATAGAGTTCAATTATGCATTATTGGAGTAGCATGCATCTCATTTTAGTATATCACAATTGGGCTTCTAACCATATGAATACCATCAAACCATGTAAGAGATGCCGTCTCCCTATTCCCACGTTTTATTGTACCAATTACAACAACACTCGCATTAAAAGACTTCTTCTCGTTGAGTGACTCAAAACACAGGATCCTCGGCTCAACCTTCACTTCCATATTATGACTCGACGTAACAACATTTGATGTGTACGTGGAGTTAGCCATGCCCACATTCGTTACCGTCCTTTGGAACTCAAACATTAGTTGGTTAGAACCCGGGCGAATCTTAGCAGCCATGGTAGGGTAGTTGAGATCCGCTGGAGCTACGGAAGTGCTCGGAGTTGTACGGGTATTGCATGAGTAGTTACGTCCTGTTATTAGCTTTATGATTGTTGCATTGTACCCTTGCTTACAGAAGAACTCCATGTAATCGTTGGTGTCAGATTCGTAAACTAGCCCAGGATTCACTGCTTTCACTGGATCAATGTGCCCAGACCCATAAGCAAATTCGCCACCCGGGTTCTTCTCAAGGCTCATCGCCCTAGCTATACATAGGAAAGAGTAAAGAGTAACGTTCATATAGGTATGAGTATATGACCTATACTTATATCAATATGGTATAAAAAACAGGTGTATGAAAGTTATCACTGATCATATCCATATATATCATACACTACATTAATGATTGTACTAATTAAGACGTGAATCAAATGTACCCGTTGTCATGAGAGCGGATTTAATGGCTGAAGGAGACCAAGTCGGATGGAACGATTTCACATAGGCAGAGGCACCAGAAACGTGAGGGCATGCCATGGAAGTTCCAGATAAAATGGTGTAATTTACAGACCTCTTGTCTCCAGTGTAGGATGATGGTGGCTGTTTTGGAGAAAATGCTGCTAAAATTTCGATCCCGGGAGCAGTTATATCAGGCTACAACAACGTTACAAGAACATCACACCAAGGTCGTATAAAGTGAAATATGAGGTTATATACATTGGTGAAAGAAACTATACAAACCTTTAAGATATCCGACGCGATTTTGTTTGGCCCTTTAGAAGAGAAACCCGCGACTGTTGGGGCGCTAGTATCGTTAAGGGCTTCGGTTTTATGTATGTACCCAAGGTGTGATCTACAAAACAATCCACGGAATCAAGTTCATTAATTCATTATTCATGAAATGAGCCTATATAACTGAAGGCAAATGACAAAGGTTAGAAATCCCAATTTGGCTTATTACTTTGATCTGGCATAATAAGATACAACTTTCAAGAAGTCCTCATGATCTAGAGACGACGTCGTCAAGGAGTAAATGCTGGAAAAATCTGCAAGATGTGATACCACAATTGCCCCAATTGCGCCTGCTCGGGTAGCTTCATTGACCCCATATTCCAAGAAATTAGTGGCTCCATTAATCCCATCATTAGGGTCGTTACATATCACTATTTTCCCCTTCACTTTCTTGCTATCAAGACACCCTCCCTTGCAACATCTGGACATTAAAACAATTGACTTTCTTTGGCATTGGCTTTATGTTGGGAAACAAATGCAACTAGTTTTTTTTAGGTTTTGAACAATATTACCTTCCATCGGTCGCGGAACAATTGCTTGTTATAGCATCTTTCCCATACACCAAAGAGTAGTTCATTTCCTCCATTGTATTAGAGTTAACTGCGTTACCCTTTTACCATACGTAGCATATATGTTACAAATATAACTAATAAGACCCAATACAAATAAGTATTATAACTCATCAAAAACTAGCTAGCTCACCTTAAGTTTTTCCCCATTTCCAAGCATCGTATTGGAAACAATGCGACGATCTGTGGAGCTTGCAGCAACGGAGAACAGCCATGGCGCGACACTACTTATCATACCCACAGCATAGCCTGTATTTCCAGCAGCATGTACCGTCAATATCCCGTTCTCTGTCGCATGATAAGATCCTATTGCAACGCCATCCTCGTACATCTTCTGAGGACCCGGATTACCAAGTGAAATACTAATGATGTCGACGCCGTCTTTGATGGCAATGTTGAATGCAGCTAATATATCAGAGTCTTGGCATGCTCCTTGGTCAGTGCAAACTTTGTATGCAGCGATTCTTGATGAAGGAACCGTGCCTCTCGCAGATCCTTGAGCGATGCCATAGAAGCTTGCGCCTTGAACGACACTTCCCGTTGCTGTAGAGGCTGTGTGTGTTCCATGGCCATTGAGATCTCGTGGCGAGCTCTTTCCAACGGTGAGTGTCTCCATGTTTCTAGCTCCTATTAGTTTTCTATAAAAGCATCAAACTAAAATTTTAGGACCCATCCTAATTAATTTCTTAGATTTTGAGGTAATGGAACACTTGAAGAACATATATTGTCACAAATCATCCGTTTAAACATTATGGTGTACGGCTTGATGTAGTTGATTTTCAGTTCACGGATACTCAAATGTGATACGACACAAGGTTTTGAGACAAACTAATGTATATGTTTTTCAAAATATGAAATAACCATAGACGGACCTAGGGGGCATGAGTGGGTCCGCGCCCCCCCGGTCGGGTTAATTACCGGTATATATATGTAATTTTAGATTAAATATGAATATATTTTAATTAAATTTGTATTAATGTGACTTGGAAATCAACTAGTCTAAGATGGTTTGTTATTTAATTTTGTTCTAAATCTACCAAGGTTCAATTCCCCATAGCACAATTTTTCTTTTTTATTCAAATTTAATGCATTGGCAAAATCAGATTTTGTAAAAAAAAACAGAGTCTAGATCGGATCGGATTGATTCATTTGATCACCTAGCTCAAACATTTCATAGGGAATATATATATATATACATAGAGTAGGATTAATATGAAAAAAAAACATGTGAGAGAAAGAAAGAGTTACTTGTTGCATGGGAAAGACTCAGATTGTGGGCATTGACCTTTCCATTTGGTAGGAACTGGACCAAAACCTTCATCATTAAAGCTTTGTGATTCCGGCCAGATTCCAGTGTCTAGAACACCGATGACAATATCACTCTCGATAATCTTGTTGCGCTTTACCGTCTCCGGAAATCCCATGAAATCCCAAGATCTTGTGGTTTGAAGTTTCAGTTTTTTATCTGGAAATACCGAAACCACATCGTCCAAGCCTAGAGAAGATAAACTTGAATCAGAAGGCACTATTTGAAGAAATGAAAAAGGCCTTTAGCAAATGGGTTAGAGTGAATTGCATGTAGTATGACATAATTACGGCTAAGCTTTTGCTTCTCTGCCTCGGTAAGCCTGGCGACAAAGCCGTTGAAACTGTTGGTATAGCTTCTGATTATCGAGTTCTCAGCAACGACACTTTTTGAACAAATGAAAACAAAGGATTATATTAGAGAAATTATACTACAACAACAACAAGGGTCAAGATGGGTCAAAATGGTAGCATCCCTGGATAGACGCAGGAGGAGAGCGACCAAATGACCCAACTGCAAGGCACTCAAAACACTCAAAACCAAGCACAAAAACAAAGCACTCAAAACACTAAGCAAAGGCACTGACCCACCAAAACACAAATCACTCGCAACACAAAGCATTAGAACTAAATGAAGCAAAACATAAAACAGAAACGGAGACAAAGTCAGCCCAAAAACCCAAGCCCAACATTCTTAGGCAATGATATCAATTTCTGAATTAATTTTTTTTTTTGCTTTTACTTGTTTATCTAAATTGACCCATCTTAGAGAAGGAACACAATTTAGAAACTCAATTCCGAAACAGACTATTTGCACTGAGCCTGCTGATGTGATTAGAGAAATTATACCTCAAAAGTTTTTAAAACACAACTTAGTCACAAAATTTTACATTAAAAATTAAAACTTTTCGGTTAGCGTCCCTGATTTTAAGGGTACTTGAAGTGAAGAGGGACATATTTGCCAATTCGAAAAAAGAAGAAGTGAAGAGGGACATAAAATGAAAAATTCAAAACCTTTAGATAACCATTCGAAAAAGAGTTAATCGATCTTAGGGCTCCAGCTTAAACATCCTTAAACACAAAGGCAACCTGAATTTTTCATAAAAATCTTAATGTACCTTGCATCAAGAACAAGTTGGAGGATATTCAAGTGGTGAGAAGAAGGCAAGTAGTTGACATTCTTAGGCAATGATCCCATGTATACAATATAAGCCTGCATGCATGATTAACACAATCACTAGATATTCCATCATATATAACTGTAAATCATAATTGATCGTGTATTGATATGGGAATTTACCTTTCTGTCATCATCGGATATTGCTCGAGAAAACCAAATGCAAGCAACAAGGAAGAAAAACAAGTATGTAGTGGAAGTACCCATTTTTTGATGTTGAGAGTGAAGTTATAATAGGCACTATTTATATAAGTAGGAGAAACCAAGAAAAACATTGTGTCCTTTTTAGCTTTTATGAATGGGCTCAAAGTTATTCGATTCCCAGGCTACACAAATCAATAACACTTTTTCTTCAAGGAATGATTATTTAATTTTCAAATAATTTTTATTCCTTAATTTTAAAATGTATCATCCAATCACAAAAAAAGAGAGGCATATGATAACTAATTATGTGACACATAATGTATACAATTTTGAATTTGGTTAGAAGGGGGTGAGAAGGATTAACTAACAATTACATAATCTACATTAATTTTGAAATTGAACATTTATTGCAAGTACATTGGATCTGAGTTTGGTTTTATAATAAAGAGTATTTTGACAAAGATTTTTTTTTTGGTTGAAGTATTTTGACAAAGATTTAAGCTTAATTGGTAGTATCATTATATCATATGTTATCAATTCCGCTCATTTTTAGGAGTCCAACAAGTCCAAGTTATCAAAAGAAACCATTTGAAAAGTTTCAAATGTACATTTATTTCGATTTAAAAGTACAATCATCCACCATAATGACACTTAATGAGTAATTAATACAACAATAAATATAGTATATAATGGTATACAATGAATCATTAATGACATGAGATACATGGTAAAAACTCTAACTGAGACCGTCAATTTATTGTTACGATGAATCATTAATTAATACAACAATAAATATACTCCCTCCGTTTCACAATAAGTGTCGTTTTAGCTCTTAACACAGTTTTTAAGAAAAGCAATTATTCACTTTAAAACTTACAACTTTTTCTTAATCTTACCATTCATTACATTTTTTTGGCCAATGAATGAACAATTTTAGTCAACAAATACACATTCCAATAAAAATTATCATCATTAACCCCTATTAAATCACTTTGAAAACCTAAAACGACACATATTATGAAACAAATTTTAAGTGCTAAAACGACACTTATTATGAAACGGAGGGAGTAGTATATAAGTGTACGGTGTACCTATATATGTAAGTTACGTTTTGAGTCAATTTATTGTTATTGATAAAAAACTCTAACTGATACCGTCACTAATTTTAAGTTACATTTTGACTCTGTTTATAGCTCATCTATTGGTAAAAAGTAAAAACACTTGTACATACATCGACTTTAAGATATACAGTATATAGTTCCAAGACAGATTGATAAATGTACTATACACCAGTATACTTTTCACAAGGAATTAGTAGTCTATACCCCTATTTGATAATCACTTTGCAAATATATCTTTATTCTTTTCGATTTGTAAAAATATCCAAAATTTTTGTAGAAATACCTAAAAATATTGTACGAATGCCTAAAATGACTAATTTCTGTCAAATAAAAGAAAAACTAAATTCTAATAAAAAATTCAAAAAAATTATTAATATTTTTACTGAAAAATTATACTCCCTCCGTTCAAAAATATTTGTCTTTTAAGCCTGATTCTCTTGCTCATTAATATTTGTCATTTAACATATTTTACCACAAATTTTCAGATATTATCCCCATTGATTAAAAACAATTACATAAATATATACTAAAAGGAAAAAGATCTTCAAAAGATTGAGGACAATTTAGGAAAATCATATAGTTCCTTAATTTTAGAGACAAATCCTAAAACGACATATCTTTTTGAACGGAGGTAGTATATTTTAGCATAATATTTTTTTCTCCCAATTTGAAAAAATATATAGATAAAGAGATTTTTATAGATATTTTAATATTAAAACATTATCTTAAAAAGATTTTGTAGATTGATAACAAAATTTTCGGAAGATTCTATCCATTTTGAAAATTAAAGAGAATAAAAACTTAAAAAAAAAATCGAATTCTAAAAAAAAAAAAGGAAATAAAGGAGAGAGGGTTGTTGTAATTTCCAAAAAAACAACAAAAACAAATCAAGAGTGTTTTTCGTCGCCCATCTCAATTTGAATTGTGGATGACAAGATTTCGGGTCAGTGTGATAGGATTTGAATTGTGGATGACAGGATTTCGGGTCAGGGTGACATGATGAATCTTACCAATAGCGCAAAACTCAAACAATCCTCGAAAACTCTAACTTCAAAAATCATAGATATTTATAAAAACGGCGATAATCACGACAATCATGCATATATGTTTCACAATATTATTGGATACAAATCTTAACCATATCACAATATCTTATCTTTTCCAAAAAACTTAATTTTTCAAAAATCTTTTCTCATTTCATTTTTTCTTTTTAGTTTTGTATTTTTCAATTCTGTATTTAGAAATATTTTTCAGAATTTATGGCTGAATATATTTAACATAATTATAATGAATTTTTAATAAATTTTTATTTAAAAGAAAACACAAAATAATGTAAATTTTATTGCAAAAACATCCAAAATAGCATACTTTGCTTTTGGTAGTCTCAAGGGAGTTTTTGCAAACATTTTCATTGGGAGGGGCATGATCCCAAATTCGCCATTTTTCATTTGATTTATCCAACTAGAAAATATTCTCAAAACCTTAGTTTCTCTTTTCTATTTTCATATACCATATTCATTATAATATAATTCATCCATCATTTGTTGTACGTGTATGAGTTAATATTTTGACTGCTACAAAAGTCGTCATCCATCAAACTCTACATTGAGTTTCATTAATTACGATCGATGTTTTGAATGTACAACATGTTGTTTTGACATACATGTTGACCACATAAATTACATCCTCTACCCATCTCAATCTTATCCCTATAGTGTTTGAGATCAAGCATTTCATCCTAATTAACTAGGTATATGCATGGCTTGCTCTAGCTACAATGAGTTTCATTAATTACGAGCGTTGCTTTTGGATGTACAATATGTTGTTTTGACATACATATTCTGTAAAGATCATATAATTTCCATCCTCTATATATCCATTTCAGTCTTCTCCCTATAGAGTTTGAGATCAAGCAATTCATCCTAACTAGGGCTAGAAGAACTTTGACTTCTGTTTTTCCAGTTATCCGAAAGTAATATATATATACAAAGGGGTCGACTGGCATTGTTTCAATTTGTTATATGGCATACATTTTCTTGTACTTGTTTGTGCTTGTTGCCTCTGAATCCGAAGCTATAGAGCCCGCATAAGAACGCGACTTGCTAACCATTGACGACTTCCTTATGCTTCTTCTATTCTTGGCTTCTATGTGGTGTTGAATCACCCAATAGCACATTAGCCCCAAAGTGGCAGTCATTATAAGTGTTCCTATGATGGTCACTCCTATTGCAAGCCACTTCTCCTCCTCCCCCACCACGACAAATGAGAGAGCTAAGAACGCGACTGAAATGAGCACACAAGCAAGCCACATTACCTTGTTTATGATCGCCATCATCTTCTTCTTTGCCTTCCTCTCTATGACCACCACCGACGTCTGGACCACCACCACCGCCAAGGAAATGAAGAGGGCTACCGAGTCGAAGATGAAGAAGATTAGAAAAGCAGCATTTTGAGCGATGATAGCTTCTCCTAGGGATGAGCCCGGTGGTATATTCGTCGGGTCACTTACATATTGGCCTGGCACCTGTTGGAATTTAGCTTAGGTTTTTCTTATGAAGAACCACTTACAATGAAAGCATTATGCGTGGTGTGGTTATTCTTACCGTGAAGATAGCTGCAAAGGCAATGGAAGCAATGAGCACAGCAACGACTGTTGTGGAGTTGATGGCATTGTTGAGCCCTTCCCCATGCATCTTGTTGAGACGTTTGGCGATGCCTTGCACGCGCCTTCTAGTCTGGCGAGTGTGCTCCATTTGATGATGGACTTCATGCTTTATGTCGCTAACCGTTTGCTTGAGCTGTTTGGCTTGGTTGGTCGGTTGTGGTTTTAGCACTTTTGCGCTTACTAAACCACCTTCCTCTAGTACGCTTGCCAACTTTTTGTTTTGTGACTTCTCTGCCGTGTCAAAAGCCGTTTCCCCTGCCTTGTTAACTTTAGTCTTGTCCAATTCCTCTTGTGCTAACAATCTTTGGACGATCTACATCGCAAGTTAATATATCAGTTTTGTTTCTTTGTTCAATTCTTTGCTCAACAAGGAAAAACCAATATGCATGATCAGAACGATCATATGATTAGACCAAAAGGATCTTTTTGATAACAAACTTAATAACATATCCAGCCAACTTTAGGATATTTGACTTATTAGCTAGCTAGCTAGCTAGTTTGATTCCAATAATCCTATGTAAAATTAAACTTGAGGGCATCTCCAACCCAAACTAAATCATCAAACTTAATTTGCTAATCAAAATAGGATTTCACAAGAGAAAAAGAAGAATGTACCTCCACCCTGCCCTTTCTAGTTGCCACATGCAGAGGTGTATTCCCTTTGTTATCAACCAAATTAACGGAAGAAGGCATTGCCAAGATCAACTGATCCACTATCTCAACATTATGCCCCTTGACCGCCATATGAAGAGCCGTCTGCCCCTTCTTATCAACCCTAATCGTAATCTCGGGATCGTTCTCCATGAGTGCCTTGGCAACCTCAATGTGCCCATTCCTTGCGGCCGAATGCAAAGCATTCTTCCCGTTACTCCGAGCTATTGTGGCCAACCCGCTTCCCGACTCCAGCAAGAAATTCACCACCTCCACGTGCCCTTGCGTTGCAGCTATCTGCAAAGCCGTCGTGTTGGACGAATCATACGTCATTGAAAGATTCGGGTCCGTCTCCATCAACGCCTTCAAAATCTCTACATGTATTGGAGGAGTCAAAGCCAATACATTATCACTCTAGCTAGGAGTTAACTTATATATCTTCGTAATGTCACGAGTCTCATGACACATAAACCAAATGTTGAATATTTCTGATTATATATCACTTTATCATCATATGTCATGACTCATGACATATAAACCTTAATCAAACACTCAACCATAGATACCACGTACATTAATACATTATCATAAAAAGTTAATCAAAGATCGTCCCATAATAGAACATCACTTCATCAGTTTCCATATAACAAACTATGTTAAATAACGTACCAATATCGCCTTCGACCAAAAAATAACGTACCAATATCGCCTTGCTTGGATGCAATAAGGAACGCGTCGTAACCATTTCGAGCCTTGATGCTAGCGAGCACGGGATCATAATACCTCATCAATTCCCTAACGATTTCGACATGGCCACTCTCAGAGGCGGTGTAGAGAGCGGTCTCTCCTGACTGGTTTTGATTCGAGAGGATCTCTTTGAGCTCTTCTTCGTCTTCGACTCCGTCGAGTAACTCAATGACTCGGTCCAAGTCCCCGGCTCTTGCCGCGGAAGTCAAGGGGATGTCATCGCGCTTCCGGGCAGTTAATTGTTTTGCCATCTCCTTCTTCTTCTTCTTCTTTTTCTGCTGTTCTGCTTCTCCATCAGATGATGACATTTTCCCCGCCAAATTAAATAACGGTCGGTAAACAATTCAATCACTTGTAATTAAAGGAAAATTGATCACGAACTCAATCTAGCTAGGTCCTCCTTTTCCCATTAATCAGTGTAGATGAAATTTAACGGATTGCATCCACTGATTCACATTTTATCCCGGCCTCCTTTTCTTTAATTTGCTGTAAACAAAATCAGAATTTGTTAGAGAGAAATTAAAGGTCGTTTGGGGAGGAAGGAAGCAAAAAAAACCCATCAAATGAGGAGGAAGGTCTGTAGATAAAGAGGAGAGAAGGAGATGATCAGCCCCAAGAATGTACGGATTGATTAGGTCAAAACTAATCAAAATTAATCTCCAAATACCATTTTTGTACACCGTTGGAATTTAGGTACACGTAGTGGAAACATATGGAGTAACGCTTTTCTCGTTAAAGGTGAGGTGCGAATACTTATAGGCACGTAACAAATTAAAAACGAACACTAAAAACTTAAGATAATGCATGCATGATCTAATGGTTTTAATTTGATGGTGTATAAATTAAGGCATTTCTCTTGTGTTGTAAAACGTACACTTCTTCGGTATCCTTTTTATTTTGTTTTATTATTCATTTGTATAAAGGCTAGGCAATATTGTAGCTTAATTGTCTTCAACAACTCTCCCGGACCACCTCGTAAGTTAAAAGCAGGGTCGTTGTATGCCTTCATATATAATTGACTCGAAGATGGAAGCTCGATCAATAGTGAAGTACAACACACCGATCGTGATTGTAGATTTACATTTAATTATGGCTAAGTAATTAACCATGGGGGGTCACCTCGTTCACATAATTTCAACGCGTACGTACTTTGCATCCCCATCAAAAAAGAAATTCTTCAATATATAACATTGAAGACTCATTGCAATGCCTGGGCCTAACCAGCTCTAAAGGAAATATGGTAAACCGCCGTCCTAAAGTTTCAAGCCTGAGACTGTGATGATTATGAGATTAAGAGAGTAGGAATAGGGAAGAAGAATAGGAAAAGAGATGGTAGAGAATAGAAAGAAAATTCTCTTATTATTATCGATGGATGCTCAACAACCGAGCTCAATCTCTCTTTTAAGCTGTAACAAACTCAATGTGAGCTAATTACGCTTTTGGCCCACATTTTCTCAATTTGTACTATTTGCCCCTGCACCTAACGACATATGACAGAGACCTCATGATACTATCATGAATGCTCAACCAGTGAACTGATACGTCAAGCGCATTGTAATGCTTATCGAATATGTTAATCCCCACGGTGTCCTATAAATATAAATATATAAGATTAGATTAGATACGTCTTTTTTTTTATAACTCACCGAATTCGTTCTCAAGATGATAAAATCTTTCTTCTTTCTTTTTTTTCTATTCTTTCGCAGGTTAGAGATCAAGAGATTTCATAAGGACTTTTTAATTTGTACTCTAACGGTCATGTACGTTGATCAAATTCTTGCCCACATTCCAAAAGAGAAGAAAGAAATGCAAGTGCCATGCGAAATAGAGTATAAAATGATTTGTAACCATATTTAATTTGGTGCATGTGGATGAATTATCAAATCACTAACTAGGTAGCTTTCAATTGCCACAAACTAGTGATAAAGACGTACGTACGTCTCAATTTGTTGGTGTGGCCCAAACTACGTACACCCGGCCAATAGTACGTATTCATTCTACTAATACTAGTCTTGAATGCTGTACTGTAGTATTGTTCATCTGCCTTGCTGGTGCACACTAAATGGCTGACCACCTCATTCATTAAGCGATCTCCTCCATCTGCATGCACTGCTCTTTTCTTTCTTCTATCATTTTCCTTGCAATTCAATGCATAATTGATGCTCCATCGGCAATACTTTTAGAGATCTTATAACTAATGTGACACCAATTCAATAAGTAACACTTGAATTAAAGTATACATTACTACAGTTTATAATTAAGGTAAAGAATACACTATATATGTTTGTGTTCAGTATTACAACATAGAGCTAGTACTGGTATTTATGTTATGGGACACGACTCACGAGTACGTTTAGAATAGAAAAATGCTCTATTTTTCATGTACTGCTTCCTGTTACACTCTCATCTAATCTTTAGTGAAAGTATGATTCCACCATCATATCACAAACCGATTAGATGAAGAGTATAACAAGAACCCAAATAGGAAAATAACTTGCTATGAAAAAAATATCTCAAAACCCAAACAATGTACGTGAAACAACCATATAAAACAATAACGTACACAATTTCACCGGCACAAAAGAAGTAACTCCAAAGTATCCGATCCCCCGCCTTGCATTTTGATAGCATCATTCTGGCATCTTGAAAGTGGACTCATCTTCATCATTAATCCAACCAAACTTCTCCATATACGGATTAATCAACTTCTCCTTAGGGTACTCATCAATGCAATCCTCCCAAGCATTAACATCCTCCAAATCCCTAACAACTTCCCACAAACAACTATTACACTTAAACCCAGCTCCAAAACTCAACATCAAAACCCTATCTCCTCTCTTAAGCCTCTTCTTAGCCTCCATGTATCCCAACACATACCACAAGCTACTCGCCGACGTGTTCCCAAACCGGTGCAACGTCATCCTGGCTGGCTCCAAATCATACTCATCAAGCCCTAGGCTATCCCCAATCCCGTCGATGACCGCCTTTCCTCCGGTGTGGATGCAAAAGTGATCGACCCCGGTTCGGAAATCGATTGTGGCTCCGTTACTATTAGTTTTGAGGGTTTCCTTGGATTTGAATTTCAGTTTTCTAACGGCTAGTACGAGGATGAAACGCAGTAGTTCGGTTGTTGGGAGGATTTTGGGGGCAATTTCACGCAGATTGTCTACTAAGCAACGGGTGGCGGATCTCGGGAGCTCTTTGCCGAGGTGGAAACCGAGGCGGCCGTCTTCGTCATTGGTTTGGATGCAGCAGCCGTAGGACTCATCTCGGGCGCCGTGGTGGGTCCGGACTAAGCATTCAAGCTTTAGCTTGGCCTTGGACGCTAATTGCCCTAATATATATTTCCCCACATCGATCAGTAATTAAAAAACCATAGATTATAATCATTATATAGAGTTGGATATCTCCAAATATAAAAATGAAAATTCTGGTGCTAACAAGTCCGCTTTTAAGTCCATCTTTTGTGGCTAGCCACTTACTCAAAACGATAATTAACCGACTTTGGGCCCTTATGAACCCTTTAATTCGGCCAAATCGTTGAATAATGGGGTATGATGGAGAAGAGATCGAGGCTAAACTATAATCAAATATTGAAGATTAAAAGAAGTCAATTCTTGCCCCTAGTTTGGTTCAATATAGAAAATTAATGGATCTTAGCTACCTTGACAAAGCAAGTACAACTGATCGAATTCATAGCAATTGCAATTTTCTTAAAATTAAATTCACATAAAGTTTTTCACAAATCTTAACATAGGAAATGGAACTTCTTCCACCTCTTAGGAAGAATAGAATGAACCAAACGAGGATTAAATTATATTATTGACCATTACAAAACCAATCAATAATGAATTAAGTTTTTGGATTAAAAGACCTTAAATCAAACTCGATCAATAACATGAATAGTCAACGACAAAGTCCAAAAACACAACGTATTGTTGTAGGAGTTCCTTTTCACAAAAACATCCAATATGTCCACTATTCTAAAAACAAGACACCAAACTCAATCCAACAATCCAATAATAATCACTCCATAATTAATACTACAGTATTAATTAATTCACGTACTTTTGTTGGTGAGGAGGATGGCGCAGCCACCGGAGCGAAAGAGACAATTGGCGAGGAACATGGATCGGTTCCGACCCGAATACCAATTCGGGCTCAACGACTCCGACGTCACCACCAATGCCATCAGATCCTCCGTCGACCGAAAGACGCTCCGCACCACATCGACCGAGATCAAGCTAGCACTACACCCCATGCCCGACAGGTTATAAACCTTGATATCCTCCCTCATCCCATAATGATTGATGATCCTGGCCGACAAAGACGGGACCGTGGCCAGCATCGAGACGTTGAGTACGAGGACGTCGATCTGCGAGGGCGAGAGCATGGACCGGCGGAGGAGCCGGTCAACGCTGACGTGGAGGAACTCGTCCATCTCGGAGACGGCGTCCACGAGCGTGGGCGACTCTTCCTTAGCGAGGAGGATGTTGCGAGGCGCGTAGGTGTGCTCCCCGAGGCCCGCGCTCACGATGGCGCGCAGGAGGAACTTGTAGTCGGGGAGGCCGAGGTTTTTGTTGCGTCTGATGATCTCGCCGCTGAACTCGGTGGTGACCTTTCGGTCGGCGGTCGGCTTGAAGGACTCGTAGTCGAGAAGGTAGCAGGTTTGGGAGGCTCTAGAGGACAAGTGCTTCCATAGGGAGGAGAGTGTGTAGAGTGTTGGGAGAAGAGCCCAGAGGAAGAAGATCAACAGGTCCATTTTTGGTGTTTTGTTTTTTTAAAAAAATTGTTGAGCTAGCTTAGGGATTTTGGGGATACAATTCAAGTTTATGAAGATGTGGTGTGTTAATGTATGTGTGCTCTTTTTCAAGGGTTTTTTTTTTTTGCTGGTTAATTTTCCCTTTTTGAGATTTTAGTGGTTATTCAGAAACATCCTCTAAGCGTACTTGTACTACTGTATGAGATAAGGGTATATATATTCATCTTATAAAACACTCGTACGTTTTTGCTAGAGCTCGTTGGGAAGATGTTATGGTGGAATTTTTAGAACATGGTGATTGTAATTTGTAGGAGAAATTAAGTACACTTCGAGAAGTCGCACTAAGGCCCTGTTTGGTTTGATTTTCTAAGAATGAGGAATGGGAATCAGAAATGAATATGATGTTTGGCAGAGAAAATTCTGGAATCGATTTCATTTTCAGGAATGGCTCATTCCAAGCCTGCAGGCTAATTTGATTCCAGCAGGTATCATCCATTCCAAGAATTGTAATTGTTCATCTTGAATCCTAAAACTCTACAACCTCAAATTATAATTTCTAAAAGTCATAAACCCTTGAAATCATAATTAAATTATTATGAATGTTCATTCCGACAGCCTACCAAACAACTTGTCTTTGGAATAGTTCATTCCGATTCCTGATTCCACTCCGATTCCTCGTTCTAATCCGATTCCGACACTGTTACCAAACAGGGTCTAAGTTATTAGTTGGAAATCAAAGTTTTGATTAGCTCTCACGTTAATTAATTAACGTTTGCTCATTTGTAGTAGGAGTTTTCCTTGTTATTTTTTAGGTATTTGTTGTTAGGCCAATCATGGACGCCGCACTAAATTATTAATTGGGCCTCAAAGTTTGTTTTAGCTTTCCTAAACCATAGAAACATTTGGTGGACAAGAGCAAATGAAGCCTAAAAATGAACCCCTTGTGTTTCAATACCTTTTTGAAAAAAGGAAGGACATAGCAAAAAATGGGAGTAATGAAATAGGAGAAGAAATAGACAGGGCGGTACGTGATGCTTATAATCAATAGCCAACAACAGTTGCTAACAAGGAAGGAAAGTGAGCATTGCGGGGCTACCACGTTGACGAATTTAATGCACAGCCAAAGTGGGTGGCTGTGAAATGTGATCTCTACGTACAATTTGTCAACGAGATTAATTGAGTATGACAAGCAACTAATCGTAACTAGTTAGTAGTAGTAGTAGCTTGTAAGCCAAAGCCACCACACGTAGCGAGCTAGCTGGAGGAGTGCTTTGCCGGAGCCGCGCACTTTGAAAACTGATGGATGTAATTGTTTGTCATCCCATCCATTCTTAAGTTTTTAATTATGTGCTATATGGGAGTATTCGGAGTTATGTTTGTGTAATTTGGTCAAACTGTCAGTCAATGGGCTTTAAACTTTTGCAAGCTTGTTCGCATTGATATGATGCAGCTATACATATATATGACACTCTTCTCTTGACTTTTCTGACTTGAAATATTTCATGTATGTCTCATATATATATATATATATTTCATCTTAATTATTACAATCTCATCAGCTACAGACATATATTGATGATTCGATGGGCTTTGTCTACGTGCAATTGTCTCGATCTAGACGTACACAGCCTCAGCGTTATAAGTGTGTCAGTAGATATATATTTAACCGGCTCGATAGTATTTTTTCATGTATTCAACCACGTACCTGCATTATATTATGTGTACGTAGTGTAGCCTGTAGATGAGATGAAAATTGTAGAGATCGATTAGTTGTACGTACGTCTAGAGTAACAAATTCAAAAACGTACGTACACCATCTTTTATCATTTATTCATTTATCATGTACTCCCTCCGTTTCACAATAAGTGTCGTTTTAGCACTTAAAATTTGTTTCATAATATGTGTCATTTTAGGTTTTCAAAGTGATTTATTAGGGGTAATAATGATAATTTTTATTGGAATGTGTATTTGTTGACTAAAGTTGTTCATTCATTGGCCAAAAAAATGTAATGAGTGGTAAGATTAAGAAAAAGTTATAAGTTTTAAAGTGAATGATTGCTTTTATTAAAAACTGTGTTGAGAGCTAAAACGACACTTATTGTGAAACGGAGGGAGTATCATATACTGTACGTGTTAAAAGCTACTCCCTCCGTTTCATAATAAGTGTCGTTTTAGCACTTAAAATTTGTTTCATATGTCGTTTTAGGTTTTCAAAGTGATTTAATAGGGGTGAATGATGATAATTTTTATTGGAATGTGTATTTGTTGACTAAAGTTGTTCATGCGTTGGCCAAAAAAAATGTAATGAGTGGTAAGATTAAGAAAAAGTTGTAAGTTTTAAAGTGAATGATTGCTTTTCTTAAAAACTGTGTTAAGGGCTAAAACGACACTTATTGTGAAACAGAGGGAGTAATTTCTTTATTTTGACCCCCAAACAAAAAAAAAGTTACTAATATCTGTAGGTAGGCCGGGCCGGGGTTGCTCGCTATCATAAATTTTCCAAAGATCCACGCATGCACGGGCTTGAACAAATGCTTTATCTAAAGGCTGATTTCGATGCATATATGTGGCATGGGAAGTTGTCTCATGAATCAAGTCTCAACCGATTTTTATCTGCTAGGTTAGGTAGGTTGTTTCAATATCAAATATCAATACAACTAAATATTAAATCCGTCGGGTTAATAAGATTTAAACTGAAAAAAGTAAGAAGCTCAATCAATGAGGTTTCAATCTAATAAATACCATATGATATTGACCGAAGAAGCTCTCAGCTTATCTCTTTAAGTGCTAGTTATCTTAAATGGTTGTCACTTGGACTTAATGTGTGTTTTGGATCACACACGATAATTTACTACTCCGTATATATTATATTTTGCATTATAACCTACCTAATCTGTCATATGGGGTCCAAGTGTCCAACTAATTAAACCCGGCCTTAATCTCTCAGAGTCTCAGGGTCCGTGAACAACTACATACATTAATATTAACCACTCCTTTTTATTGGGTGGTTAATTGTCCGAACATACCCACGAGGCCAACAAGCTTAAAGACACCTTGAAGCAGACTATCAGAGAGCAAAACACATATACTGTATTTCTTACTATATAACTTAAGGCGTTACTCTATCCATCATCATATAATTTTGGTTTAGAACCTCATTGAGTTTGTGGGTTAGTCCATTTATCCACACAACCCCAAAATTACTGATAGATCAAACTTCATAACAAACCCATGTCAAAACCTCATTGTGTCATGCCAAAGTCGAATGAGGCAATGACTTGAGGGTTGTGCATGTGTACAAGGCTATCATATATATAGGCAATGTATGCCTAATTAGTAGATGTGATATGCTCTTAATTATATACTTGAGTTTAATTTGACCATGTAAAACTAGCCAATGTGAAAATCTAACATTAATGAACAGTGGGATATAAAAACGTACTTATGTAGCGAAATACATAGTAATATATATACTATCAATTCAAATACGACTAGTGCTATACCAAAAGGCAAGATATCCCCAGTTGTTTTGTTGACTAACCAAGCATGTATTTTGCTGTGTGTTTAGTGTCCTATAACTCTACTTTCATGATCTAATTACATAATCCATAAACATATACCCAATATACGAATAGTGATGGTCGATGATCAACATTCAGCAATACAATAACGCATCGGTATCGTGCTTATTCACCATGTATATAGTTAGTACGACACGAGGAGGCAGCAACTGATCATTTGTGGCATCTTGTGCGCAATAGAGGTGACATCGAAGGAGAAGAAGAAGCAGAGGACAGCAACGACGTCGTATTGGAAGCTCGGCCCCTACTAGTCGAATCGCCGTCGCTACATCCAAAGAGTAATCCCCACAGATAATTCTCCAAATCTTCAGGCGCGTACTTAACCACTGATTCGACGCTCACGTTCCGGCTCGCCAGTTTCCCACGATACCTCGTGTACATGTGGCGATACTTGGAAACGATGTTCCTGGCCAAGGAGTCCTTGATGTCCTCCCTCAGCTCGGGATCCACTACCACCCACTCCATATGCCTCCTCTGCACCTCCAAGAAGGCGGCGTTGAAGTCCCTGAACCGTGCCTTGGCTCGCTCTAGCGACTCCTCAGCCTCCGATATCAAGGCTTTGTTGACTTTGGTCCACCCCGTGCGCTCGTAGCTGGCCGCGTACTGCCTCACTTTCTCCTCGTGCGCGGCGATCCAACGCTCCCCGACGATCCGCCGGAGCCCCGACGTCCGGACCTTATTCACCACGTAGCGGAGATTGTTGGCGAGAAAGAGGTACGAGAGCGAGACGTCCTTGTAGATCTCCGACTTGCCGTCCAATTTGGAGAGGAGAACGAGGAGCAGCCACATGAATCGGACGGCGACCTTGGACTCCTTGGCGGCGTACTCCTCCGGCAAAGGAGCGTGGAGGTTGAGCTGCCACGTGGCCAGGATCCCCTCCAGAGCGCCGGTGTAGTCGGACAGGAAGGCCAGGTAGTTCATGACGTAGCGAGTGAGAGGATGGACGCCGCCGCCGGCGACCGGGTTCTTGGACGAGCTGTCCTTCTTGATCGCCGACTCGAACTCCGCCAGCGCCGTCCGAGCCGCTTCTCTCAGCTTCTCGAGAGACGTCTCCGCCTGCAGTCGGACGGCGGAAGACGAGTCCGAGGAAAACGTAGCGGCGATCTCCGGCGCGAGTTCCGAAATGGCCTCGTAGAGGTCTAGGATTCTGAAGAGCCTCTCCGGTGACTTTCTGCACTTGGAGGCCGCCTGCTCGGGGAAGGTGAGAACGGAGAGGGCGCCTTCTCCGGCTACCTCGGAGAAACAGGACTTCCTGATGGGTGAGCAAGCGGAGAAGACGAGGTCGCAGAGGATCCTCTCCTGGGAGAAGACCGCTTTCAGGGCGATCTTGATGGCGCTCAGCCAATTCCTGATTTTACTCTCGATGGCCTCCCAATCGAGCCTCTGGCTGATCTGCAGCAGATTGAGGCTCAGTGGGTCCATTCCGAGTCGGTAGAGCGCTTCGTCCACAGCCGCTTTCCTGATGGTTTTGTAGATGTCGCCACACTCCTTGCTGAACCCGCAGTTCACCATACAAGCAGCGATGGATTTCAAGTCGCCTGTCGCCTGGGGTGGAAGCTTGCTCACAAGTGAGTTATTGTCCGAATCGACGGAGACCATACAATCGAGGAGGCGATGGGTAGGCGAATATTTCTTGAGAATGCAGTGGAACTCTCTGCCAAGCCTCTTCATGGCGATGTGGATGAGCTGATGGGAACGGAGGAGCAACTTGGAGGAGGAGGCGTTATTATTGGAGGCCAGGAATATTGTGATGGCCGAGTGCAAATTGTTGACGGTGGAGATGAAGTTGGCGGCGACTTCGTGGGCGGAGAAAAGAGAGGCCGTAACGCAGTGGTCGGACTCGTCGCAGAACCAACACTGAGGGATGATGTTCTCGGCCGAGTCGACGGCCTCCTTCAAAATTGATTCCGTCAGCGTCGTCGTCTGAGTCGGAATCGGAGAGGCAGAATGCTTCGGTGTCTTGTTCCTCATTTTTCTTGTGTTTGGATTTGGACGAAGCAATTCAAGAAGGTGAATGGAACTCTAGGAGTAATGTTAGTAATTTGGATTGTTGGGCGTATTTCTTTATTTAAGACAAATTGTAGTTGTACGTACGCGGGGTCTTAATTTGCTTTGTGATTTTGCGGAAAGTTCATAAACTTGGTCGACTCCGTCGTTTTCAGGATTTATACGCTCTACTTTGAACCATAAATTCCATAATAAGCTAAGCTAAGCGCATTGCCTTAATTGATTCTATAAAATAGAGTGAGTAGTTGATTTGGACTCAATTTCTGTGTTATACGGCACGTCTAACTTAACTTTAATAACTTTATTAATTAATAGCCTCAAGCATGAAGAAGTAATATGCGTGTCGGGACATGAAAATTTATCTATTAAGAAAGGCTTTTTTTAGCAACCACTAGATTTAGAGACTTATGGGTCAGCGAACTAGTCAATAAGTGGATCCATTACTACGTAGTAGGTACTGCTCTCTGGACTTGGTCATATCCGTGCCATTCACGTGTATATTGGAATTCATTTGACCAACTCAAATTCACGCTACCTTGTTAATCCTGATCATGTTATGTTATCAACTCATCATCATCATCATCATCGTCTTATATGGTGATGCTGGAAAAAACAAACAACATTTACCCAGGGGAAATCCGCAAACGCAGGATCTGGGGGGTCAGGATGGAAAAAAAGTAGTATTTAATTAGCTCCGTCAAGATTGTAATTAATTTGAAGTCGGGTATATAGAGGGTCATATCCTAATGTATTTAAGTTGCATAAATTTCACTAACACAATTCTTATTGATAATTAAATATGTAAAAGAAGTCCAATCATTTTACAACGAATCATAATTGTAAAGGGGATGTAGCTCAGATGGTAGAGCGCTCGCTTAGCATGCGAGAGGTACGGGGATCGATACCCCGCATCTCCATTGTTTTTTTTTTCTATTTTCTCAATGTTAGTGTGCGTGTTGTTGTGAGTTGATCGATCGATGGACCACATGACTAAGTTGGTCCTGGTGACACGACGATGCCACAAATTCACACCTCCAATTAAGCAGTCTCTGGAGGGACCACTGTATTCCTTCATTTCGATGGATGGCGATAGCTGCCTACTTTAATTTTACTACTCCATATATGTATGCATGAAGGTATATGTATGGTATAGAGACGTTAGTTTGTCATTGGGTAGCAAGTTACACATCGTAAATAAATTGAGAAGACAACCCAATTCATTTTACTAGCTAATTAATTAAGGTTACTGTGAACGCTATAAGTATACATACGTGTTATGACAGGGGGATAGATCGATGGCGGATCCAGGGGATGGCGGGGGTGGCGGCCGCCCCCCATCGGAGCCGGAATAGTAGTAAGGTGTAGTGGGAGCGGGGCGACGTGGCTGGGCGGATTGGGGCGGAATAGCAGAGGAGTAGTGGGACTGTGGGAGTCTGGCCGTCTGGGAGAGCGAGGCGAACTTGCAGTCGGGGAGTCTGGGCAGTGGGCAGCCGTCGATTGATTCGTCAGATTGGAGGAGGAAGAAGATGAGTTTTGGGCAGAATTTTTAATAAAAAAATTAAACTCAGACTAGGCCCATTAACAGACAAGATAAAAGACCCTACTTAAACAAAAGGCCCGAACTAACCTCCATTTAATGACTTTTTTCTGTGAACCCTCCCTTATTCAATTTTGCAAACTGCAAATTAACAATTTCGTTCGGCAAGGCAGACTTGATCACTTGCAATTAGGATTAGGAATCAAGAAGAGAACAACAATTCAATTCGGCAATTCCAATTAGTGCGCCAAATTTCAATTCGGCATGTATTTGGGTCATTGGGTTAATTAGATAGTTAAATACTTAAATTAATTTGTTAATTATCAACTCCAATTGGTCCACCAAATTGCAATTCGGTATGTATTTGGGTCATTGGGTTAATTAGATAGTTAAATACTTAAATTAATTTGTTAATTATCAACTCCAATTGATCCACCAAATTGCAATTCGGTATGTATTTGGGTAATTGAGTTAAATAGATAGTTAAATACTTAAATTAATTTGTTAATTATCAAGTATGTATTTGGGTCATTGGGTTAATTAGATAGTTAAATACTTAAATTAATTCGTTAATTATCATTGATATACGTATATGTGTTGAGTTTTGGTTGTTTGTTGATTATGAATTATACTCCATTAGATTTTGTAATTATATAGTATTATGTGCTAGTGGATGTCATGAGGATATTACTATATTAAATTTAGTTAGAATAATAATTCTGATTTTTATAAATTTATAGGTTTGTGTGTTGATTATAATGGAGAGATATTTTTCAAGAAGACCGAGTTTCTAAGCAACCGCAAAGTTCGAATGCAAATATTTTAAGTACGAATGTTATTAAACTCGTTCAAAATTCGCCCACCCATCCGTTGGGTTCTGGATCCGCCACTGGATCGATCGCTAATGTGAAAAGGTAGCTAGCTGGCGGTGTGAAAACTGCATAGCTGGCCGGATAGTGAAAGCCAGAAATGAAAGCTTGTGCATGTGAACAGAAGGGAATAATGCCACAAACAGAATGAGTGGTCCAGGAACACGCTCATGTATATGTACGATGCAATTTTCCATTTTGTATGGATATCTCAAAATAGAATCATAGCAACAAGGACCGCATAGCGCAGTGGATTAGCGCGTTTGACTTCGGATCAAAAGGTCGTGGGTTCGACTCCCACTGTGGTCGTCCTTCTCTTTTTGTAGATATATTAAAACAGTCCCTTTCTATTGCATGTGGGCATAATGTCTTTATATGTGATTTTACCACTAGGGCGTATTGAAGTTGCAAATTGATTGAGGTCGACCCAATTACCATGTAAGGCATGCACAGCATGTTACTCCAACAAATCAAGATGAACTTGCAAAAAATTCATTGGATTAATCCGTCCCACGTCCTTTTTTTTATAAAAAAAAACAACATAGTAACCAAACGTGGGCTTTCAGTTTACTAACTAGGGGCTTCGATCTAAAGCCTACACAATGAGCCCAATGTAGTTCATTTTACCCAACTTTCAAAATATAAGCCCATGTTAACACCGACCGGAACTAAGCTGTCAATGGCAAAAAAAAACGGTTCGCTAAGACTCATAACATCCTGATCGTTGTTATTCAACTACGGGCCTCGATCTAATCTAATTTATCTAAAGCTTAGCGAACCGTTTTTTTATTAATTTAATTAACCAGTTTGAATCAAAAAAAAAATTAATTAACCAGTGGACATGATGAGCTTAACAATGTAGTACAGTATATAATAAGCTGTCAATGGCAAAAATCATGGCCAAGCTTTCTAGTTAAATGACAACATTACGGCATATAATAAAACCGATTCCATTTGTATTTTCTTAATAGGAATGAAATCATGAATAACAAAGCTCCTATAACGTTCATAGGTTGCTTTGCTATGATTTTTGTCATTGACTCAATCATTACCTTATTAAGCTACAATAAGCTCATAGGTTAGTGAGTAAAAGTCAGTGGATTATAAAGTAGAGTTAACACATGATTTCCTGTATAGTATTGTCCGTCATTTTTTTTCGGATCGTCGAGGCGCCCCGGGTCAAATTGCGAGGCGCCCCCATCGGTCACCATGACCGATGTGTAGAACTTGCTTTTTATTTTTACAATACATTTTCATCGGCTACTTCAACCGATGCACCATCGGTCATCTTGACCGATTTGTCCGTTGCATATTTATTTTTCAAGGTTGCACCTTTATCACTATAAAACAAAATAACAATCCCACATATCAGATATATAATTTTTATATTATGAATTAAAAAGATATAATTAGCGGTGGTAATTTGGATAATCGTTCGGGTTTCGGTCGGATAATTCGGTTTCGAGTTATTCTGATGTGAACAATGACGAATATGAACGGATAATCGTGTACATTTGGGTCAGGTTGGATCGGGACGGATAATAAACTGTCGGATAACTCGGATTATCGGGTTAAAATCGGTTAATTTAATTTGGGTTTTGGTTGAATCGGTTTCTGGTTGAGTCGGTTTTTTCATTTTTCGATTGAATCGGATTTTGGTTGAATCGGTTTTGATTGAATCGGTTTCGGTTGAATCGGTTTTTATTAAAGCAAATTTTGATTGAATCGGAGTTTGGTTGAATCGGTTTCGGTTGAATCGGTTTTATTAAAGCATTTTTTTTATTTATTTTTTTGACCAAAAAAAAAACATAACGCATTTTTTTCCATATTTCAAACATATACAACATCAATAAGCATATATCAACATAATGATATTACTATATATGTCTAGCTCTTATACTTTCTTCAAATGAATCAAAAAAGAGTTCATAGTGTATATTTATTTTATATTATGTTCGGATTGTTTCGGGTATCATATATAATTGTCAGATATGATCGAGTTCCAATTCTTTAAGATATCGGGGATAACCGGGTTCGGAGTGTTTCGAGTTTCAAATGTAACTCAGGTCGGTTATATTTGGTTCGGTTTATTCGGGTTTTGGTTTGACCTGGATGAGCTTTTCGGATGTAATCGGATTTGGGTCATTCTTAATCAGGTTGTTTATACATGCGGGTCAGATTCAGTCAGTTTCAGATTTCATTTTATAATTTTTTCCCCGAATATCGGTCGGTTCTCTAATCGGATAATTTGGTCGGTTAGTTCGAATCGGATTAGAATTTGTCACCCCTAAAGAGCTGGCAAATTCTGATCCGATCCGAACTAACCGACCGAATTATCCGATTTGAGGACCGATCGAGATCCGGGAAAACAATTATAAAATGAAATCCAAAACTGATTCAATCCGACCGAATATGACCCGGAGGTATGAACAACCCGATTCAAAATGACCCGAAACCCGATTACATCCAAAAAGCTCATCCGGTGTCAAACTGAAACCCAAATAAACTGAACCGAATATAAACGATCTAACTTACATCCGAAACTCAATACAATTCGAACCCAACTATAGCCGATATCCGAAATAACCGGAACCCGATCATATCCGACAATTCTATATGATACCAGAAACAATCCGAACATATTATAAAATAAATTTAAACTATGAATTCTTTTTTGATTCATTAAATGACTTTGACATCATTGTTTATATTTGATGTGGATGTGTGGTACAACAATTAATAAGGATCAAAAGAGATAGATATATGACACTTTAAGAATGTATATGATTTAAAGCAATATAAAAACTAGATATACTAATATTATTATATTGATATATGCTTACTGATGTTGTACGCTTGAAATATGGAAACAATGCATTATGTAAAATATAGTTAAACCAAAACCTAATTTTATTAAGACTCAATTCAATAAAAGTTTGATTTAACAAAAACCGATTCAACCAAAACCGATTCACCCGAAACCGATACAACTAAAAACCGATTCAACTAAAATCCGATTCATTCGAAAATTGAAAAAGCCGACTCAAACTGAAATCGATTCAATTGAAACCCGAATTAAATTAACCGAATTTAACCCGATAATCCGATTTATCCAACAATTTGAATATCTGACCCAATCCAACCCGACCCGAATGTACCCGATTATCCGTTCATATCCGTCATTGTTCATATCCTAATGACCCGAAACCGAATTATCCGACCGATTATCCGAATTGCCACCCATTAGATATATATAATATGTTAACTTAATATATATATATATGGGTTTAGGCTAAAAAATTGTACACGTGTTTATAATCGTTTAGACTCGTTATAATCAAAACAAACTGTAATAGTCAATTAGAATCCTTATAATCATAAGAAATTGTTTAGGGTCATTTAGGTTCATTATAAGTATAATGGATTTTTTAGTATTCTTGTAATTGTTTAGACTTGTTATAATAATGAAAATTTGATATAGTTGTTCATAGTCAGTAGAAACCCTGATACTCATAAGAGATCTTTAATAACTGTTCATACTTGCTAATCCTAAGAAATCGTTAAAATTTTGAAATTATTTCAGGTTGCTATAATCGTTGTGATCATTCATAACCATAGTATTGTTATAATCATAAGAACTCGTTTATAATCTTTATAATCATTTAGAATAGTTATAATCATAAGAAATCATTTATCATATTTATAATCATTTAGAATAGTTATAATCATAAGAATCTGTTATGATAATCATATATAGTAATTTAGAATCCTTATTATCATAAGAAACTGTTCATAGTTGTTTAATCTTGTTGTAATCATAAGAAAACATTATAATCATTTAGAATCACAATACATTGTTTGAGATTTTGATCATCGTTCATAATCATTTATAATGTGTCATAATCATTTAGAGTCGTTATAATCATAAGAGGTCATCCAAGATCATTTAGATTTGCTATAACTAATAGTGATTGGTTATAATTCTTAGAAGTTTTATGCTTGCTTAAAATGGTTATAAGCATTTGGAATTCATAGTTATGATAATAAGAAATCGTCAATTGTTCATACTCTAATCATCTATTAGAATAGTTAATCACAAAAAATCACTCATAACTTGTTACAATCAAATATAATCATAAGAGCTCATTTATAATCGTTTAGATTCGTTAAAACCATAATGCAGAACCCTCCTCATTAACACACTTTTTCAATCTGCCTATTCAACAACATCATATCCTTAATACTTGCCCCTCGTTTTTATCTCGTTCAATCTTGTGTTTCCATGAACTCATCGAGATATCATCGTCTAATTGTTAATTATCAACTTCCGCTCTAGAATGTTCGTGAACTTGTATAACTTACGTGAAATTTACACATAAATGTTTTTTCCTCCCTAATCTCTCTTCTACCATATCATTTTAACACTAAGAATTTAATTATATGTATACTTATATTTTCAAATATATATATATATATATTTATAAGGGTTATGGCATTACATGAATCTTGAAACTTTGAAAGGAAGATATAGACGTACATATGTTATCAATATATGGTACTAATCAGAAAAATGAAGTAATTATATAATGTACACCTTTATGACCAATAATATATTGGTTTATAAATAAATAACCGCATCTTATTAACACGATCACTAACCATCTACCACAACTAGCATATACAAACGACAATACATGATCAACTCCCATCACTATTTAACATACTATGTGAGGTCAAAAAAAAAACATACTATGTACACTTTTAAGTTTTTAACTTACATATTAATTGTACCTTTTCAAAATGATAACACCTACAATTATACGTTAAACATATATCGATGTAGAACTCTAGTCTTAAGATAATTTAATATAAGTGGTTCACTTTCGATTTAAGTTGTTTAAATAATAAAGTTATAGCTTTAAATTGATTTTTTTACAACAATTCAATATAATAGATTATTTATATCATGTAGTTGCTTTAAATTATGCTAGTCGTTAAAGGGTTTTAACACTTGAAATCTAACTTATTTTGGATTAAGTATTTTTTGACCTATTGATTTCTAGTTTGAAATTATTATTTTTTTTTTATCAAAAAATTAACATACATGTAATCTCCTAGACAAACCACGTTACTAAATTTTGAAGAAAATTAATAATTATAATTGATAAAAATGAAAGTCCATAAATCAAAGTGAGTAACAAAAAGCTGAAAAAAATTGTGAAAGCTCATTGATCAAAATGGCTGATGGAAAGCTTTAAAAAAAAAAAAAAAAACACATCGGTCAAGGTGACTGATGGACAAGTCATTCGGCCACCACACCCGATGAAAAATCCGGGGCGCCTCGCAAGCCTGAGCGGGACGCATCGCATTACCCTTTTTTTTTGATAAGGATAGTATTGTCTGTCATGATTCTGTTGCATATGAGATCTTTTAATTCCTGAGTAAACGAATAATAAGAGGCCGGCCAACTAATTACTCCACTATTTAACCCACTAGTTGTTGTTCTTGATGTGATGTAAGCGAATATTTAGGGTTTAGTTTTTTGTTCAGAGAAAAGGTAATCTCCTGTCGTCATCCACCTCATCCCCTTTAAAAGAATCAAAATGTTCGATTTTGCTTTCACTTATTTATATACTATGCAAAGAAAATAAAAGGTAATCCCTCTGTTTCATTAAATGTGTCTCTTTAGAAATTTGCACATATATTAAGGAAACTATCAAATGTACTATTTTATCCCTAATTATTACCTCACTTTTTTACTTTATTGAAAATCACTATTAATAAACTGCTAATGATTATAAGGGTAAATCTGTAAAGTAAATGCCAAAAATGTAAAAAGACATGTATTTTGAAACAAAATTTTAGAGCTAAAAAGACACATTTTATGAAACGGAGGGAGTATAAAGTAGTAATCTCATGATCAAGATCCAATCATAGAATAACCCCAATTGAGAATAAGTATAAAGAGCCATTGATTACCATATCATCGTATGTATTACATTCAAAGTTCCAAGCATTCCTAAAGTACGACCAAAAAAAATAATTAATCAAGTCTTTAAAAGGTACCACGGTCAAGATTATGAGTAATGCATACTCCGTATTACAACAAGGGCTATATCCCAAAAAATAAACAACAATGGATTATGTTATAAAAGGGTGAAAACACACAAATGTAAAAAATATTAATGGTGTACGTAACAAGCTAGGAGAAAAGGATGGAGATTGGAGAGAGTACCAAGAAACTATTGCAGATTTTGGAGTAATGTTTGGATGTAAATCTAGGCTCTTTGTGTACTATGATATGGTTTTTAAAATGCATGCGCTCTGTTTGTCAGGGAAATTAGGCTTTCTATGATAACAGTTAATATAGTAATTTCGACCAAAAAAAAAACAGTTAATATAGTACTCCTTCCGTTTCACAATAAGTGTCGTTGTAGCTCTTAATACAATTTTTAAGAAAAACAATCATTCACTTTAAAACTTACAACTTTTTCTTAATCTTACCACTCATTACATTTTTTCGGCCAATGCATGAACAACTTTAGTCAACAAATACACATTCCAATAAAAATTATCATCATTCACCCCTATTAAATCACTTTGAAAGCCTAAAACGACACATATTATGAAACAAATTTTAAGTGTTAAAACGACATTTATTATGAAACGGAGGGAGTAATTAATACAAGCTAGCTAGCTACTCCTATAACATGTTGTTAGTTAATGATTCTGATGAAAAACCGATGCATATGCATGGTCTGCACTAGTAGAGTTCCATTGGAACTGTTTCTGGCTCCGACAATAACGTTAGCATTTTATTTTTAGTTCAAGATCGTCGACAATAACGTTAACATAATTGCAGAGAGCACTGATTAAACTTTGTCATATTGCTAAGATAAATCATTAACTTTTAACCAAGAATCTTTTAGCGTAATGCTAGCTAGGTAATTACTCGGTAGGTTGAATCTGAATATTTGGTGGATCAAGCAGATTCATGTACAATTGTACGTAATAATATAAAATCGGGACAATATCCCACTACAAGAAAACGGCCTTTGGGCGACATAAAACGGGAACAAAAGGCGACAAATTATATTATGTTGCCTAACAAAAGGATAAGGCGATTGACCTTAAATTGTGTCGCCCTGAAGGACATATAGGCGACACTTTTTAATAAATGTCGCCTGAAACTACCCAAATGCGATAATACACTATATATGTCGCCTAGGGTCAATTTAGTGGCGTCAAAAAGCATTTTTGCAGCCCAAAATTGCATATGGGCGACATTTTTTTCCGGCGCCCCATAACCTAATATTTATTTTCCGATTACAGCCTTTCTACTTACGCGGGGGATGAAAGTTTTAGTGGGAAATCTGAATTTTAGTAGGAAAATTGGGCAAGTGCTCCCGCTACTACTCTCGTAGCTCTCGTTCTTCCTCCCAAAAATTGGCAGCTCTCCCCCGTCTCGTTATTCCTCCCAAAAATTGGCAGCTCCCGATCGTTGAAGTCCTTCGATCGATTCATCCTTCTTCTTCCAAGCAGGACAAGAAGAAACCCTAGCCCCGTAGCCGTTTCGTCACCGCCGGTAAGAAACCCTAGCCCCTCTCTCTTTCTCTGCTTCGTGTAAACCCTAGCCCGAGACTTGCTGTTTCAGAGTTTTGTTCACTCGATTTTGGTGGATTTTCTCTCTGGTGTTAATTGGATCTACATTCAACTGTTGTTAACTCTTCAATTGTGTTCTTTGCTCACTCTTCAATTGTTCACTCGACATTTTTGCTTGCTGAGTTTGTTCTTTGCTGAACTCGATTTTGCTGAACTCGATTTTGTTCTTTGCTGAATGTTATGCTTTGCTTGCTCATGTTCTTACTTTCTTTGCTTGCTCATGTTCTTCAGGATTAAACTTTGTGTTGAGTTTTGTTCTTAATTTGTTGAGTTTTGTTCTTATTTTGCTGAGTTTTGCTCTTACTTTGATTTGAACTCTGAAGAGGGATTTGTAGCATATAGCACGTGGCTACTTGATTACATCAAGTAGGAAAGCAATACTAGAGCTAAGTTCTGATTTTAATCTCAATTAACATCAAACAAAATCAAGAGCAGAATTCATACATATGGTACAAGCTTAGAAGATTAAAACCGCATAAAATTAGCCAAATTGGAAGTCTGAGTACTTGTCAATCCTCTCCCATTGTCATTGTAGGATATCTCGATTTAGCCATAAAATCATGTTCACCACAGATCAGATACAAATGATAGCACATCTTCTGCTTTTTCTACTGCGTCCAATTGAACCTATTGACTGAATATGTTCCCCCAATTGATCAGTCCCTGTAGTTTAGAAGAAGAAGAAGATTAGAAGAATATTGTCATGTTATTTGTACATTACTGTACAATACATTGTTTCTAACCCTATAGTCCCTGTAGGATTAAACTTTGTGTTGTCTAACCACTTTATTGGCTTTTCACCTCCAATATGTGATTGAGAGTTGTGGATGTTGATCCTTACTGTCCAGTTACTAAAATGCTCTCGTGTACTGATGAAAAAAAATTGAGATTGATCATTTTCCTGTTGATTGGTTAAAGTTTTCCAAGATGAGAATGCACACTCATCACTTGTTTAAAAAGGAAAATACAGCTTCAACTTTAAATACACGAGTACATGCAACAGATCCTATCACATGGCCATGTTTATCCACTTCCGGTTAACCAAGATCATATGGAAATAATAATAAAAAAACATACCATTATCATTATGTTGTAAGTTGTTCTGGTCCACAATTCTAATAAAAAATTCAAAACCGTCATAACAGCATATATATTTTGATTTTAATTGCAATTCTATATATAATCATCCATTATAATTTTGAAATATGATCATAAGGTCAAAGTTAAAATGGGGAAGCAAACAAAAGAAGAGGAACTTAGGGCCCTAGCCAAAGCAAAAATATAAAAAAAGACAGAGAAATGTAACATATGTAAATAAACTCTATAAGTTTTTATTGTTTTATTGTTTTGAAAGAAACTTGAAGCTTTTTTTCTTACTTGTTTAGTACTAGTGTACTGTATGTATGGGACTATGGGTACAGAAGAGTCAGAGATATATATGGCTACCGGTTGCCTAGGACTAGTAGGTTTGGATTTAGACATTTGGGGGGTGAGAGTTTGAGATTTGGATTTTAGGAGCCATTTATTTATTTAAAATCAATTAATATTAATAAAAAAAGGAAGTAAACTGCCAATATTTTCAGTCCATCTCTATCTGGTTTTATCCAAAGTTTCATCACAAGAACAGAGACCGGAACGAGACAGGGGACACCAACACACAACACCAACCCCACAAAGCGCTCTCCTTTACTATAATATCCCTTGTCTCTTATATATAGTAAATTTGAGTGTCTTCTACCTCAGGAATGGGTGACAAAATGGAAAATAAAAAACCCTTTCTATCTCAAATTTGTGCTATCTGACCACTTTCTTGGCTTTTCACCTTCATGATTGAGACTTGTGGATGTTTATTGATGAAAACAATTGAGATTGATCATTTTCCTTTTGAGTATAGTACTTTTTTGTTGAGTATAATACTCTTTGTTTTCTACTTTCTGATGCAAGTAAAATGCCCCATCTCGAATGTATGTCCTTGTTCAAGCTTGCTGTCATTCAATTTCTGATAAATGTGAGAAGTAAAATGTGGAGAAACATATCACTGGAAGTGCTTTCATGGTGCTTTGAAATTGTGATTTGTTGCTGAACAGTAGATGGAAGTATGAAACTTCATTGATTAGTTAAGCCATAATTGGAAATGCAGTAGAAAATGGCTTGATGCCAAACTAAAGAAAGACTGCTTTACTGTTATGCTATTTGACTTCATCTCTTGTGGATTTATTGTATTAGGCCATTGAATAAATGATTTGCCAGCAAGACTGGAGGAATAATGCTAGATCGTATTGACATTAGTTATCATTCTAGTTTAGTCACTTGAGTCTGTGCAGTTACCAGTTTGAGAATTGTGGATGTCATTGCCTCAGGAATAGAACATTTTGATGTTTGACTCTTAGCAGTACCTGAGCTAAGTGGTCTAAAACTATTTTGTTATTTTGCTAGAGAGGGAATTGCTTCCTGGCTGAAGAAGACTGGTCCAGGAGTCTGGAAAGCACTTCAAGAGCTGATAAGGTTTTTGCTCGAGGACGTTATCTAGTGATTGTTACCAGTGGAGGGTTGAATCAACAAAGGACAGGGGTAATGCTTGCATCTGTTTTCTATTGATGAGTTACATTAACATTTGCTCTTTATTGTTATCAGCTGGTAGGGTGTGTTTCATTAACATCTATGTATAATCAACTAATCATATCTACTAAAATTTAAAATTTCAGATTTAAAAATCTTACCAAATTCATCTCTTTGAAGATATTAATTTTAATCTAATCATCTAAAATTAACCTATTTGGTAGACTTGAACCAAGGTTATGGATCGAACGTGGATGATCAATAGGTCAGCATTTGATAAGAGACAACCAAAGTACGTAGAAGGTGTGAATACATTTTTGGAATTTGCATTTTATGGTAGAGATGAGACTGCTGTGTTGAGGTGTCCTTGCAATAATTGCTTGCTGGCCTTTTTTAAAGATAGAGATACAATGTGGCAGCACTTGATGCAATATGGGATTAAGAATGATTATAATCCATGGGAGTTTCATGGTGAAGATCCTACAGAATCTGGTATAGATATTGAGGAAGAAGGGGATTCTTATATTTCTGATGATGATTTGCTTAGAGATGATATGGGACCGCTATTGCAAGAGGCAAATATTAGGCCTGCAGCTTGTTTAGGGAGTAATAGTTTGGGTATGGGTGCTGAATTTAATCAAGGGACAGATGAGATACCTGAAAACTTTGAAAGGCTATTGAAAAGTGCTGAGGAGGATTTGTATCCAGGATGTAAAACTTTCTCAAAGCTAGAGTTTATGATTACCTTGCTCCATATTAAAGTTAGCCATAAGTGGAGTGATAAATCTTTTTCGATGCTCCATAATGCATTACATAGAGCTTTTGATTTTGATGAAACATTTCCAAAAAACACTTATGAGGCAAAGAAGTATACAAAGGATTTAGGTCTTAATTATGTTAAGATTGATGCATGTGTCAACCATTGCATATTATTCCGAAAAGAGAATGCAGATTGCGATGTTTGTCCTAAATGTGGGTCCTCTAGATGGAAGCATGTTGGCCAAGAACAACTGGATAGTACTGATAGTGAGGTAGATGACAGACCTAGAAAAGGGAAGAGAATTCCTCAATTAGTCTTACGTCATTTCCCATTAATTCCTAGGCTTCAAAGGATGTATATGTCTTCTAAGTTGGCTAGATATATGCGTTGGCATAAGCAAAGTCGAGTAGATGATGGGACATTAAGGCATCCAGCAGATTCGAAGGCATGGAAGTTTATTGATGAATTTTTCCCTAGCTTTGCAGCTGATCCAAGAAATGTCAGATTAGGATTAGCTAGTGATGGTTTTAATCCTTCATCTCAAATGAGTAGTTCTTATAGCATATGGCCTGTGTTTTTGGTTCCATATAACTTGCCTCCATGGATGTGTATGAAAAGTGATAGCATGATAATGTCTCTCTTAATCCCGGGTCCTAAATCTCCAGGAAACGATATAGATGTGTTTCTACAACCATTAATTGACGAGTTAAAGGATCTGTGGGAAGTTGGTGTTAAGACATATGATGTGTATAGTAAAAAGACATTTAACTTGCATGCAATGTTGATGTGGACAATTAATGATTTTCCAGCATATGCTAATCTTTCTGGTTGGAGTACTAAGGGTGCACTTGCTTGTCTAGATTGTCATAAAGATACAAAGTCTGATTGGTTAGATAAGGGGCACAAGTATTGTTACATGCATAGTCGTAGATTTTTACCCTTAAATCACACATGGAGGAAAGATATAAAACATTTTGGGACAGTAGAGCATGACCCGCCTCCTAGTTTATTGAAAGGTGTAGACATTATGGAATGCCTTTCTCAGTTTCGCAGTAGTGTAACATTTGGGAAAATAGCTGGAAAACGAAAGAGAGATGATAGGTACTTGGTACACCAGTGGAAAAAATTCAGCATATTTTTTGATCTACCATATTGGAAACATTTGCTGATTCGGCACAATTTGGACGTAATGCATACCGAGAAGAACATTTGTGATAGTATTTTAGGAACTTTGCTTGATATACGTGGAAAAAATAAAGATTCACTAAATGCTCGGCTTGATCTGCGAAAAATGAACATGCTTGAAAAACTACAAGCCAAGAGAGTGGGTGACAAGTATCAAGTTCCAAAGGCCCCTTACAATTTAACATTAGGTGAAAGGAGGCAAATCACGAAAATGTTGTCCATGCTTAACCTTCCAGATGGGTATTCATCCAATATTGCGCGATGTGCATCTTTGAACGATGGAAAGGTTTCAGGCATGAAAAGTCATGACTGCCACGTATTTATGCAAGATTTGCTTGTGCCAACTTTTCGTGGTGTCTTGAATGATAGTGTTTTGGAGCCGCTAGCTGAGATGAGCTTATATTTTAAGCATTTGTGCTCAAAATCCTTGACTGTTGAGTTGTTAGAGCAGATGGAAATGAACATAGTCATCACACTTTGCAAGCTTGAAAGAATTTTCATTCCTGCTTTTTTTGATGTGATGGTTCACCTTGTTATACGCTTAGCTACTGAAGCTAAACTTGCTGGCCCTGTGCATTATCGATGGATGTATCCCTTCGAGAGGTATTACACACGTTATTAGTCATTTGTAGTGTGTATATACAATCAGTACTTATATGACAGTTCTGCATTTTTAATGTTCCAGAGCAATGCATACATTTAAATCACATGTACGCAATAAAGCTCGTCCTGAAGGATCTATTGCTGAGGCATATATTGCAGACGAATGTCTTACATTTTGTTCGAGATATTTGACGAAAACTGTGACAAGATATAATCGTCTACAAAGAAACGATTATCCAATGGAGCGACAGAATAATTTTGGGATGGCCATTTTCTCAAAGATGGGAAAACCACTAGGAAAGGCATCATACAAGCAACTAAGTTTTGATGAATGGAAACAAGCTCATACTTATGTGCTAAACAACTGTCCGGAAGTGGATTGTTTTTTGCAGTAAGTTGCTCAATTTTTTACATGATTTCTGTTGAGTTCAAATTGGGTATGGAAGATAATTTTCAGTTTCTGTAATATGCAGAGAATATCAAAGTCTTCAAGGAGAAAGCTTAGCTTTGGACAAATGGTTTGAACAGAGAGTAAGAATTATTTTAAACTATGATAGTAATGGGATTTCATGATTTTTTTACCATGAATATTGATTACCTTCTGCTGGATTTTTCATCTGATTCAGATAAAGGGACTTTGGCAAGAAGCTGATCAAACTGTGAATCAGGAATTGTTATGTTTGTCAAAGGGCCCAATGAAAAGTGTGACTTCCTATCATGGTTATGCCATTAATGGCTATAGGTTTCATACTAAAAGTCGACAAAGAAAAAGAAAAACACAGAATAGTGGGGTAGTAGTCAAGGGAGATGATGATAGTGCTTCTAGAGATTTTTATGGAGTATTGGAAGAGGTTGTGATTTTAGAATATGATCCTTTAGCTGACAATAGGATTCCACAGGTTATTTTATTCAGATGTAGATGGTTTGATGTGTATAATGAAGGGAGAGGTATTAAGAAGGACAAGTTTGGTACTACACTTGTGAATGTCAATAGGAGATTACAAACAAATGAACCATTTGCTTTGGCGACACAAGTTCACCAAGTATTTTATGTCCATACTCATAAAGAAGCACAATGGAGAGTAGTGATCAAGACAAATCCCCGTAGTTATTTTGATCTTCAAAATTCTGATCAGATCGACATTGATGAAGATAATGATGGTCCTTGGCAAGATGAATTACCTCGCGTTCAAGAAGTAAATGAAGGGTGTGATGATGAGGTTTCTATTGTAAGAGATGACATCGCACCTGACAAGACTGATATTGTCCCTAATATTGATGAAGGTTTTGATGAAGAGGTCGATGAGGAGGAGCAAGACTTTGATGAGGAGGTTGAGGAGGAAGGCTTTGATGAGGAGATTGAGGAGAAGGAGGAGGAGGATATTAGCATGGATGAGACTGATGTAGAGGAAGATGATAATGATTGCTGATTTGTGCATGAGAAGATTTGCTTTACAATTTAGTAACACTATTAGTTCTATTTAGATACATCCCCAGCCTGTTAGGTCACATTTCAACATTGACAGTAAGTTGTTTTAGTGCATCTTTGTTCTTGATATGTGCATCTTTGGTTAGATAATAATATTTCATATAATAAGTAATACTTGATTGTTGCCAACAAGTTTTTTTAATGCATCTTTGTTTCTTTTTATTTGACTTGTTTCTCTCAATTTTTAGGTTAATTACAGATCACCAACAATATCAAGATGGTACATCAACAAGTGGTGCAACAAGGTTCTGTCCAACAACAATCAGACCCTTCCCCAGAAAGAGCTTCTAAACACAGCTACATTTCATATCGTCAACGACGTAGAATTTCACAAAGGGAGCGACTAAGAGGTTTGTATATACACACCATCTCTCCATATATGCAATCTGTTATCACACCTCTTACTTTTGTACCTTGCCTCTTTCACTAAGTGCTGGATTTTCCTTAGAGTTCCTGAATTCTTGTATCATATATAAATTAAGGGCAATTGGAATTGGAAGAGGGAAATCTGCTAGGAAGATGCTGCTGCCTGATTAACTTTGGATCCTGCATTTTGTGTTTATATATTTCAAATTTAATCTGGGAATCTTGACCTAAGTTACTGACTTTTTATGGCCTCTTTACCAGGATCTTGCACATGAATGTTAGCTAAAAATGTACAGAAAGTAAATCCAACAATGTTCTGTTTTTTTCATAATTACTCGTTTAGCTAGAGCATCCTAGTGTTTTACCCGCTAACCCTGTTAACACTCTGTAAGATAGATATTTTCACATGCTGAAATCTGAACACTGTAAGCAGATCAAAGCTGGCCTCAGTTAAACTGAAATATTAACAATGGAATAAAAAACAAAGAATCCAGACTAAAAACTCTGACTTCCTCTGCTTGAACTGAAGCCAGTGAGATAAAGGAAAAAAGGAAGAAAGGAGCTGAGGGCAAGTGGATAGCAAGAGAGAGATGTTTAACATCATGCTTTTTAATATGTAGACAATAACTCTTATCAAAATAATGGATATTAGTTGCTACATTACATGCTTCTGTGCTTAATTATACCATTCAACTGAATTCCAGCTACTGCACTCTTGCTCCATGATTATATTTTCATGTATTTTTATTAGTGAAAAAAACACATGGTCCAACTCGAGGTGTTAAGTATAACGAGGACAGAAGTAAAAGACTTGGGAGTAACCCTTCATGTGCTGTAACTCGTGACATGAAGAGAATAATTGGTGTAAATGCAAACCAATTTATAACTGAAGTTGGTTCTCTGGTCCGATCCATGTTACCTCTAAATTGCAGGTATTGTAACCTCCAAATATCGATCCTTGTGTATTATTACCAACTGCATATACTTAATTCCATGCAAACCAATTTATTTTTCTTAATATATGTAGGGGTTGGAAATCGATGGAATATGATGCTAAACAAAGACTCCTAACAAAGATCAAGGTCAAATAATATGGACTTCTGGTCATTATTTTTTGGAAATGCTGTAATATTGTTATTTTAGATGACAATTTATTTACCAACTGTATTTGTATGTATAGGCTGAATGGAATTTCCCAGAAGGAGAGAATGTAGATGAAATTGTCAACAAGCAATGTCAAGCACTATATCGACATTGGCGTTATAGGTTGAAAGAACAGTATTTTCATGGATTTACCATTGCTGAAGCAGTAAACAATTGCCCAGGAGGTGTTGATCCAAACCAATGGAAATGGATTGTGCGAGATTATTGGGGGACAGAGAAAATCAAGGTACATGTATAAAAATTGCTCTGTCTGATTTTTTTACTGTGTTGGAGACATCATCTGTCTAGGGAAAATTGTTTTCCTAGTCAGCTAACGCCACTGCATCATCTGTCTAGGGAAAATTGTTTTCCTAGTCATGCTCGTTCTTACGATGACCTTGCTTGAATTCAGCTTTAGCTGTATAAATAGTTTGTATAAATAATTATGCATCTTATCTAAGGAAGAACCTAGGAAGTGTCCGGCCTATTAGCTTGGAAACTCTCTTTCATGTTCTGCTCTACCTGATGTCTATGTTCTTATCTGCATAAACCTGCTTTTCAACTTCTTTCTCTGTAATTTTTGTTGTTAAAGGAGTTGTTTAGTATGTATGTGTAACTACAAACTTTAACCATTAAACCTGTCTTCTAAATGTTATCATTGCGTGACTGTTATTGCTTGGAACTCTACTAACTTTCTAAAAACAGCTTTAACTATACAACTTTAACCATCAAGTTTTTGTTGCTAAATCTAGCTGCTAATAATAGCATTTTTGGACTGTCAGTAACACTAATGTTGTGGGGTACTACATGTGTATTAACTACAGCGCATTAGTGCGGCTAACCGAACTGCAAGGTCCAAACAAAAAGTGAAAGGCAACCAGGGGTCCAAGTCTACTGCTAGAATTCTGGAGATGATGGTAATATTACTATCTATATTTACATTGCCTATTTATCAAAGGTGTTACTAACTAATTTTACATTTTAGAGAAAATATCAAGCTGGAAATTCATCTCAAACATCAGAACAAACCACTCAAAGTACTGAGAATGGAACTCAACCTTCATCAGGCACAGTTGTAGGATCAAATGAGGTGGAAACACCACCTGAGCCTGAGTATATTAGATTGTGGATATTGACAAAAAGGTAAAATTATTAAAAGTTCTTTCATATTGCAAAAGGTTGTATGTACTACTTTATATACATGTATCTAATCATCCTCGATCTCATGTATAGGCACAAGGACAATTCTTGGGATAAGGCTGCTGAGGAGAGACTAGAAGAGTCTAAAGAACTCCATAAACAACAACTAGAGTTATATGGGGTTGATAATTTGACAGTGCAAGAGGCATATTTGAAGATTTTGGGCACATCATCGGGCTACATAAATGGTTTAGGTTTTGGGCCAAAACCGCCTAAACGCATCCGAGAAGGGACGTCGAGTGGAGAAGGTATTGAAATTGCACACCAAATGTCTCAACAAATGGAGCGAATGGAGACTGAGACAAGGGAAAGGGAATCTGCATTGAAGGGAAAAATTGAAAGACTTAAAGAGGAGAAAGCTGAGATGCAAGCTGAAATGGATTCAAAGATTGAGAAATTAAAACAAGAGGATGAAGCAAGAGAAGCAAAGATGAATGAAGATTTTCTTGCAATGCAAGAGAAACTTTCAGCCTTCTTTGCTGCACATCCCCAAACATAAGGTATTAATCTCAGTACAAAACTACTTCTAATTATTTTCACAATATTGGATTGAATGTGTGATGATATAGTTTGATGCACTTATATGTTTGGTGTTGTGTATGAATCTGGTTGGAGTTTATAGAATTGATAAAATACCTCATGGTAGAAGTCTTTCAGCTGATTGATTTAGTGTTGTGTATGAATCTGGTTGGAGTTAATTTATTTACAATTGAAAGCTTAGAACAGCCGGTAGCTCATCTGCACAATTTTGATTCGTATAAAGATGATTTACATGAATTTGTTGGATCTCATTTCACTATCAAACGAATGGAGTGCTGTATAAATTAGGAACAACATCAGCAGAGCAATATTTAATCTCAGATTTCATGGTTATTTGGTAAATCAGCTAATTGTGTCCAGTTTTGAGAGAAGTAGCAACTTCATTTTAATGAGTCTGTGTGAAGAATTAAATGAAATTTGATTTGATTTAGAAGTGTGTCTAAATGTGCAACTCATTCAAGAGCATCTTCTTGGTGTGATTCTTGGACCTGGTTGGCTGTTATGATCTTGAATGCTTGAGTGTTCATTGAGTTGCTTCAATTGGCTAATTTTGATTAGTCTGTAGTTAAACACATTGCAACCATATGATGCATACTATGATGACTGGCAAATATCTTTTCTGTTAGGGGTATCATGGTTTTAATGTTGATATTTTGGCTTTTCTATGTCACTCTTGCAGATGGGAGCCAAGTTTGTGAGAACAGAATTTACATTCAAGATGGTATCGATGACTGTCACGTCAACTCGTGTTGCTTCTTTTGAATTATATTGCTTGATCAGAACCTTCAAGTTTGTTGCTTGTGAATTTATGAGTAATATGCACTGTAGTAGTTTTGAAACAAGTGGCTTATGATGTCCCAACATCAGTAACATTAGTCTAGAACTCTTCCAAGGAATGAATTGTGCTAATATCATCTCTTTTGTTGGATGATAACTATTGGAACAAGTGTATTGATGGATGATTAATTTCTGAAATATCACTTGTATTAACTTTTGGCTAGCAAGTAGTTGAATGATGATATCTTGGCATTTTGATGGATGATATATGTGTGTATTTGAATATATAGGTGCAATTGCAAAACCAATTTTGGCTTGCCATGCACCGATAATACTATGGAGACAAATTTGCGAATACTTAGCACAAAATAATGGGCGACATTTAGCCTTTTCGCAGCACACTAGTATGGGCGACATCTACCTTTTATGTAGCACAATAGAGTTGACGACAAAAGAACCATTTGAAGCTCAATATTATGGGCGGCAAAGGAAGCTTGTGTGGCACAATATCAAGGGCGACACAAGGCCCTTATGTTGCACAATATTAGGTGCGACATCATTTAATTTGTGTCGCACATTCTCTTTTAGGCGACACAACATCGCTTTGACGCCCATGATCAAGGGCGACTTGCCTATGGCGACATTCCCACGACATAATTTTGTCTGTCCCAATAACGTTTGTGCCACATAAAACCATGTTTGGGCGGCAAAAATGTGTGTCGCCCAAATGCCGTTTTCTTGTAGTGTCCGTATCATATATTATGACATTACGAAACCGCCCTTGGCACTCAATACTCGCATATAAATACGTAGAAGCGGGTCACACAAGTTCATATGCATAACTCTCTGCCTACTCTAAGTCCGGCTTCAAGAAACCAAGAATGCCCATCTCTCTGAAAAGCATGAGGGGATGTGCCTCGCCGGCATCGACGGCCATCTACACCAACGCCGCCGACCACCTCTGCATGCCCCGCCGCAGCCCTTACACTAATCTCCGGGCCCCTTGCATCTCGGAGCTCCCAAGTATAAATCTCCACTCTTTTTGGACGTCCCACAAAAAGCGCTTCACGAGGGACGACGACTACTTGTCCAGGAGGAAAAGCTCCGCAGATTCATCATGTAAATGTAATTATGGGAGGCTCCTGATGCCTGCGAGGAGCCCGCCCAATAACTCTACTCCTCTTACCAAAATGCCGTCACCGGCCTGTTCATGGATCTAAAGCATTAATGGTGAAACCCAAGTTTACTACTAGTGAGAGTCATCAGGACGTCCAAAGGCGGCCAGGATTGAAGGAGCGTGTGATTCTCCTCAACTCACTACCCTCGGGGCCTCAGCCTCAGCCTCAGGCTCAGCCTCAGGTATGTAAAAAAAGGATTCCATCTACTCTCTATTAATGTATTCATACATATATATTACGTATTGTTATATATGTACGTTCGATCTTAACAAATTAAAGATTGAGACATATATATATATATCATGATTTGATATTATAAATGCATGTGATTGATTACGTGCGTAGCAAGCTGTGGTTCTGAGGGTGTCGTTGCACCGTAGAGGTTGTGAAGCCAAGCTCAGAAAGCACCTCTCCAAAATGCAAGGTCTCATCTCCGATTCCAGCTATTAATTGAATTGGTTTCATTCAATTCATCTTAATTAATTAGCATATGTATATGAGCATTTTTTTTCCACATATATGTAATTACATGTAATTTTAACCAAGTACGTACTGCAATTGATTAATTAATTTTGGGTACGTATTTAACAGGAGTGACGTCGTTTAGCATAGATTTGGAAACGAAGAAAGTGAGGGTGATCGGACACGTCACTCCGGGGGACGTCTTAGCAAGCATTGCCAGGGTTAAAAATGCACAGCTTTGGGCTTCCCCTTTTCCTTCTTAATTCATACATGCAATATATATGCTAATTGCTTGTAGCATGAACTCCTACAAACCCTTACCTCATCAAATCATTCACGGAATACGTGCCACAAAGCAGAAATTCTCAAGGCTTTGCATTTTTTTTAATTAATGTATACATTCACGGAGAATTCTATACTCTCATTCATTAATTATATCACTTTTAATGTGCGCTTGTTTGCAACTCCTATTCGGCCTAGTGTATATTAGGCCCGTTTGGTATCCATATCCAGATATCAGGTATGGGTATAGGGTATATCAATACCCATGTCTCTTATTTGTCATTTTTAGATATGGATATCACTTGATATCAAAATACCCCATTTTGATATACCAAAAAAACCACCGGTATATTGATATCTTTTACGCCTCTTTCTCTTCAACCCATTCTTTCTTGTCTTCTTCTTTCTTCATCTCTTTTCATCTTCTTCACCAACTCTCCAACCCATACTTCTTCCCATATCTCAAACCTAGTAAAATCGACAACTGGAGTCTGGAAGGTCGCCGACGACTTTGCCTTACTGCCACCTTGCCGGATCTAGTCGTCTAGTCTCTTATCTAGATCTAGCCGTCTTCTCTCTCATGCCTTGGATCTAGTCGCCCAGATTCAGAGCTTGGCTGTCCAATTCAGTTCATCATTCAGCCCTTATGTCAAGGAGTCTTTGGACTAGATGAAATTGGAGCCGAATCAATAGCCCACTTTTTTATGCCCAGAATAGATGAAATTGGTGATACAAACAACCTCTCAATCACCGACTCCCATCCTTTTATACCATCAATGGAGGCTTCTTCTCATAATTTTGCCAAAGTGACTAAAACTAGGTTTAATTAATTATACAATTTGCCTTTCAATTGATTTTCAATTGACCTAATTGTATCCTGCAACAATGGACATTCCTAATACATATTCCATTTAATTGAAATCTGTTTAGAAATTGATATTATTTTAAAATTTTAAATCTGATAGCTCATATCTATCTAAGCATTTCAAACAGTAGATATAAGATATGATTGATATCAATATTATACCAAACAACAAAATTTCCATACCCATATCTGGTACCGATACCGATATCCGATATCTCATATCTTTGATATCGATACTAAACGAGCCCTTAATATATACGGACTACTAGCCCTTCTACAGCTAAGCCATTAATTAAGAAGCAATTACGCATTAATTAAAGCTTCATATTGAGGCAGGCCCAACTAGTCTTTGTCTTTGTGCCGGCCCAACCGAGTTACATACGGTTCGGGCTGACCCCATGAACCGTATAATATTGATACGTTCTAGCCTTCTTAATTGTCTGGGTCCAATCCGTAATTATATATATTTTGTTTGGTAGAAGGTCCAATTCGTATATTGATTAGTCTTTGGCATCTCTTGTTAATCCAATCATCATATTAATAGATCAAGTTCACACCTTGTAATAATCAAATCAAAGCCTACCTCATCATCACACCTTTAATCCAATATTGTCAAAGTTGCACCTTTATCTAAGGTCGATCTTAAGGCGTTCACGTCGTCGCGAATATAAAAGTATGTTTTCTCCCCTTAGATTGAGTTGCACCGACTTCCAAAATCTAGAAACCCCATGTGCCCGTAGCCTTCAGTCCCCATCACCACATATATACATAACGCAAAGTTAAACATTGGATTGATTATATCGTTACGTAAGCCTTTAATTAATTTTGTACGTATAATTAAATAGGATTTGAATCAAATGAAAACTTTTCTTAACCTATAAACTGAAAACCATGAGCATGAAATAAAAATATGTGAACACAAAAAAGAAAATACGTGAACTCCAAAAATGTTTGTGATATTATGTTATTTTATGTAGTAATCTAATCCATAACATATGATTTTGAGAAATTTTGTTATTACATACTTATGCTTAAAGTAAGAGTACCACCATTAAAACGAACGACCAAGGACACTAATTATAGGCAATTTCCAAAACATGCAAAAATCATCTAAAATTCCAATTTCCCTGCGTCTGCTCGGGTGTGTTACTAGATGAATTAACCTTGAGAGTTGAGACCCCCACGGTATAAAACTAAAATACAAGGGTAAAATCATAAATACCACCGGTCTCTATACGAATAATACGGCCCCATTTACAGAGAATATATCCGCCGTTTCCTTGACCAATTAAATTCGGATGAACAAAACGCGAAAACCGGAAATTTCCCTTTTTCTACGCGAGTGGATGTCGTCTCATTGTATCCTGTGCCTCCTGGGCGCCGGAGCCATGAGACTCCCTGATGCAGCGCCGGCGGCGAAATTGAGCACCGAATTAATGTTATTGAGGCGGGGCCCAGTCTCAGGGCCGGTGGTTGCGGGGGACCCACCTGGATTCCTGACGTCAAATCCGGGAATAGGGACGTGGAGGGGCGGTGGGTTCCGCCACCGCGGCATGGGGCCCGCGACCATGAGCGTCTGGAGGAGTGGGCCCGCCCCGATCACGGCCTCCAAGAGCTTCCCCTTCTTAGGCAGAACGAGTGGCCTCCCCCTGGCAATTTTGTAAATAACCTCGCTCTCGGGGTCAGATTGCTGCTGCTTCTGAATTAAAGCCGATTCCGCCCCAGCGACCGGAGAAACGACGTCGTAGAGGGAGTCCCCGGAGAGGCTGTTGGACTCGGTCACCCCGGAGGCTGACTTTGTGTGGAAGTTGTTGTTGAAGAGAGGGCTGTCCGGGGAGGGGTTGAGGAGGAGGAGTTTGTGGAGTTGGGCCTTGGCCTCGTCCCTCTCCTTGTGGGCCACGTGTAAGAGGTTGAGGAGTTGTTGTGTGGTCTCCATGGCTTCTCTGTTCTTGCGGGCTTGTTGTTCGACCTGGAGCCGGGCTGATTGGAGCTCGTATGTCATGTAATGGAGCTTCTGTTTCAGTTCTTCCGCGCTCTGTACACACCAGACAGATATAAGAAAAGGGGCAATCTGTTTTAGTTACAACAATCAGCAATGCATGCGTGAAACTGAAGATTGAGCTTTGTTGTGAGGAATCAAAATCAGCAAAACGACAAAATTGGAGCGAATTCCATATACCCAGAATTGAAACAGGGACAAAAGGGCAGAAATTTCTGGCCATTAATTACGTACGTACCTCCTCTTGGTGTTGGTAACAGAAAAGAGAGCTTAACTCTTGCATGGTGGCCATCCTTATCTTGATTATGTGCACAAGAGAAGAATTGATCAGAGTGTTTGTTATGGTACTTTATAGAAGAATAAAAAAGTAATAGAAGAAGAAGAAGAAGAAGAAGAAGAAGAATGGGTGGGGTGGGGGAGCCGTAGAAGAGCAAAGCGAGGTGTGATTTATAGAAGCGGGAAAAGTCAATAATAAGGACAAATTGCAAGACGGTGAGGGGCAGTCCAGATCACCTATCGCCGATTGTGTATCGTCCCCTATTGCATTCATATTATTGGTCCATGAACTGATCAAAAAAAATATTATTGGTCCATGTGGAATTTATTTTTAAACAAATTTTATTGAGTTAATTAATTAAAACGAGAAAAAAGTTACAAAATCAGAAAAAATCTTTCCTTAATCTTCTCTTCCTAGTTTACCTTTCTTGTTAAGCTTCTTCTTCTTTCCTATTCATTTGTTTCGGCCATTCAAACACCTTCACGTACATTGAAAGCATAGACAAAAAAAAAATTAAAACAAGTTCTTAATCAAGCATTTTCAACTTCCGGGTATATGTTTTTCATCACTAAAATTATTAATATATACACAAGCTTTATGGAATACATATATTTGCTTTACTAAGTGATCCTTTATCAAAAAACTAATTCTTCACTCGTCAACCTAATAAAATGGAGTATTCGTAACGTAAAACGTGCAGAGGCATTGCGATTAATGGGGGATTGGTGGGAAGAATTGAAATCTCAAGTAGCGGCCTTGAAAGCTCGATCATGATCCACCGAATTAGACACAAATTAATCTTAACACAATTGGTATTGTCTAGATATTGATTCACAAATTTCGCAATTCTTTTTTATGTGTGTATTGCGTTTCTTCTACAATTGATTTTGCAAAGGTTGCCTTTCTAGGCCTTGCAATTACTGGTTCTTTCCACACGCGGGTGAGGATGCAATAACGATAATTGTTGTAGCACAATGTCTTTGTTTTTACATTGCTATGATCGAGCAATAGATCGAAAAGGATGATAAAGGTTACCTAAATAACTTGAAAGAGCAAAAGATGCGTAGGAGAAAGAATATGTTTAACAAGAAAGGTAAACTAGGAAGAGAATATTAAGGAAAGGAAAGAATTTTTCTGATTTTATAACTTTTTTCTTGTTTTAATTAATTAACTTAATTAAATTTGTTTAAAACTAAATTACACATGGACCAATAATATGAATGCAATAGGGGATGATACACAAGTGGCAATAGGTGATCCGGACTGGGTGAGGGGAGAATACAACACTCATCATTATCAGCAGTACGGGTCGGGTTGTGTCACTCGATCAACAATAACATTATACTCCGTAGTATATAGTAGGAGCATTGTACTACTAGTAAAATCTACAAGAGTGAGTACCATTTATCATATAATGTATACGGTGTTCTTATTATTATGACCCAGTACACGCCTTACTTACATTTTCATACACTACTTACTGGATTTCCTCCAATCACATTACACCACCACGCTCATTTCTTTATTTTTTTAGGATTATACTCCCATTTTTGTAATGGAATTGAATTAAAATAGGCAAGGAAACTATGGTGCGTACTAAATTGGATTTAGAAGGCAAGTTACCAAAATACAAGGCCAGTCTTCACGGGCAGCTGTCTGGTTACACACTTGACGTCCACATCCATCGCGTTTTACAATGCCAATATCAATATGCCCCTTTTCTTAACTTAATTGTTTTCCTTTTTCGTTCCTTTGCCCTCTCCTTTTTTGTTTTTTATGTCCTTTCTCGAATCCAACACAGTTGTTTTGTTTATGTGACTGACTCCGTTCATCAACGCCCTTCATTTTGATTTCTAATATCGTAAAGTTGGCATTCCTAAAATAAGTTTTCACTTAATACTTCCTACCTAGTAGTACTAGTAGTATTTTGATTTTGATTTCTAATATCGTAAAGTTGACTTTTGAGAATAATTAATGTACGTACATATCTCATTCCTAGAATTGAAGGTGTATTTTTTGCAAATATGGACTAACACCATCATCTAGCTATATATCCTGCTTTGGTAAGTATCCTATATATGTTTGCACCCTATCTAGGTTTGAAGCGCATGGCAATGTGAATGGTACCGTTCTAAATAGGCTCAAAACATATATAGGCATCTGAACTTGTCTATTTTGGTCATTTGAACACCCGACCTTTAGAACGAACCTATTGAGCACTCCAACTTGTCAAACAGACCTACTGAGCACCCCAATTTGTCAAAGGCTACCTATGAAACACCTAACACGTGTGTATAATTACGGGTTTAGGTCACAGTTAATTAAACAAGGAGGCCTTATTTGGCATCACGTGACCTTTTTTATGCTTAATCATGTTCACGTAATAGCGCTTGTGTAAAATTGCACTCCGTAATTAGCGACGGGGTGTTTAATAGGTAGGCTTTGACAAGTTAGGATGTTCAATAGGTCCGTTTCAAAGGTCAGATGTTCAAATGATTAAAACGAACAAGTTCGGGTGTCTATATATGTTTTGAGCCGTTCTAAATATATTGCAAACTCGATCGTCGGAGCAACATAGGGCTCAACATAACACTAAGAGTTGGAGATTTACAATAGCTAGTATTTGTTACATACTTGAACGTGGTTTGAACCCTAGTTTGGCTCGTTCACTGCCCGAGGAAGCCGTAAACCAACTTATGGCTGACTTTATTTGCATTATATTCTTATTCCATCCAACATCATATACACTCCATATCACCTACGCCTGCTAATTAGTGTGCTACATTATATGTATGTAATTCTATTTATTTAAACCACCTAGGCACTAATTTTGTTTATTCATACTTTAAAAGTCAAAAGGTTATAAGTTATAGCCCATTTTTAGGGTGATAACTAAATGGTTTAAAACTTTAAATAAATGATGTCAAACCATATACTCCGGCCGTACATATGGAGTGTATATGATGTTGGATGGAATAAGATTCATAAGAATGAACTTGTTCGTTCTTATGAAGTAGATTACATAAGATATGTAGGTCTTATTTCATTCTTATGATGTTTCACGTGCCCGTGTTTGCTACGATATTAAGTGCAACAGAAGCTGATTAGTACATATATACTCAGTGGAGTATTATATAATACTGTAAAAACAAGCTTGAAAAAAAATAGGCCGGGAATTAAAAAATTTGCACGTTAAGACAAAACCGATGAACAAGGACGAGAATTCCACCTGCTAACCTCATTATTTCTTTCTTAGTTCCCGACAGTAATTGCAATTGAGCTATCTGTCCATATGTTAACAACTGAACTATTTTGGATAATCACGTACAACATAAAATATAGTGAGTTGGATGCAATTTTCTTAGTAGTATCTCACATTACCCTTTTTACCTATTACAATATTACACGGAGTTTCAACATAATTTGAAGCCGAAACTTTTAGTACAATTTTATTTTTGTGAATCTGATTCTTTGCTATATATATATTCAAGTTTAATAAAAGAATAGTACTCCGTAATAATGACTTTCGATTAGTAAGGTAATAGTGGAAAAGTGTACGTGTTAGCAAATCTTTAAATGAAAACTACTCCATTATATTACTGTATTATATAAGAAAATGAGGCTAAAATAATTAAATTTCAACGGAGAGAATACGTCGTATATGACTTTATAATAGTAGTAATATTCGTGTTGGAACAGCCTTACGGCGGAGATTAATTGCGCATATAGTTAATTAATCAAGTATACTTGCATACACTGAATCTAACTAAGCAAATGAGTTATATTTATTCCGGCCCATACTTGATTCATTTTCTGTGGGCGGGATTAATGATTGATGAATCCAATAAACTAGTATTGTCGGTAGCTATCCTAGGTTGAGTTGGAACATTTTTTCTTTTCATTTTCAGCTTCTGTACATGTGAATAAAATCATTGATTTGGATCAAGGTGTTACATGCTATATACATGCATGTATGCAATATAGTAAACCATGGCAGTAGTGTATAATCTGAAAGCGTAGTGTTTGTCCTCATATCCGAAGCGCTATTGCTTGGAATCTTTGGCCTTTACTTGTGTTGGTGGTGCCTTACGTCCTGTCTTGTAATATTTGGATTTACCATGACTGGCTAAGAATGATAGTCTCGATCGGCTATATATATATATGTAAAGCAGGTTTTGTTTTTTGTAGACAAGACTGTTGGGCCCAGTAAATTGATTCCTCTAGGCCCAATTCTTTAGCATCAACTCATAAGGAGAAGAGGCCCAATACATGGAAAAAGGCCCAAGTTGAGGGGCAAGCACGAGGCAGGAATTGGGTTGAAGCAAAGGAGATCGTGGTCATGACGGTTGTAACTGCAAGAGATGTGGGATCGAAAATTAAGGAATTTAGATACAAAAATTCGATTGTAACAGAGGAGAAGGGATACGCTATTCTGGCTTGTAACGAAGAACTAAGAAAGAACTTTCCTTTTTGTAATTTCTGATCAAAGATCGGTAGCCCGATTACGCTAAATTACGTTCTCGATTTTGAGCCGATTTTAGCCCAAAACAATTTGGCGCCCACCGTGGGGCCACACCGATTCCGACGATCAGTTTTACAATCTTCCGACCTTAGACGTCCGATCATGTCCGAACTAGAGAGCGCTCCGGTGGACAACTCCAGCAAGGGGGGTGGCGACCTCCAGACTGGCCAAGAGGTGCTAGAAAACCATGAGAATCAAGGCAGCCGTACCCAAGAGCAAGAGATGGCTGAGTTCCGCCGGCGGATGGCCGACCTCCAGAAGGAACTCAGCGACCAGAGGAGCGCCTACGAAGCCCACCTCGAAAGACTCACCACTGAGAACAGTCGTCTCAAGAGCCAAAACCAACTTCTGACAACCGAGCGCCGACCAGCCAGAGTCGCTAGAAGAGTTGGCGGTCTAGCTGCAAGGCTCGACTTTGGTGGCGGGGAAGGTACCTCCGGGACTCGCAGTGGCCGTGACGCTAGAGATAACTACGCCACCCCACCGACCACCTTGCCTGGAGCCCTCCCTTCAAACCAAACCAGGGGGAACGCTCCGCATCAGGCCCCGCTAGAGGAACTGAGGTCCGCTAGCGACCCTAGACCCTTCCGCCCGCAGAACACATGGGCCGCGGAAGAGAGCAACGAGGAGGAAGATAACGAGCGAAGGAGGCTAGTCGACCTAGATGCCACTATCCGGCGAATGGTTACCGAGCAAATCGGTGCTATCATGGAGCAGTTGGTGCGCAACCACAACACCTTTCGTCCAGTGGTCCCTGAGGCACCAGACGGTTATGATGAATCACCCTTCGTCCCCCGGATAGCCCATGTGGAAATCCCGAGAAAGTTTACAGTACCGCCCATGCCAGCGTACAACGGAACCAGCGACCCAGACGAGCATGTCGCCGTGTACAAACAGAAAATGATGACTATCCCGGTCCCACACCGATCCAAGGAAGCCATGATGTGTAGAGGCTTCGGTACAACTTTGGCCGGCTCGGCCCTCACCTGGTTCATAAATCTCCCGCGCGGAAGCGTCGAGTCATTTGTTGATCTGTCCAACATCTTCCGGGCACAATTCGCTAGCAGTCGCGAGTTCGAGAAGCAACCTAGCGACCTCTACCGGATCACCCAGAAGCCAGGGGAGTCCACTCGAGACTACCTAGACCGCTTCAACAGAGAGAAGATAAGCATCACAAACTGCGATATTGCTACGGCGGTAGAGGCATTCAGGCAGGGGGTGGCACAAGGTAGCGGGCTCTACGAGGAACTCACTAAGCATCCTATCGCCAACTTCGAAGAAGTGTAGGTCAAGGCTCTAGCGCAAGTGCGGCTAGAGGAAGACCGGAGGCTACGCCGGAGAGATGCCGAGCCAAAAAGACCTGAAAGGCATGGCCACGCTGATTACCGCCGAGAAAGGAGAAGCCAACCCTACTCGAGACGCCGCTGAGTACGCCCAGAGATGTGAGGCCCGCCCACGCCACGAACTACGCTAGGCCTCGGAAACCTCGCACCCATCCTCCGAAAGTACTATTTCTGAAACTCTTATCTAGTATTTCGTATGATTCTAGCATTTTCAATCTTTTGATCAACACTTGTGTCTGGATACAAACTTTGTCGTATTTGGAATTCAATTAAAAAAGTGCCATCGGGCCTTGGACGCCCCGGACGATGGTCACTTCGCACTTTCGTTTACTCATGCTCTTGGCTATTGGAGTTTCGTAGTCTCCAGATAATTTGCTAAGTCGCCAAGAAAAGTGCCATATCGCTAGATAGCTAGACTGATCGCTAGATAATTAGCCCCGTCGCTAGATACTTTGCTAAGTCGCCAAGAAAAGTTCCATATCGCTAGATAGCTAGACTGATCGCTAGCTAGATAATTAGCCCCGTCGCTAGATACTTTGCTAAGTCGCCAAGAAAAGTGCCATATCGCTAGATAGCTAGACTGATCGCTAGATAATTAGCCCCGTCGCTAGATACTTTGCTAAGTCGCCAAGTAAAGTGCCACATCGCTAGATAGCTAAACTGATCGCTAGATAATTTGCCGCCGTCGCCAGATAATTTGCTAAGTCACTAGATGAAATGCCATACCGCTAGATAACGCAAGTCTCGCTAGATATCGCAAGTTCTGCTAGATAACGCACGTATCGCTGGATAACGCAAGTTCAGATAGATAACGCAAGTTTCGCTAGAAAGCACGAGCTCCGCTGGAAAACGCGAACTTCGCTAGAGAATGCGTGCTATTCGCCAGATGTCGCAAGTCACCCGCCAGTTGCCGCAAGTCATTCGCCGGACGTCGCAAGATTATTCGTCAGTTGTCGCAAGTTATATACCAATTACCGCCCCTGGGTAGCTCCCGCTGGGGTAGATCCTTCGCCAGCTGCCGCATGAAAATTTCCTATCGATAGGTACCCAACAGTTTACCGCTAATAATCGCAAGCTAAAACGTTAATCGTCTGTTATCGCAAGTTCATTGTTAGCCAACGCTAGCTACGCCAGTTGTCGCAAGTGCTAATTATGGCTAGCTATAATCAATTCGCCAGTCGTCGCAAGCTCATCGCTAGCTCTGGCTAGCTACAATCGATTCGCCGGTTGTCGCGAGTTCAACGCTAGCTCGGGCTAGCTACAATCGTCTTCGCCGGTTGTCGCGGGTTCAACGCTAGCTCCGGCTAGCTAAAAGTCGTTTTCGCTGGTTGTCGCAAGTTCATCGCTAGCTCTAGCTAGCTACGATCGTTTTCGCTAGTTGTCGCGAGTGCTAGCTAACGCTAGCTAAAAATCGGTTCCGCTAGTTGTCGTAAGCTTAACCGCTAGCTGGCTAACCCATCACCTACCACTGATCACTCAAAAATGTTAGCATCCGCTAGCTAATCCTTCGCTCGCTACTAAATACGCAAAAATGCTAGCGCCCCGCTAGCTAGTCCGTCACTTTCTGCTAATTACACGAAAACCGCTAGAACAGTACTCACGGGGTGCTAGAATACTCTGGCTCACCTGCCACTTGCTAGCACGCACTAGATAAAAATCATTCGCTAGCTATCGCGAGCCATTCCCTCACTATCAGTTGTTAATCGCCGACCAACGCATTACTTATGCTAGACGCCACGAACGATCATTGGAAATGACACAAACGATATCAAAAGCCTGAATTTGCTAGAGACGCGAGTGGTCGCTAGCACAGCCTAGCCTACGCCCAGCAGTACAGTCAACAGAGACTTCGACAATGACTCAACTCCCGACAGATTCGCCATCCTAGACTCTATGGCTGGATATAGCTACTGAATCGTAGTAGGAAAGTTCTCGATCAAAGGGATAGCGAATCAGATTCCGGCCAGCTTGCTTAGCATACCTGAAACCTGATTCGGGGGTAATGTTGGGCCCAGTAAATTGATTCCTCTAGGCCCAATTCTTTAGCATCAACTCATAAGGAGAAGAGGCCCAATACATGGAAAAAGGCCCAAGTTGAGGGGCAAGCACGAGGCAGGAATTGGGTTGAAGCAAAGGAGATCGTGGCCATGACGGTTGTAACTGCAAGAGATGTGGGATCGAAAATTAAGGAATTTAGATACAAAAATTCGATTGTAACAGAGGAGAAGGGATACGCTATTCTGGCTTGTAACGAAGAACTAAGAAAGAACTTTCCTTTTTGTAATTTCTGATCAAAGATCGGTAACCCGATTACGCTAAATTACGTTCTCGATTTTGAGCCGATTTTAGCCCAAAACAAAGACAATCAGATTCTTACGATTTAAAGAATGATAGTGGAGTGGTTAATTTACCTAGTGATAAAAATAAATGCAAACAATCACAAATAGAAAATAGTTTTACTGGTGTGGTAACTAACTTCTCCCACGTCGAGGTCGAGAATCGAGATAGAGGCAGCCGGATACAAAGTCGTGGTCCTTAAAATAAGGAGACTGTTCTCCCCCTAGCTAGCTAGCTTATTTCTTTTTACCTTAATTAACTAGGACGTTTTCAACGGTCAACCTCTTTACCGGTCGACAATAATATTAATACACGTTAGTACGTTACCACTCATGAATTCGCGGGAAAACTCCGCTTACGAGAGATGTTGAAGAAGCCTGCATGCACAACACCCCGCACACATTTGAATCTCTTATGCGGAAACGAATTCCATCTAGGAATAATATATTGGGCTTGTGAAAAAATACAAGTGTACAGAAACGGCACCGGAATGAGCTGAGCAACGTGGCAGGGTTTGATTGGTTAGTTAATAGGTGGGCCGTAGAAGAAAGGAAGAGGAGAGAAGATGGTTTTAATTTGGGTCACAAAGACGGGCCCACAAGCCCAAGGCCAAGGCGAAGGAAGCGAGTGAGGACGGGGGTTTTGTCCTTTCGTGGGGGCTGCACTGCACATGCCCCATTAGGTAGCAGCCCCATGTGGGGACGCCTCACATTCACCCACGTATCACACTAAACTCCAAATACGCATACGCTTCTTTTATTTACCAGAGAGAACAAATAAAAACATAAGAGTCTCACACGTGCCAACCGCGCTTACCCGTCATAGCACCACACTTAATGTGGTGGAGTTTTAGATGTATAATGGTTTAATGTCCATAGTTAATTGTGTAACCACCGGGTTGCATGTATTCTTATTCATCGAGCTATTGAAAACGACCTATGCAAAATAATGTAGTCTACACCACGATGTAATAGCTCAAGCCTGATAAAAAAAAAAAAAAAGTAATAGCTCAAGTAAATTAGAGTCACAAACAAAACGAAAGCGAGATATAGATTAGAGTCACAATTGAAATCAATATATACTATAATATAAGGGCTCTAGTCCATCCGGATCAAAGATCAAAAACAAAACGAAATCTATATATATTAAGGTATGCGTACTCTTGATTGTCAAATTAAAGGACAATAATCAGTATGTGGAGCCAAAGACGGATGCATGGGTGGGTTGGGTAGACTCTAGCCACCCTATTTTTAAAAAATAAAAATAAAAATATACTATATAATTTAGTATTTTAGTATTTTATCAATAAAATTTGACTGTTTTTATAAAAATCAAAGCCTAAAATCTTGAAAAGAGACCATGCATGATCAATCAAATTTATTTATTTTCTTTATAATTGTATATAATTTCTTTATCTATTTACTAATCAATTATTCTTCCTATTATATTTAGAGGTCTATAAAACTCTAAAAGCACTGAAATTTTTAAAAATTATATAACTCTATTTTTAGTTTAATACAGGTCACTCTGAATTCAAATCCTGGTTCCGTGCCTGCGTGGAGCTCAACCCACCCTCCAGAGTCCATATGATTGAAGAAAACGAAGTACTATGTAATAAGTTTGTTTTGTTTCATAGCATTAATTAGATTAACCAGACTGACATATAACGCAACTAATATAAGTTGTAAGGGCATGTACAATGGTAGTTCTTATCATGGTACTTAAGGGTACTTGTTATTTTTTTTGTCTAAAATTTAAAGTAAAATGTTAAATACCCATGGTAGAAGTGCTTATATAAGTACCATTCAAACACCCATCAAAGGCAATAAATAGTTGTCATGTGTCTAAATTTGATGAAATTATTTATTTTTGCATGTACAAGTTCCCTTTTAGTACTATTTGACAAGGAACTCTCTATTGGAGTAAAAAACTTTACTAGTACTAAATAAATAAAAAATATTATAGTAAGTCCCTCCATTGTATATGGCCTAAGTAAGCTTATGAAGATTGAGTTAAACAAAGTACTTTTGTAACTAAGCACATGCATTATATTATCTATATATATAATTATATATATATTGCATGAGCGGAATGTAAGAAGGAATGGATGCATTAATGAATTGCAAAGAGTGAGATGGAAGGAATTGAATAGGAGTAGGCCTAGCTAGCTATAGGTGATATGTTGTTCCACGTACTGCCGACCCAGGTAATGCAATAATGCACTTTAATTGGGTCTAAACCAAACTCCCAACTATCTTCCCTGACCAGTCAACGCACTTTTGACAATGAACTTGTAAAGCCCAAATATATAAATATGTATATAAAACAGACCTGCATCCGACCAAAAAAAATAAAAATAAAACAGACCTGCAACGTCGACCAGCTTGCTTTTGTATATACAAAACAAAAGTATTTATGTATCATTTCAAAATATATCGAGTTGGCTTGACACCAAATTTTGAGTACACTCTCGATCGAGTTCAGTTTCTGCATACCGTTGCTAGGAATCATATTCAGATGCAAATTACCTCGATTTGGTTAAATGCTTAAAAGAAACCAACACCGGCCTTATCCTGCTAGACCATCCATCCAGTGAATGGACGTCCGTACGGAGTAATAACTAATGTAAGACTACGGCGTACACTTGCTAAGAATAATGAATGGGTAACTAGTTATCTTAGCTGGATGGAAGATTAATGGATTGCATTGGCATGGGAGAAGGGGAATCAAGAAGATGATGTACTCATACATCTACATGTGTTGGTTCAGCAGTCACATAAAGTGTGTACACCTTTCCAACGTATCAGTCACTAGCTCAGACATCATTGCCCGCCTTAATTTACTAAACAGGATTGCTCTCCGCTTTTTTTCTCACCCTTTTTTGCTAAAGACATGTACCAACCAACCATTTTCTGTGATCATTGAAGCATATGATCGATATATGATCGCCTAGCTGCTTTATTTTGAGGCCCCCCGGCCCCCTCGTCCTTACATTCTCTACTGCTCCATATTATTTGCGACACGTACCATATGTACCTTTCAACCTTCTTAGTAGCTAGCTGCACAACATATATAAAAGCTCATTTGGTATATGAAAAAAGGATGCAAACCTAACAAGTACAACTTGGTGTTATGTTATGAATTATGACACATGAACTAATTATTTAACTCGGATTGTGACACCGAATGAACTTGTGTGGTTGGTTTTCTACAAGTATGTATATATATCCCCGACCCAAAAAAAAAAAGTATGTATATATAGCAAGGTCCATCGAAATGAAGTTTTTGGGCCCATAAATATAGGCCCTGCCCAAAATAGGTATGCGCAGACAGAAGAAACACAAAGTAGAGGGGTTACGTTGCTCCTATCCATCTCCCTATCCACAACTTGTCATCGAAGCTGCAAATTAAGTAACAGCGTCACCGGAGAAGACCCACGAAGATGGCTACTCTGCACAGCTCCTTCACTCCTATGTCTCTCTCCTCCAACTCCTTCTTCGGTCAGCGCATTGCCCCGTTCTCCTTCTTTCCTCCTCTGGTAAGTCTCTACCTTTTCGGACCCACCGTCTTATTAGGTCTAATTCCGTTCTGCGATTCAACTCCATTTTCCTATCGCCCTTATCCAACACTTGCATGTCTTCGCCTGATTTTAGTTGCTTGACTGCCAATTGTATTTGTAATGGAATCCCCCAAACTGTTAATTTGCTGTACAACAATGGAGAAGATAGAGATTGATGGGGACTAGAGCAAATATATTCGATTTAGGAGGCATTTGATTGGTTGCTACAAAGGAATTGGTTATGAAATATTTGGGGTTAACTGGCTAGGGACTTGAGTGTTAGCATAGCAAAAGCTGGTATAATTTCCAAGTTGAAGGATTTCCCTTTCAAGCTTAACAAGAGAGTACTTGAGTTGAGGGGTCGAGTGTATGTCTAAAAATGACACAACCCTTTCACTCACACTGAGATTTTAACCTTCACATCTTGCTCTCGTTAACCTAAATTCATGCATGAATTTGGAATGAGGGTTTGACTTGTGCTGGGGAGGCTGGATGCATTGCTACATTTTGCTGTGCACATCACTAGTATTATGGCTATGCCCAACAACGCCTGAAAACTATACTAGCTTCTGTGTGTAGTGTATAATAACTTCAAGGCATCTGCTTTTGCGCAGAGTGTGTGTCTAGTCCTCCTTTTATGATCGTATTACTCTAGATTTCCTGAGCTCTTGTTGCTCATGAAGATATGTCCCTTGGAATTCAAGACATGCTGTTCTTGTATGATCGTATTACTCAAGACAGTCTCGTACTTGAATTGATACTAATATGTTGCTTGACACCAAGTCATAGTTTCTATTCATGTTCACATTGCTGTCTGTTTGTCCTGGCATGGATCTTTCTACCATTCTGTATGAAATTTGCATTATTATCGATCTTAAGCTTCTACATTTGGTAGTGCCCTTGATTTTCTCTTACAGTTGCTCGTAGCTGTTTTATATACTGGCAACAGATAGTGAGGCATTTTCGAACATGTCTGCATTATTTCTTACGCATAATGAGTAATGTTTTGAAGCTAATTGGCTTGTTTCTTTGCACTGGATATGACAGGTCAAGTCCACAGAGCAACCCCCATGTCTTATTGTAATGAGGGTTAGTATTTTCATTTAATGTAGAATACTCACTCAATGTTCTTTTGACAAGCATGGGCTCTCCAGTGTATTCATTTCCTTTCACTCACTAGTCACAATGGCTGATGGAATATATTAATTTTTCTACTGGCTTGATAATGTATTTATTTTTCCTGTGATTTGCAGCTGAAGCGGTGGGAGAGGAAGAAATGCAAGCCAAATAGTCTCCCACTACTCCACAAAATGCATGTTAAGGTGGGCGACACCGTAAAAGTAATATCTGGACGTGACAAGGGTAAGATTGGTGAGGTTTCGGAACTCTTTAAGCATAACAGCACTGTGCTTATTAAAGACATTAACTTGAAAACCAAGCATGTGAAGAGCAAGGCAGAGGGTGAACCAGGGCAGATTATCAAGGTACCCGTTGTTCATACGATTTATGATCCACGATTACCTGAACATTTTATTCTCTGGTGTCTCAGATATTTGACTGGTGTGTTCAGACTAGGAGCAATTTCTTACTTCTAATGTACTCTATGTTTCCATAAGTAGTTTAGCAAAGTGCACATTCCTTTGGAGATTCTGGAAGCATTATTCTTTTCTTTGTACACAATGCTTTTTACCTTTTGCAGATTTTGTGCTAAGAAGATGACAGCTTCTAGCTGTAAAAATGATTTGCTTCTAGCTGATTATCCTCTGTTTTGGCCAACTAGAGCAGTAAATTTGACATTAATTTTTGGCTCAAGTCTTTGATCCATGTTTTACAAAATATGTGATAGAGCAAATTGTATGTAAAACATATGGAGGCTAAGAATTGTGATTTCATCTTCCAGATTGAAGCACCAGTCCACAGCTCCAATGTTATGCTATACTCAAAAGAGCAGAATGTGGCGAGTCGGGTTGGTCACAAAATCCTTGAAGATGGAAGGAAAGTTCGTTACCTCGTAAAAACCGGGGAGATAATAGACAGTGCGGATAAGTGGAAGGAAGTGGCAAAGAACAAAGAGAAGAAGACAGAGGTTGCTGTTGCCACTCCAGCCGCTTCCTCTTCCTAGAAGCTCTACTTTTCCTGTAAACTCTGTTTTATGTATATTTGTTCAGAAGCCATTTTTGATCCCTACAACATCTGCGCCACGAATTTGCAGCTCTTTATTCGCGTTCATCATGTATTAGTTGTCCCTTTGGTGTTATGATTCAGGTGTGCAAGATCGATGTGTAGGTTAATCATCATCAAATATTAATGCTAGCAGAAACCACCAGGAGAAGAAAATATTTGCTCATCAAATGTATGAAACGTGTAACAACTTTGTCTTACACTCTCTTGCCCATAGTTTAACATCACGGACCCCAAATTCAAATAAAATTTGATTGCCCCATAGAGCACAACGAATGAAATAAGAATTCTTTGTGTTGTTCTACTTCAATTTATTAAACCTTACATATTTCTAATTCTTACCACATTATAAAAGTAAATAAACTGAAACCTACCCAAACATTTCGAATTTTACACGCCTTACTCAGGCACCACACCACCAATCCGAATTTTCAGTTCCCTAAACACGTCCCATTACTTTTGAATGTTTTGATTGGTTTAAATGTTATATTAGGGCTCTAAAAAATGCAAAAAAATGTAAAATTTTATACTTTCAACCAATCAAAAGCAATGAGACGTGTTTATGGGACAAAAGAATTGGATCAACACAGCACCCACCGAGTCACCTCATCTGTATGAATTGAAAACGAGTAATGCATAAACGATTTTTCTATTATAAGGGCACACAATAAGCAGCTAATAATGGAAATATTTGACAAATCTTAAATTTTTTGTTTTTTAATCTTTTTTGTTACGGGTTGACTCTTTTTCTTTTAGGGTTTTAGTTTTTGTTTTTAGTATGTTTATCATGTGCCCTTAGGGCACACAATAAAAAAACCGATGCATAAATGATTAAATGTTGTGGTCTTTTTATTTTAACAGGAAAGAAAAAAAATGTCAACTATTTAGAGTCTTAGACTGGTAGTTGGATCGAAAGTATAATTGGCGGTTCGATTGGATCATTAGGATGTTAATTATAATTAACGATTAAACTAATGAAGCGGATAATGTAAGAAAATTGCAGAGGGAACGATCGAGACAACTGTACAAGGAGTTGGAGAATAATTATCAACCACAACTATAATATTGGATTAAACCATAAGCTCCTCAGATGCCAGATCAAGACGAGCTTAAGTACAATCATTAAAGGATTATTAACACAATTAAATATGTAATACTTTTTCCCCCCTTCCATCACTGAATTTATTTTTTAGAGTGATGACATGTGGAAGGCTGGATATATACGTGCTATGCATTTAAAAGAACTATATGGATCTTGTATTGTAGCTTCCTCTTGCACCTCTCCCCCCCCCCCCCCCCCCCACCCCAACATAATTTTTTATTATTTGATTAAAAAAAACATAATTTTTTTATTAGCTTCGAACAGAGCATCTTATAATAATTTCTAAAACCAGGAAAATTATCAGAGTTTATCCGAATTTGTAAGAATTCTAAATTTAATTATTCTATGTTAAATCTTGAAGTTTCATTCCACAATGGAGCTAGTAGATAGATATTTAATTTTTTTATAATGTTTTTTTTAAAATAATACAGTAGTAAAGTAGGTATGATAATTAGCTCATCACAAAAATTAAGTGGTGGGTTCTCATGTGATGATAACTACTCAATGATAAGATAAGAACTTTGAAAGTGATCAAGTTAGCCCATGGAATCCCATGAACAAACTCAGAGCATTGGGAAAATTAATTGTAATAGCACACATCATGCTTGATAAAATCAACGAAACCACAAAAATAACAAATTCGATCATGATCCATTACAGAGAATCATGCATTTCGTCGTAAAGAAGCAAAAATCCCATGGAAATATTCTCTTATTTATGACAAAGGTAGAAGATTTTTGGGCATAGATCAAGTTCTGATCTTACTGATCTCCTCAGCTTTCCCTAAACCTTACTCAATCATCAATGGCGCTGAAAAATATACACTTGTATGACTACCAAAACGAAAATCGTGACAATTGAAGGCCATGTCTCCCTCTTACGTGCGTATATTACGACTAGTTATTAGCGGTACTAATAAAATGCATGGACCCAACTCAACTAGCCTCACGACTCTCCCACTCGATCTCGATCTCTCTCCGGCCGCAAAAATTAAAATTAGAAATGCTAGTAGTATTATAAAATTATTCTCCACGGTCGGTCCATCGGCGACTTTGTACTCCCTCCGTTTCACAATAAGTGTCGTTTTAGCTCTTAACACAGTTTTTAAGAAAAGTAATCATTCACTTTAAAACTTACAACTTTTTCTTAATCTTACCACTCATTACATTTTTTTGGCCAATGAATTAACAACTTTAGTCAACAAATACACATTTCAATAAAAATTATCATCATTCACCCCTAATAAATCGCTTTGAAAACCTAAAACGACACATATTATGAAACAAATTTTAAGTGCTAAAACGACACTTATTGTGAAACGGAGGGAGTATTATGTAAATACAATGATTAATCCGGACCCCACCTTTTGTGGGGATTTAATTTAGTAAGCCGCCCTTCCGCCGTCCGATCGCCATCACGTCCCCACACTTGTACATCGCAGGCCACGTGGCGAAGCTAGAGCCGTCCGGAGGCCCCGTCCCTCCCACTCTTGCTGACTTGGACTTTTTTGAACCGGGCAACCGGCTAGACCGGTTTGGGACCACTCTCGAGAGTGACCACTAGAACTAGTATAAATACGCCCTATTCCCAAGTCTCTAAAGTGCACACTACATCGAAATATATATTTTAGAAAAGCAGCGGGCGAGCTGAGGTTGAGCTAATTTCGATCAACAACAATGGCGAGATTCGAAGTCGGAAGCGTCCATGACAGCTATCACCCAAGTGCCCTAAAGGCGGCCTTGTCCGAGTTCATCTGTGTCCTCATCTTCGTCTTCGCCGGTGAAGGCTCCGGCATGGCATTCAGTAAGTAAGAGCTTTACATATTCGTATGTTTTTGATTTTTGGTAAGTAAGTAAGGTTGATTAATTTGTTGCATTGGCAGACAAGTTGACCGACGACGGGTCCAGCACTCCAGCCGGCTTGGTAGCCGCTGCCTTGGCTCATGGGTTCGCCCTTTTCGTGGCGGTTTCAGTGGGCGCCAACATCTCCGGTGGCCACGTCAACCCCGCCGTTACATTCGGTGCCCTCCTCGGAGGCCACATCAGCTTCGTCAGGAGCATCATGTACTGGATCGCCCAATGCCTCGGCTCCGTCGTTGCTTGCTTGCTCCTTAAGTTCGCCACCGGTGGCCTGGTGAGTTTATATAATCAATAAGAATCTGTACTAATACTACTAGCCTGCTAAGTAGATAGAGTGAATCTGGATCCTAATAAACAACGTACGTACGTTACAATTAATGCAAAATTGTATGTAATGTCCATATGTGCATATGTGCAGACAACCTCAGCATTCTCGCTCTCATCAGGAGTGACCGTGTGGAACGCGTTGGTGTTCGAGATCGTGATGACCTTCGGGCTGGTGTACACCGTGTACGCGACGGCTGTGGACCCCAAGAAGGGCAACATCGGGATCATTGCACCCCTGGCCATCGGCTTCATCGTGGGCGCCAACATCTTGGCCGGTGGAGCTTTCGACGGGGCTTCCATGAACCCAGCCGTGTCCTTTGGCCCGGCTGTCGTCAGCTGGACATGGACCAACCACTGGGTCTACTGGCTCGGCCCATTCGCCGGTGCCGCCATCGCCGCCCTCGTCTACGAGTTCATCTTCATCAGCCCAGCTGCCAGCAGCGACTACGAGCAGCTCGCTGAAGCCTAATTTCACTTGTTGGAATTAAAGGCTTTTCGACCATGTTTGTGTTGTTTGTTGTATTGAGAGTGGATTTCATGCTGCTTTGATCGATCGAGTTTTTACTTTTTTTTTTATTTTTTTTTATGAGAGGCGGTTAATTATAATGGCTTCTTTGCAGTTGTAATTGTGAATTTTTCAATCAAATTTGCTTTGGTTTAGCACGTTAATTATAATGACTTGGGCCATTTTTCTATGTATCCAAAAAAAAATGACTTGGGCCATTTTCTATGTATCCACATAAAAATGCAATGTGCGTGTATCAAGTCAATGGAATGGAAGGGGTTAAAAAAGCACCGAATTACCCAAGCAAAACATAATCACGAATAGCACAATGTGACGGTACTGGATTACTGGGGTAATACCACACGTCCCAAGTTCGAGCTTGAGTGGTAGTGCTCTTGCAGTTTGAGCGTTGCTTTATGCAGTACAGGCTCCTACAGTTTGAGCACCACATGACGATCTTACTCCTTCGTGGCCACAGCGGGCACCTCGCGATTTACCCCCTCCATGTGTTCAGGGCAAGGGTGCGTGGAGGCGTAGGAATAGTCGGAACGTAAGTTCCGGAAACCTATGATTCAAAAAAATTAAAACATAATCATGAACTGATAAGTACTTACTGACTAATGAATTATTTATTTTACAGCTTCGATTTTTTGACTCAAACCTTAAAATCTGAAATTTAATTTCATATAATCTTGTTTGGCTACAATATATATATATATATAGAGAGAGAGAGAGAGTTAGGTTCCGGTAAGGACTACTCTTATGGTAAGGACAACCCCTTACGGTAAGGAGTAACCTCATCCATTGAATTTACCTTCTTACCTTATAATGGATGGTCCATATTATTTTTATTTTTCAAAAAATCAAAAAAAAAACTATTTTTTATTTTTTATTTTTTAAATTAATTTTGCTTTACTTTTTTTTCGAAAAAAATCGAATAATATAAAAATTGAACTAACACTAAGAAAAAATTGAACTCATTGTACAAAAAGTTGAAAACGTACAAATTACAAAATTGAACTTCTAGTACACGTAATTGAACTTTTAACATAATATATTGAACACTTCTGTTGTAAAAATTGAACTACCATATTTCAAGGCTATAATCATTGTTTTTGTGAAGAAAAATACTTTTTTGTATTTTTATTTTTAAAAATTTTTAGTTTTTATTTATGTATTACAGTTGTTATTTTGTAGGAAAAAATATTTTTGAATTAATAAAATATTAAACTAAAAAAAATTATTTTGTGAAAATTGAATTATATAAAAATGCACTCAAAAGATATAAAAGTTGAACTCATAAAACAAACAATTGAGCTAATAGTTAAAAAAAATTGAACCCATATAATATTGAATATTGAACCCGTAGTATTTATAAATTGAACTGTTAGTATATTAATTTGAGCTCTTTAGTGTAACAAATTGAACTGTCGTACTTAAATGTTCTAACGGTATTTTTCAGAAAAGAACATAATATCATTTTCGAAAAAAAAAAAAACTTTTTTCCTGAAAACATTTTTTTTTTAAAAAAAAAATCTGGACCGTCCATTACATAGTAAGTAGGTAAATCTAACGGATGAAATTACTCCTTACAACAAGGGATGAGATTACTCCTTACCATAAGAGTGGTCCTTACTCGAACCAAAACCTATATATATACACGTGTAATTGATGAAAAAGAATAGTTGAGATATCGTTTAGGAAATTGCATCTAATTCCATGATTACATATTTTATTTTATGATGATCCAGTTTTTGCGCACTGCCAAATGGTGCTTCTTATAAGTTCAACCAAAAAAAAATGGTGCTTCTTATAAGCAAAACATGTAAATTGGAATTACATTAAAACAAGGGTATTTTTTTAAGGTTGAAAATTAAAGAAGGGTATTTAACTCAAATAAAAAATACATACTGTATTAGTTTCCAAATATTTGTGTCACTCTAAAGTGACAGTTAATTATGCACGGAGAAACTAATGATTACTCGCTAATCGGACCGATTTCCGGTCCCCCTAATTATTAAAGGAGAGCTAGCCAACTACTCCGTACTACTTAATAAAAAGGCCATCTCTCTCTCTCTTTTTTGTTTTTTTTGTTTTATGTTTATGCTAGTACTAGTATTTTGTAAGTTGCGGTACAAGTGAGGAGTGATGAGCTGTTAATTTATGGAGTGATTAGCCGCCTAGATCAAGAGATAATATATCTGTAATAACCGCTAATTTTACAAATAAGAGAAATAAGATTTTCTCAAAACCTTTACGCGTACAAAGAACAAAATGTCGCCAATAATAAATTTCTCGCCCGACTAAGCTTAAAACTTATTGAAATCCATTTATGGAAAAAAACGAGTCTTCTATATTAAAATATTACTTTTGAAATAATTTATTTAAGATCGTAAGGGGAGTAAATAGAGGAGAAAATTTTAATTAAAGTGGAAAGTAATTAACATCCAAATATTAATAAAAATAATTGTGTAGGCTTTTAATCAATTAAACCTAGCCCAAAAATAAAAAAGGAAGACAAATGGGACCGAACCTCCAACCTCTCGTTCCTTTTGAACCCTTCCCCTTCCTTACCAATTGTACTACGAAAGCTTCTGGTTACTTTAAAAGAGTGCATTGTTATTAAACTGAATTTTTCTCCTTGACCAAATTTTGACCGAGAGGCTCCAAGAGCCCTTGTCTTGTCCGATCAGTGCAACACGCCAACTTCAAGCTCTGCCCAAAAATCCGGTCAACCTCCATTAATGTTTTCCCTGCCATTCTGCATTTCCCCTGCATTTCCCATCGCTTGTAACGTTGGTAAGGTTCTGCAAAATTGAGAAAGAGGTGAATGCAGACAAAGCCCTCACTTCATTCAAGCTCTGCCCAAGAAATGTTTTGCGTACAACATTGGTGAAACTGTCTACAAATTGGAGTGTTCCTCAACTCATTTCATCACCCTCTTCAAATCCATTATCAGCCTTCGTTTCCTTTTCTTCCAGCCCCGAAAACCACCTCAATTCTGTCCCAAAACTTGCCCAATTCGTTTTCATTCGATCGAAAACAATGCCCAGAAAATCCAGTCTTACAGCCCCTCTGTAAAACGCGGTTTTCGTCTTCGTTACTCATCCATTTCTCGATCCGCTTGAACCACCATAAACTAGACTTCAAGACCTTTCCAATGACCCATCACTCGCTTAAAACCGATAAGTATCCAAGCCGAAATCCTCCATCGAAGTCGCGCTCGCTGGTTTAAAGGTCAAGGACCACCGGTAAAACAGTTGGCCGGGGAGCCTACTTTGGGCCATTTGTTTGCCGCCGTCCAGCGACCTACCGGAGGTTTGTTGCCAACAGTTGGAAGGCCGCAACACCCTCTACCAACTGTCGCAACTTCCGCCCAGATCCGCCCCCGGACGACTCCACAATTGCTGCCCGAAAACCCTTCGTCACCACTGTAATGCTCTTTTCCTGAAAATTAATTAACCACTTATTTTATTTCGAAAGTGATTTTAATTGAGGAATTAATCTAAGAAATAAATAATATAATTTAATATAATAGTTTTATTAATTTAATTGAGAGTTTATGAATTTAAATCAAGTATTAAATTAATTCCTTCGAGAAATGTTTTTATAGAAATTATACGACGAGTACTCGTAAACCGATGATTTTACCAAAAATCCTAAACTCGCTTCTAACATTTTAATAAGCCGAAAGCTAAGACCTATAAACAAATAATTCGAGAAGTTCCTAGACCAAGAAATAAATTACATATTAATTTATTTCGTTATCATTCCCGTGCCTCGGATTAGGTCGCGCTTCTAGGAGAGCTCGTTCACAGACTCCGTCTTCATAAAGACTTAACTCTCGGAAACCAAAGGCAAGTGAATGGTTCTCCCTTATTACTCGATAATTGTGAATTCCTTTTGCCCCGTTATCGTATCCATCTTGTTGGGAACACCTTGATTGCTAAATAAAATGAACTTAGGATTATTATTGCTTAGAAATAATGACCCTATTGTTCGTATTGTTATTATCATTTCGTGTTGCGCTAGTACTTGGACTTAGGACCGATTGATTGCGGCCTGGTGTGTTTAAAGTGTCTCTTTAAGAGAGCTTTTCTGGATTAGTGAAGGACAGAAACATATGATATAAGTCCTAAACCACTTATGATAACAATGAATTATGTATGGGTCATGACTCCATTTACTTTGTTGACTTATGTCTTTAAGCAATGTCGGATCAGGGATTCGTCTGATGTCTTAAAGCAATGTCACATTGTAATAAAAAGTCGGCTTATGTCTTTTGCAATGCCGTACTTAAAGTAATAAAAAGTCGGCTTATGTCTTTTGCAATGCCGTACTTAAAGTAATAAAAAGTCGGCTTATGTCTTTTGCAATGCCGTACTTAAAAATCACTAAGGCTTACGTGAATTGAATTGTTGAAACGAATTGTTGAAATGAATATTCCTCGGGTGGCTCTTGACTCTTATGAGTTGCCGCATCCGAAAATTGTTAAAATAAAGTGTATTGTTAAAATTGAATTGTCGTTACTAAACCTTGACGTGAATTAATAAGTTCCCAACAAAAATCTTAATCATCTTTCGTTCCTAGGAATCACCTCCTTGTGATTTCTTATTTTCAAAAGAATGCTCGTTATTCACCGTCCTTCGGATTCGTTCCTTTTATCTGAGTTGTATTCGAATGAAGCCTCATCTTCTAAATTATATCACACTCTCACCTCAAAAGAACCCGATTTGTCGTGCATCGCTCAGCTCCCTGTGGACTTTGATGCCGACATACTCAGCCCTTTTAAGAACCTAGTCACATTCTACCACTTGCTTAGTCTCGCGTTAGACTAATACCACTTTCTTTTCTTCCCGACATTGGTCGGCTGGTATTTTTTGCCTTTATGGAAATATCAGGTTGTAAAGACAGGTTTGTCAGAGACCAAAGACGAAGACTCGAGGATTTAAAGGAAGGAAGATTTTCAAGAGGTTTCAAGTTATTTTAGATATTTTGGAGTTCCTATTTTCGTTTCTATGAATAATCTTTGAACCGTCATTTTATTTCCGCTACAAAATGATATATATATATATTTACTCGAGAATTGTAATTTTGTATCTTTGATCATTGATTTCTAATCATGTATCAAACATTGATCAGTTTTGAGGTAATATAAGTTCAATATTTTGTATTTATGAATCGGGTTGTGTTACCTATCGCCTTGGGTGACTTTGGATGAGAAAATTCAAAATCAGTGACATGTAATACCCATAGTTGCAAAATAGGAGTGTTACAATATTTAACAAGCAATAAGAATGAAACACAACTTGCCAAATAAACTAACGTTGCCTCCAACAGAAAGAGTCAAATAGATAATATAGTTTCTTTTGTTTTGCTTTGAAACATCAAGTGGCAATCAATCAATATATCAATACTTGAATGTTGAACCCGGCCAACTAATCAACTGGGCAATCCTTGTATCGGTGTATCGCGAGACATAAGTTGTGTGCTGTTAGTACACAAAATATGCCGTGTACAAGTTTCAACTCCTTCTTCAATGACCTTCTTCTCCAAGTTTCTTCTCCCAGCCTCTTCACCTTCAATGACCTGCAAAACAATGGATCAAGGGGCGAGCGACCCCTAATCCACCTCCGATGCTTAAGTCAGAATAGGTACAATGTCGATTAAAAGGCGTCAGGCAGAGCGATGGCTTAGAACCTAGAGCTTACCTTCCACATGGTATACATGTGTATTTATAGAGGAGAGGGACAAAGGGGGGCGCGCGCCTAGGGTTAGGGCGATGTCTTGCTCCCTAAGTCAACCAAATATCCTATCTCAGGCAAAGATAAGATTCTCCTCCATAAATAATATCCTAACTAGAGTAACTACCTTATTAAAGGATAAAGCATAATAAATAGAGGGTGATTCTGATGAAAACATCTCTTAAGATATAAACTATAAACATATAACAACCGTTAGATTCGAAGAATCTACGGTTGTGATTGAAAGGGGAAATTAGAGAGGAGAATTGGGGTTTAAAAAGACAAGGTGGCATTTTTGCAATTACATAAAAATTGAAGGACAATATTGTTTTTGGCCTTCAAAATAGAAGAAAACCCTCAAATTCCTGCTTCCCCGTTAATGAAGAGTGGAGAAGAGGCTCAATCAGCCGACCACTCGAGGACGATGGCGGAGAAATCGAAGGCTGGGCAATCGGAGGGGGGAGTGTAGGATCGTCCTTGAGTCTCAAAATAGAAGAGGCGTTTGTTCGTTCCTCCGTTCGCGTGTTTGCTTGTTCACCGCCAGCAATCGAAGGAGGCCGGAGAGGATTCATCCGTTGACAAATTGATCGGCGGCGAGTTCACGGAGATGTCCGACGGCGGGGAGTCGACGACCTCATCGGCGGCGTCAACAGCGGCGTCACCGAGGATATTGAGGGAGATTATACTGCCAAAGATTGACCAAAGATGCACTGTCGAATATGGTTGCAGAGAGACTGGAGGAGCTGCTCAACAGAGAAGAAAACAAGGAGCTTCTGGATAAGCTGAATTCCGCGAGCGAGAGAGCGGAGAAGGCAAGGAAGGAGCTCGCCGAGATCGAGAAACAAGAGATGGAGGCTAAATTGATGAAGGAATACATCCACAAGATGGAAGCCAGAGCTGCTGAGGTAAAATCTCGAGACTCCATTGCAATTGAAAACTGTTAAGAGTTGGCTTTAGTTCCGTGATGTGGTTTGACTCTGTATCCTTCTTGTTGCTGTTTGTGATTGAAGAAATTGCAGCCTGGATTGTTGGTCAGAATTTAAGTCGAACAATTTTGATTAGGCGTTGTAATGGCAGGTTCGAGCAAATAGCCTCTTTTTCTTCTTTGATTTGCCAGAGGAATGAACTAATGCAATTGCTTTTTGTTTGGAAGGAAAAAAACAAATGTTGCATACAGAGAGTTAAAGTTGATTCGGGATGAGTGTTTTCAACCATGATATGATTATATGTCCGAATTATATGATCTAATAACCAGTCTAATTCATCTAGACAATTTCAGTATGCCATACATGACCAAATTGCATTTGCTGTGAGTTAGATGACATTTAGTCATTTGGTACGTGATATTAGTATCTTCCACAAGAAAGAACTTGGCTCTTTGTGAACCTCTCATTAGAGTTGAGTTTCAGTCAACACCAATGGAATACAGAAACCTCTTCTAAACAAAGATTTGAGTGTGATAGAATGGCTTGAGTATTTTACCAAGTGATGCCAAATTGTCTGAATTGTCATTTATCATTAACAAGAGGTACCATAGGATGCAAGGACATAGCCTCATCAATATATGTTTTTTTTATGAATGCATCTAGTTAATGTGGGCTATGATTCTCAAACTGAACCCATCACCACTTTTAGGTCTTGCTACATTGAATGGTGGACCGCCGTTTCAGCTCAACACGGAGAGCCTTGTTGCGCACGGGCTCAATGGGGCGTTGCTCGTTTCTCAGGAGCTCGTGGTGTTCTTGTACGCTACAGTTGGCCAAGAACTGTGTTTTTGTTCCCTTCAATGTAATAAAGTCTATTGAGTCTTGAATTTGTAATAGCTTATTGGGTGTTGCATATTGTGTGAGTTTTACTCAGTTTTAATGGCTTTGCAATTGTATGAATGTAACCCTCTCTAATAAGAGCAGTACTTAGATGGCTAATGTCATTTTGATGAAGTAAACTGACAGAGGACATGTGTAGCCCCAATGTTACTCATTTTCAAATCATTTGCTTAACTTCCAATTACAATGCCTTATCAAACTTTAATAATTTCGATTGGGTATTGTCATGGACTCATGGCTAATTACACCTTTGTATTCGTGGTTCTCCTTGCTTTATGCATCAAAAAATGTAAGGTCGTGATCAATATTCATGGTCCTTAAATTTATACAATAAAGGCCTCTTGAGCTTTACAGAATTGCACAAGACCAACGCAGCCTTTTGTGATCCAGAGGATAAATCAATTGTTCATCAAATTAGGAGGTGATTAGGAGTCGAAAATTTCCAACAGGGTATCAACGCAGCCTTTTGCGTTCACGTATTTGAGTATAATGTTCACGTATTTAAATATCATGTTCACGTATTTAAGTATCATGTTCACGTATTATAGATGTGCGTTCGCATATTTGAGTATAATGTTCACGTATTTGAGTATCATGTTCATGTATTTTAGACGTGCGTTCGCATATTTGAGTATAATGTTCACATATTTGAGTATCATGTTCATGTATTTTAGACGTGTATTCGCATATTTAAGTATCACGTTCACGTATTTGAGATGTGCGTTCACATATTTGAGTATAATGTTCACGTATTTTAGATGTGCGTTCACATATTTGAGTATAATGTTCACGTATTTGAGTATCATGTTCATGTATTTTAGATGTGTGTTCACATATTTGAGTATAATGTTCACGTATTTGAGTATCACGTTCACGTATTTTAGATGTACGTTCACATATGAAGTACTTGTATTCACGTATTTGAGTATCATGTTCACATATTTTAGATGTACGTTCACATATGAAGTACTTGTGTTCACGTATTTGAATATCATGTTCACATATTTTAGATGTACGTTCACATATTTGAGTACAATGTTCACGTATTTGAGTATCATGTTCACATATTTTAAATGTACGTTCACATATGAAGTAGTTGTGTTCACGTATTTTAGATGTATGTTCAGATTAATGCTGTCAAATTCCTACACACATATATGTAATGCTATCGAATTTGCACAATTGTAAAGCATGATCTCTCTCTATATATAAAATTATAAAATGACAAGTTGGGCTATATAGTGCAAACAAATGCAGCAAGCTGCATTTGTAAGATAATTCGATGGAGACAGTAAGTAGAGATAGAGAAAAAAGTTGATTGCTAAATTTCTAATACATTCAAGTTCATGCATTATATGACGCATAAGTAAGTGTAAATAAGTTTAAATATGTGATATAGTTTATTTTGTCTGTTTCATTGTTCACGTTTTCTCTTTGAGTGCTCACATATTTGATGAGATTGTTCACATATTTTTCGTCGTGGTTCACGTATTATTAAAGATGGTACATGAATGCGGATTAATCCCGTTCACATATTCCCTGCCTCTGTTCACATATTCCATGCCTTTGTTCACATATTTCATATATCTATATGTTCACATATTTAATGTCTTTGTTCACATATTTCACGCCTATCTTCACATATTTCATGCAGGTGTTCATATATTTCACGCCTATGTTCACATATTAGGCTTACACGGTATGCCTAGTGTGGTGGTGTTTGGTGCTAAATGGGTTATTAGTAATGGTCGGACTATACATTTTTACTTAATGTTTCGCTATCCAGTTAGTTTAAGAGAATATGGATTGTCGAATACTACCGAGTTTCAAGCACTCTTTAAGTGGTACGTTTACTTTCATTCGCTAGTCTTTAGGATCGCTTTTTGATGACCATTTCGGATTTGGACTCACACAACTAGCTTGCCCCTTCAGCACTTCCAAACATGGGAGATGGTACTGTAGGTAATATTGACGATGAAAAGAAATATATTAGAATGGGCTTTGCAAAAAGGCCTGCAACAAGTCAAAACTCCACTGATTTCTCATTTAGTAGATGTTACAACTTGTTTGCAAATTTGTCAAACAGCTAGGCAATTGGGAACTCGATAAAATGCTCATCATAGTCAACCAAATACATTAAAACACACAACACTAATTTTTTTTTCCTTTTTCCAGTTTGATCCCTGGGATTTATCTATCAAATTTTATAGCACTGCTTGGTGACCCATAGGGTTTTTATATGATAAACTCCCTCTATAAGCTTAAATCAGAGCACTGACCCAATGAATTAAAAAGCCAAAACATGTTATTCTCAGTACAATAAGAAGAGAAACAAAAACTACCAAAGGGAAAGTGACTCCAGATTGTGGTCAATGCCATACGAACACAAGAAGGGAACAACTTGAATTAACGCATATCAGATCATTCTAAGGCTAGCACAGTCGCTCTACCTTTGGATCATCTCCCTTCTTCTGTGACAATTGCATCAACACCTCCACACACTCGGCGAACTTGCGCGATTGGAACAGCATCGCAGCTTCCTTTGCGAGCGAAGATGCGACCGATAGAATGTCGTCCTGGTCCGCCACCAGAACACCATCTGTAGTCATAGCCATCAACGAAGACGAATCTCGAGAATCCATATAGCAGATCAAGAAAAATCATACCACTGAAGCTGAAAACCGCAGGGAAAGAATCAAAGATAGAACCCTAACACCACACCACTATAACAAAGCCTGTCTTTATCTAGCAGAGCAAGAATCAATCAGCAATCGAAGCACCAGATGCAGATGAACAAAGAAAAAAAACCCAAAACCCTAGATTTCCAAATGGGCAGATAATGCTGCAATTCCCCTATGCCGAAGTTCAAATCCCTTCGTGGGAGAGGTAGAGGACGAAGATATGAAGAAGATTGAAGGAATGAGGTGAGAGAGGGAGTGAGTGAAGTAGAAGATAACGAGGAACGAAGAGGAGGATTACGATTTCGAGGGAATGGGAAGAGCGTTTTGCCCCAAAAGCTTCTTCTAAAGCACGCTGAGAAGAAGATGAAATAAACATAATGTGTAAAATGACCAAACTGGCCCCGCTTCCTTAAACAATAACGAGAGAAGATATTCTAATCCTGGTCGTCCATTTAAACGATCTAACGGTTGCAATTTGTTCGTAATTTTTAGGATAATCTTTGTTTTTATTTGAACCGGTGCCTAATAAATATGGATAGCAAAATAAATAAGATAGAGATATAAATGCTAACTAATTGATATGGAATCATGTCCGCCTACAATTGCCCCCTCCGGAACCCTATACGGCTATACGCGTGTACCTTGTACTATCCCATGTATAGGGGCCGGAGCTTAAGCGGTGAGTGGCCATGCGGATTAGGTGCTCTCATTCGTATATTCATACATTCATACAATCATATATTCGTATATTCGTATATTCGTACATCCGTATTCCATAAATACGGGATCCGTGCAACTCCTACGCATGCGTATCGTAGGGCCTTCGTCTACCAATGGCTCGGGCTTAACCCCTTCAAGTACTTGATTCTAGTATTGCAAAACAAGAAAACATGAGGATAAAAACAAGAAAACGTTTCCGCGCGGATTTAAAAACAAAACATGTTTGAAATGTCGATGAGTTAGGAAACAAAAAGGCGGGCGCCCTTGGCAATATGTCGAATAGTACTTGAATCATTGGTAGAACTTCTTTTTTATAGCGATGTTTTAAGTGCAAAGCACTAGCCCATGTGCCCCCGTCCTAATTCCGCAGCCATAACACACGGGCCCTTCCGAGCCTTGCCATTATCGGGATGCGCTCCCCATGGCCAATCGAGGCATCGCGTTGCCAACTCGGAAGGTTTGTGGCCCTCGTGGGTGTGCGCATCGCAACATGACCCACTAAGTGGCGCTCCGTAGGACGCTCGGCATGTCTTGGTGGTTTTCCCCTTGCACCTACCGCGGTCGCGGCCTGGCGACCCGCGGTCACGGCCTAACGACCCGCGGTCACGGCCTGGCGACCCGCGCTCGCGGTGTGCCGCCCGTGCTTGCGGTTCGTTCCATACGACTCTTCAAGGCTCTTTGAGGGTTCCCCGCGCCCGTGGCTCCCAGTCCTGCGCCCTCGGCTTCTCGTAGCCGGATTCGAACCAAATAGCGTGTTTTGAAGTCGGTCAAGGCTGGTCTTTCGATGTCGGCTCTGGGCATGCAAGTTGACGTCATGCTGCCCCCGCTCGACAGACCACCCTGCGACTCTTTCGCGGAGGTTCGATTTCGTCAGCAGAGATTGGAGCGGGTAAGCGGTTACTGCAGGGGTCAGATGCTCCTACCACGCGAGCCTTGGTGTCCTTACCCCGCTGTGGGCATACCGTCGTTCTTGGGAGGGTGCTCGGAACCCGCAATCTCTCTATGAAAGCAATCTCTTTCATAGGAGGGCCGGTTGTCCCTTCGCAAACCCCTTTTCGTATTCAGGTTCGAACCCGATTTCGAGCCAATTGGAGTGAGTTTCCAGCATTGGCTCCTGAGGACGAAAGATGGTGCGCTCTCTAAGCTTTCCGACACATCTTGAATCGTCCTGATCGGATGACCGTAGCTCACGAACGAGCCTGCACAATAAAGCAGTGCGACGCTGTCACTAGAGCAAGACTGCTCTGTTTTAGGCCGCGATTTCGATGGCTCCAAGATCGCTCTTTCCTCTTTCCATTGATGTATGGATCGTCCGATTCCGATGCGTGTAGCTCCTGGACGACTGGTCGGAAGTTTGCCTCGCCATCCTGTCCGTGAAACAGGTTGCGGTCTCTTGCGGCGCGATTTCGACCCGGATGCAGCGAGTTTCCGGTTCTGATGTGTGAACGAGAAACGTAGCATTCGGAGTCTACTTTCCAGCGCTTCTTGAATCATCTCGTTCCGACCACCGTGGAGCTCACACGGACTATTACACCGTCGTAGGTTCCGCGTTGATCGTTGAGCGGCGATCAAGCCCTTCGACCCTATGAGCCCGATCTCTTCCCGTCATATCGCTCGTCGGTCCCGCGACATCTCTCAGCCCGACCGCCTCTCTCGTTCCGCGCGCACCGTTCTGGTGGGCTAGCGAGCTATCGTGGTCATGCGAAGGCTCTTGGATGCGAAGGGACGAACGATCATGCTCACGATCTCTTGCCCCGGTGGACTCCGAGCCTTCCCAAGATCCAACACTTGCTTCGTCGTGCCCCTGCGTCGTACAACACAATGGATTGGACCAACCGCTCGCCCGCACCGGGCTCTAGCAATTGATCGCGTCGTGAGGGCCGATGGGCGCCGTCGCAAAGGATCGGACCGACTGCTCGCCCGCAACGGATTCTAGCGATCGATCGTGTTGTGCGGACCAATGGGTGCCGTCGCTCCTACGTGATCCGGCTCCATGTATTGCGGCTCAATCGGTGGCGCGGAACTAATCAGGAGCCGGGTGAAGGGCTCGACTAGGCCGGAAGCGTACCGCGCGCTCGTCCGCAGCGCGGGGCAAAAGAACTTGATCTTTGGACTGTGCTTTTCGTGCCCAGTTTTGACTGACTTCGAGTAGGATTCTTGCTTCGACCTCTGAAGATAATTTGTAGCTTATCTCCTCCTCTTTCCGGCGATATGCGGATCGTCCAAATCCGACAAGCGTAGCTCCCGGAAAGTGAGTCGGAAGCACGATCGGCAATCCTGTCAGTCTCCGACCCGCGGTCGCGGGTGATGGACCCGCGGTCGCGGTTTGCCCCAGAACAAAGGTTACGTTCTCTGGAGCGAAACCGCGCCCGCGGTTCTGCCCCAGACTGCGATTCTTCGCGAGCTCCTCCTTCCTCGCCGCCTTGCCTGCGTCTGCCACCGCGCTCGCGGTTATAGTGCAGCTCACTCCTGGCGACGAGCGAAGACTTGTGCGGTGGGATCGGCTCCGATCCCGAGACCCTCTTCCGAACTTGCGCCAAGTTCGTTACGCCGTGGGCCCGCGCTCGCGGGACCTTGGACCGCGCACCGCAAGTCCAGGTGTCCGATCCCGAAACCCTCTTCCGAACTCGCGCCGAGTTCGTTACGACGTGGGCCCGCGCTCGCAGGGCCTTGGACCGCGCACCGCAGGTCCAATCATCCAATCGTTTAGGGTTTCATCGACGGCGTGACCCAGCTCGGTTGGGGTAACGGATCGGACCGACCGCTCGCCCCGCCCTGGGCTCTAGCGATCAGTTCCGTATGCTCATACGTATATCCCTGCGTTACGCACACGCGATTGTCATTAGAGTTGCCCCCAATCTGGGGTTTTCATTGGATCGACAATCAACAATGATTTTTGATTAGGGCAACCTCTTGGATTGAAAATCCAAGGTTCGATTTAGCGAGGTGCGCCACCGAATCCCGTACTTGATTAGTTGATTCAGACCTTGCAATGCTATGACTCGAGTCCCCATGGGTCTGTGTGATGAAGACGCGCACGTGACGGTCATTAGAGTTGCCCCCAATCCTAGGGTTTTCATTGGATCGATAATCAACAATGATTTTTGATTAGGGCAACCTCTTGGATCGGCAATCCAAGGTCCGATTGCGATGTGGTCTATCATCCCGAGCGAGTATCGGGTTCAACACGCGTTGGGATTCGTTCTCCGAGCGAATTTCGGAGATGGCGTGCTCTGGCCTCGACCCGCGGTCGCGCGTGGCGACCCGCGGTCGCGGGCGGCGGACCCGCGGTCGCGGCTCTGGGGTTGCGCCAAGCGAATCGCGCGATTCGCATGGCGCGATTGCCCCAGGGTTGTCTCGCCGTTTCGTCCGGCGGCTGTCTCGATCCGGACCTGTGGACAAGCGATCCATAGCCTTCTCGGATCGGTTCTCGTATAGGGTTTACGAAGGTCGAAAACCTGTTCGTTCCCCACGGACGGCGCCAAATGTTAGTACACAAAATATGCCATGTACAAGTTTCAACTCCTTCTTCAATGACCTTCTTCTCCAAGCTTCTTCTCCCAGCCTCTTCACCTTCAATGACCTGCAAAACAATGGACCAAGGGGCGAGCGACCCCTAATCCACCTCCTATGCTTAAGTCAGAATAGGTACAATGTCGATTAAAAGGCGTCAGGCAGAGCAATGACTTAGAACCTAGAGCTTACCTTCCACATGGTATACATGTGTATTTATAGAGGAGAGGGACAAAGGGGGGCGCACGCCTAGGGTTAGGGCGATGCCTTGCTCCCTAAGTCAACCAAATATCCTATCCCAAGCGAAGATAAGATTCTCCTCCATAAATAATATCCTAACTAGAGTAACTACCCTATTAAAGGATAAAACATAATAAATATGGATAGCAAAATAAATAAGATAGAGAAATAAATGCTAACTAATTGATATGAAATCATGCCCGCCTCGTGTGCTTTCTTTCTCTTTTCAAACACATGAAATTCAAAATTTGCAGCTGTATGGATTAAATTTCATGTTGCTGTCATGTTTATTCTCTAGCTGTGTCAAGTTAGGGAGGTTTGCACGTGAAATTCTTGGGAGACCCATCCAGATTTTCGCAAGTATGGCCATAATTATTGATTAATTAAGATACTCACAAATTGTTCTGACCCAAAAAAATACTCAATTGAAGGTCAATTATATAATTAGTCCAAGCACCAGCTGAGTCATAAGTTCACCATACCTTATCATCGTAGCTTAAGTAGTACTATAAGATAAGTCTACACCTTAGATTCAAAACATATGCTAATTAAAAGTGATATATAGAGAAGAGAACCTTACCCATACATTGAGGCTCGCTTTGTACGTAGACTAGTTTAATAATAATACTACTACAATACATATCTTATACCCCGAACGTATGATATGCTCTGTACACGTGCGAGCTTCCTTACCAAATTTACTATAACACATACTACGTACTTAACTTTTACTTAATTATCAGAAAATAAAAGACATGGATCATTTTACTTTACTTAGAAGGGGAAATTAAACATCTTACTCTCTTCATCATCCATCTTCCACGGCGAGTAGTAGTCCCATAACGCGGATCCAGGGCAAGAGAAGTTACTTGATTGTTCAGTAGTACTAGACATGGGCTTTATAACTTCCTCTGATGAGCTTATGTCTCTCCATATGTCATCCATGGAGTACACTTGTTCTTCAGGGATTCCTGTTGTTGTACTCGTCTCGGTGTTGGCCTTGTAGTCTGAGTTGGTGTCGTTGATATTGTTTGATGAAGGAGGCGAAAAGGGCGACACACATGATGACGAGGATGGTGATGATGATGAGGATGATGTCTTCTTCTGTTCTTGTGCCTTCTTTCTCATGTGGGTTCTCCAATAGTTCTTTATCTCATTGTCTGTTCTTCCTGGTAATCTCCGGGCAATCCTAGACCATCTGCGCGCATGATCACAAGAATTGTTGTGATCCTCATAATTAAGAGCATTCACGTAGTACGTACTATTAGACGTGTGGGTGACCCAGATACAAATCCGGTGGGGTTCCATCCTAAAATCATTTGGCGATAGGAGGAGTAACCACCATCCTATATACTAGGCAATTAAGGAAACAAACATATAGTATATTAGATGGAGATTTGAATTAGACCTGTTTCCCAACTGAAAATGAAGTTCCAACACAAGCTTCTCTTCATGTGGAGTCATCTTTCCTCTTTTGAGGCCCGGGTGAAGGTAGTTAACCCATCTTAATCTGCAACTTTTACCTGTTCTTTTTAAGCCTATGAACAGAGTTACCATGCCAAAAGAACACAAAGGAGGGTTAAGCAACTCTGATCATAGTAAGTCAGGCTCATTCTACTAAAAAGCTTTACCTATATTTTGTCTCCCGCCACCTTCAAACCTGAAACATTTGCTATAAAATCCCATCTTCGATCCCCAAACAAGCCAACAAAGCAGACCAGTTGAAGGTCTTCTTGTTCTGTCCAGGGACCCTTTTTCGTTTCCTCTTGCACCATTTTCTTTTCTTTCTTTTGTGTGTGTGTGTTTTGAATCTTGATTTACTTTAGTTATCTTCTTGAGGAGTTGTTTTGAGAATTTGGTGGTATTTATACAAGAATTTCTCTATAGTTCTCAAGTGATTGAGATAATTATAATAATGGCCAGTGTGTGGTGATTTGTGACTGATATTTCATCTTCACCGTACATGTGTTCTCCACTAGACTGACTGTTTTTTGATTGGTACCTTGTGCTTACTGATGTAAGCCACTCACTCTCACGGAGATAAACATAAAACATGCATGGGGCAATGTTTTTTTTTGTTTCTTTGAGTCAAGACTTACTGTAAAAAAGTAATTATACTTGTATCATTTCTTGTAGGGCAGTAGGGGATTTGAGTTTTCTTGTTTTGTTCTTATGATCTCTGAGTTCTTCAGAAATAACTTCACAAGTATTGTATTTGTACCTACCTAATGTCTCTTAATATTAGTGTGTTGAAATTGGTAAGAATACAAAAAAAGAAAAAGAAATTAAATACGGAGTGCAATTCATGAAGTGTAGCAGTTTCTCCTTGTTGCTTGTAGTGTGGCAGTTTCTACATATCTTGCAACTTAGTTTACAAAGTTTCATATGCTATTAAACAATAATATTCCTTTTGATATTTTGTAACGGGAGATCGAACGATAACAATAAAACAAGAACGACACAAAGATTTACGTGGTTCGGTAACGCTGTATTCAGTGACGGACGCAGAACGGATTTAAAGGGGGGCATACCTCGTGTACGAGATCCAATTATTCAAGAATAATCGACAAATTTTGTTACTCAATACTCTTACATATTAAAAAAAAAAGGGTACTTATTTCTCAAAAAACAATACAGTGTGTATAAAATCTAATTTATGCAATAAATAGCTAGTTTATAAACAAAAATTGGAGAGGAATGCATTAAATTTGAATAAAAAAGCAAAATGGTGTTATAGGGCATTGAATCTTCGTGAAATTAAAACAAAATTAAGCATCAAACCATCTAGACTAGTTGATTTTCATGTTATATTCATACAAATTTAATTAAAATATATTTAAATTTAATCTAAAATTACATATATATACCGTTAATTAACCCGACGGGAGGTCCGTCTATGGTTGTGTTACCTACGTTCACGGGCAGAGAAACGGTATATTATTATGGAAAACTGAATTCGGATTACAGAACTCTAGGTATTTCGAGAGCTTATATAGTTACAATTATGGGCCGTAAACCCAAAACTGATTACGATAAGCCCAGAAACAAAAAACACAGTGTACCGTTTGACCCGGGGGCTACTCCGCCACCCGGACCCCCGTAATACCTGTCGCAGTGTGTGATTCAGATTCAAGGCACATTAACAGATATACTGTACAATACAATACAATGTTGAGAAATTGCTATTCTCACGCCTTAATGCAAGTTGAGGATCTGTGGTGCCATCTATCTCGATCTTGTAGTGTTAATGGAGGTGTGGAGGCCACAGATATATGGTGAAGGTACAAGAGAAAGAACATAACGACAAATTTCATAAAGGAAGCAGCAGGGGCGTGGTCTTTATAGTGGAATTCTTATTTTCATTGATTTTTATACTTTCCTTTTTGAATAATAGTATATAATATGTGAAGATAAGGTATGAGAAATTGATGTTAACTGTTTCATGACAGATGACAATTTTTTCACATAGAAGAATCCATATAACTTCCTCAGGGAAAGGAATCGTGTTCTGGCTTTAATAAAGTCCAGTGGGCTGCTAGATACAGGACTTGTTGTGCCATACATCCAACTAATATTTGACAATACAAGTAGTGGTACCTATACTAACATTATACTGTACATAATATGTAACTTTTCCGACTTTTGACATGAGAATTCATCTTTCACACACCTCTTCAAGTGATCGACCTACAATTGTCGAGTTTAATCGATACGGACCTAGGCTAGATCCAATACCGTGATCGATAAAGTTGGATAGATAAAGGAATTTGTCCGTTCAAGGGCACTTGTGCAATTAGCTAGCTCTTGAGTCATGGCATTATTGACTATTGTTGGAAGTGGCTTATCTTATCTATCATTCAAGTTGTGGGATATGTCACCAGCAGTACTCTTGCTCTCTCATTCTCCATCTTATAAAAAATCAGCTGGCCTAGCTTGCTTCATGTGTGAAATGATTGCCCACACACGTTTCGATCGGCTAGTATAAATGCAGCTCCGCCTCTCTGTACGTACAAAAGGAAGTCCATGGATCCATGATCATGCTTTATAGCTTTGTTGAAAGTTTTAGACTTTTGGGCCCTTGTTTTTTCTGGGTGCGCGATGCTCGGTTCTTGATTCTGGTTGACTACTATGCTTTGTTTGTTTTTATAAAGTTGGCCATGGGGAATTCTTATATATGCTGATATAATGCACATTAATTGTTTGATTATGAAAAGGAGAATGAGACTGGATCTCTCAATAATATAGTCTTGTTGCTCATGGGTTTGAGGGTCAAAATACAAGCAAAACACACAAGCGAAACCCTGGCTAAAAACTAGGAAAAACGCAACATACACTTCGGGAAGACGTCGATTTTAGGCTGAATACAAGCACAGAGTCAGCTAGATATAGAACAGTCTTGAGTGATCCCGTTGTTCTTTCAAATGGAATAAATCGATGAGATATATGGCAGAAGATTGAATTGGGTTCCATCCAAATTCTTATAATAGTATTATGTGAGTCCGACTTATCAAAAAGATTGTATTTGTGGTAGCTAATGTTATCAGTACTGTTTTACAGCACAAAACGTGTGGCACCAATGCAACTAATCAATAAGAGCGCTAGGATAATTGGCTTAGTGTAAATGTGAATCTTTCGCCATCACTCCTTACTTTAGGGATATAAATTCAATTAAAAGAGCAGGAAGATTTTGCAAAAGTTGGACCACATTTCATGTATAGTGTGGATGCCACTTGGTGATGATATTCATCCCACCCAAAGCAAACAAAAAAAAAGGGGAAAAAGAAAAAAAATACAGGTATAACGCAGAAGTGAAAATATTTGTTTTTTGATGGAAAAGTAGTTAAATTCTTGTAGTTATAATAAAAATATTGATCAAGAAGAAGCTGTGGTTCATTGTTGCTATATAAGTATGTTTTTCAATACAGTAGAGTAGTAATTTGAATTGGTATTTCTTTCAGCACTTAGGGCTTCTACAATGTTGTATATATGACTAATTGTATATTATTGTTGTGTGCATTGTGCAGCGTCAAAATCATGCTCATTGCCATGCGTATAACCAAAATATGAAAATGACAGGGCCACTCCATTAGTGGAAAGCTGTGCTGCAAGTGTGAATAGATTAGATATGTTAATGTGATTATATGTCTAGTGATTTTGCATAGCTACATATATTATTTTACAAGGGCGCATGATAATATAAGATAAAAGACAGTAGTAGATTGACGCCAAATGCTTTTTTCTTTCCAATCCCCTTCTCTTTCTGTAATACTACTATCTTCTTTTCACAATTTTAGTTTCGGTTAATTAGTTAGTGGTTTGTGCAAAGGGTAAACAAAGAAAACCTTGTTAATTCCTAATTTGGGGGTTAAGAATCTTGGATCATAAGTGGTAAAACTTCTTCCACTTCTCAATTAAGAGAGGATGGCTTTTCTTCTGTTGTATGATGTGTGATTAAAGCTAAACATGATTAGCTTTGTTCTTTCTTTCCAATTTACCAAGTACGACAAATATATAGTACGTTTAGGGATTTCTAGATACAACCACCTTCTTGGCAGTTGACCTACGTACGATTAATTTGTAGGAAATGTTTGAAGAGTTTTTCTGTTCAGGGTTTTGTACGTGCTCCCAAAATCAAATGCACCTTACAGGGTATTGATTAGGAGCTCGTGGGATGAGTCATGGGATCAAAGTTGCATCAACTCAAGAACAAGTTGTGTAATTGTATTTCCACGTGTATGATAGCTATCCTCTAATTTCATTAAGTTTATCTTTTTGCACTATTTAAAGAGGAAGAATGCGCATGAGTTTCGAATTTAGGGCGTTATCAGCTAGCTGACTTTTTATTTTTTTAAAACTAGAGATTGAGTATTATCTTTGATTTAAAAATTGAGAATTATTTCTCTGTTATCGTGCAGAACAACGTAAGCCTCTGCATTAGACGTTAAGGCTGTTGGGTCACCCCCGTCAATCCATAATAGTATTATAAATTTGGGTTTATTTATTAGTACATATACAGACTATTTTTTTTTTGGTCGGATACATATACAGACTATAGACGACATGCATATGTAACATTGCCGCCTAAAGAATTCATGGCATTACTCATTAGACTAATGTCCTAGTTATGAATGAATCGTAGTTGTAAATGGCCTACTCTCTCTTAACTACATTTTACCTGTTTTGTTTTTTTTATTACTATGGGCCAAAGATAAGCGGATCAATGGGCCTGTTATCGGCCCAATTAACAATCTCTTACCGTGAATGATGATCAAGATTCAAGATGCATGCTAATGCTTACTGAGCATGACAGGGTAAGGCCGAATTGTAGGAATTTAGCAACAAAGATGGCGGAAACAGAGAGAAGTACTGCACTTACAATACAAGATCTCCAAGTTAATTGCATTTGCATGAAAAGATCTGCAAGTTGATTTCATAAGAGACAAGGCTCAGAGAAGCTCTAATATCACGACGTTCCATGAGCCAATAAAAAGGGATCAAAATCCCTACAGCATCTCTTGTTTCCTAGCTTAATGTTAAACCACTACAAGCTACACAGTGTCGGAAAAAATGGCACAAGCTCATTCTACATTAACCAAGAGTTACCTGGACAAAATATACTCTATCCTTCTTCTGCTCTTGGGGGACACATTTTTAAGCTTGATTCACCTCGCCCATTGTTAGCTGTCCCAAAGATAGACTCTGGCTTAGATTAATCTCCACATTAAAAGTACTAAACACTAAAATTTACAGGGGAAAGAGAAGAAGAGAACCTGTGGGATTTTCTTTTCTCTACTGGTCATACCCAAGAAGAAAGTTTCCTGCCACAGTTTCTTGACATGGTCTGGGATTCTGGAGTCTTCTACAAATGGGCTCCAATTGTCTTCCCCTGACCTACTATTGATCAGCCTCCACTTTAACTTTTCTGGAGGATTGGATATGTCAAAATGTTCCAATTTCACAATCTTATCCGTAAGGTAACTTCTCACTTCTGGCACGGATTGGAACTTCATTCCCGTAAGTGGCTCGATAAAATACTGCAAAACGAATAATAAGGAAAATCACTTCCTTCCTACACACAGAGGCATATAAGCAAACACCCAAGTTTTACTTAGTTGAAGACCGGTGAAAGAGGGTTTATCTGTCCCAAGACATTGAAAAGCAGAAAAGGCATACTCGGTCAGTTATCAAGCCATGTTTCCTGGGAACATCCTCCAGAATCCAGCCATCAGGAAGCTCGGAAGACAATTTATGTTGCACAGCAGTGGGGACAGCATCTTTGTTTCTTTGGGCCATTTCTAACTCATCTGGCTTCCACATCTGAGTATAGATTTACATCAGAACAAACAAGACCCTTTTATATATATATCCTTTTGTTCATACTTGATAGTAGTGCACTAATACATTTGAATGAAGGGGGGGAAAATTACATAGAAAAGATCAACTCCTTTTTTTTTACCTTGCCATTGTAGACAATCCTCCTTACTGTTTCCAAATACACAGCACCGTCCTAAGAAAACATGAACAAAAGCAAAGCATAAGTATACGACCAGGGGAATAAATAGAACAAAAAATTGTGAAGATTTAGAGATTACATCCTGAGTATTTGATGCTTTGGCCAAGGATTCGTCTCCATCTAAATACCTCTTGACAGACACAAGCGACCGAAACTTCCTCCCGGTGTTGGGTTCGTAGTAGTACTGAAACATTGGAGAAAATAACATATGATGAACAGAAAGGCCAACCCTTCCATAGTAACACTACAAACAGTTCATAGTTCAGCATTGTTGAGATAAGAAGCCATTCCATTTACACATTACAAGGTACATCTATAGGCCAAAGAAAATACATCTAACTAACAATTAAAGATGATTAAGAGGTTTCTAAACCAAGAACTATTACTGTCCTTTGTTCTGAAATTATCATGCCCTGAGTCCAGTGTGGGGTTCATACTACTACTGAAACAGTGCAGGCAGTAACATACTTCCATATATAGCAACACTAAAAACACTTCATGACTTAAAATGGCTGAGATAAGAAGACATAATCATATACAGATTACAAGCTATAGCTATAGGCAATAGAAAATAGATGTAATTATTCATGACAATTGTAAGAGGTTTCTGTAAGAGAATGACTTAACATGGCAAGAAATCGTTTCTTGTCGATTTACATTACAAGCTATAGCTATAGGCAACAGAAAAATGGTTGACTGATCGAAACAGCTCATGCAAAAGCTAGCTCACGAAGTGTGGAATCCATACAAGTTCAGACAAAGTCTACAACATATAAGCTCATAGCTTACAATTGAATCATCAAACTGTGTATTACAAGCAATACGACGAAAAAAGATGTTCAGCAATTGCATTAATCAGTGATAATCAACACAATAAACCCTAGGTCATGAGCATGTATAAGCAAATGCTATGCAAGATCCACCACATTACAACATCCCTGAGTAGCGCAATTGACCTAGTTCCTCTAGCAGGGCGATGAACCCTAGGTCATGAACATGGTGGACCGATCGGAACAGCTCATGCAAAAGCTAGTTCAAGAAGTGTGGAGTCCATACAAGTTCAGACGAATTCTATAAACATATAAGCTCATAGCTTACAATTGAATCATCAAACTGTGTATTACAAGCAATACGATGAAAAAAGATGTTGAGCAATTGCATCAATCACTGACAATCAACACAATAAACCCTAGGTCATGAACATGTATGAGCAAATGCTACGCATGAACCACCACATTACAACATCCCTGAGTAGCGCAATTGACCTAGTTCCTCTAAGAGGGCGATGAAATAGGAAACTGGAAGTTGAACAATTGAGTGGCGTGAGGGAGGCTGGAACTCAGAAAGAGATTCACAATGTGCACTCGCAACCAGCAAAATCTCGAAGTCAAGAATGGAAAACGGTAAGAGCAGTACAGATCAAGAAAACAACGGAGCAATTATGAGAGCACGCAACAGGAACAGGCGGAGAAGAGAAAGAGTGAAAGGTGACCTTATCAGGAGTTTGGTTGACAGAGCTCCGAGGGCGGGGTCTGACCTCCACCACCCAGCCATCGGGGAGTTCGAAGGGCCTAGCGGCGGCCACGATCTCCAACGGCCGGTGGTCGGCGGCCTGAATTGACTTCTCTTCAGGGGAAGAGTTCGAGATTTGACGGTTCTTGCTTATCCGGTCGGAGGATCTCGACATTTCCCCCTGCACAATTCACCCAAAGCTTCACAAACTTACGCCAATAATGGAGTCCGCCTTCAACACTGATTTGCCCTAACAAAAAATTTGCAGCTCAAGTAAGGCCATGTATAATTACATATAAACTATACAATTTTTTAAAGTTGTTTTCCATGTTATATTTTTTTTCTCCATCTAAAACCAGAATTTAAAATTGGGATAAATTATGCGAAATCACCCACATAAGAAATCTTTGCACAATAAAACCCCTAAATTAATAGGTGAAGAACACTAGTTTCAAAACTAAAATCCTAAAGAAAAATAAAAATAACCTCATTTAACAAAATCATAATTTTTGAATGAACATGAATTACTAATATATTTTTTTGGCAATCTTCCTCCCTCTGGTCAAATGAGCGTTTTATTAATGAAATAAAAAAACGATTAAGTAGTCATTAAATGGGAGCCCAACCTCTAACATCATGTAATAAAAACACATGAGAAAGTAAGTAGTCTGTTAGGGCTCAAAAAAAAAAAAATTTGTTACAGAATTAGCTTCACGATAAATATAGCAAAACTAAATGATCCAATTCCTACTAATTAAGTTTTATCAGCAAAATACCAGACTAGCAAATGGATGACTACGCTTCATAGCTCGACCTAAAAGAAGAACCACTTACTGTGAATCAACTTCTACACGGACCCTCATGTAGCCCTTGTCTCCATCTTTATAAAACTCCCCATAATTGGGTTCATAGGAATCTATAAATCCTTACATTGTGCACAAAACCCACCTACTATCTTCTGTCACCACTTGCCCTCAGACTGGAGCACCATCCCATCACCTTAAATTTTGCTTACCAAAAGAAAAAATCTTCTATCACCATCTCTAACACAACAGATAACTACAGGTTCAACCTTTGACCAACACTTAGAAGAATTGAAATAAAAAAATCGTCACTAACTATATCCGATTAAGTTGGTGCAAAATCATAACTAGCATTCCCAATGATGAGCATAAAGTTCACTATAAGGCATAACCATTACCAACGGCAGGCTTATGCATGAGTTGCACATGGGTCGAGGTCATTCCAATCGAAAAACGATCTGGAAGAGAGAGTTAAGCCCATCCAACAAAATCAAAAGGAAATAGGGGAAAAGTTGTCTTTTTTGGTGTTTTTATTAGTATTTCCTTAATTGCATTTAATTAAATTGTGTAATTTAGAATAATAAATATTGACCCCAAAGAATTAGAATAATATTTTAATTTTGAACGAATATTTTTAAGAATTTAATAAATATTACTCCCTCCGTTTGTAAATATTTGATGTTTTAGCATTTGAACCTGAAATTAAGAAAGCTTATAAAATTACTTAATTATTCCTATTAAATTATTTTAATTTCTAAAATTCTAAATCAATATTTTCTTATTCTACACAACGTTTGAGGAATTTATAAAGGGTAAATTTTGAATGATATGTACGTAAAATTGTATAACGTCAAATATTTTCTAACATGTACAATAGGCTAAAACCTCAAATATATCTAAACGGAGGGAGTGACAAATTCATTAAACCTGCAATTTATTAAAACTAGTATAAATAAGTATATTTAATAAGATAAACTGTGATATAAGTATAATAAAAACTAAGAGTATATATATATAATTGTGGTTTGAGAAATAAATAGGTATATGAAATGGGAAAAGTAAAAGAATTTCCTAAAAGGGAGCCGTTCTCTTCTGATCGTGGACCGCCCTTCATATTCATCCCAAAAAGATAAGATTATGAGATTTTTTTGATAAGGTAATAACTAGGGGTCTCGTCTATGGGGAGGACCTAGAACATCCTTTCGGGTGAAAAGATTTAGTTCTTGATGATTCTCAATGCGATCAAGGGAGGTTGTGACCCAATTTTGCGATTTTATCAGCCACGACATTAAGAACCCTATTCACATGCTTGATCCCAACTGACTCAAAACCTTGGAGAAAATCCCAGATGTTCAAGATCAGTAAGTCAATTTCTCAAGGACACTTTCCTGTACCCTTGGTAGCTTCAATAACCATGAAGTGTCACCTTCAATTTCTATCTTTTTGAATCCAAGTTGTTTGGTTTTCCTGACTCCATTTCATAGACTGATGGCTTCCGTTATTAGAATTGAGTTATGACCATGCTTCATAGCCCCCATGCTAATCACTTTTGATATATGATTTCTTAGAACAAATCTCGATGAGGTTGACTCATCGTTGAGTTTCGAACCATCAAAGTTAAGTTCAATGTATCTGTTTTTTGTTTTTTCCCATGTTGCGTTTTGATTTTTCCGTTTTGGCTTGCTCAAATTTCTTACACCAGTTTCCTCGTCTTCTGTATATTTCTTTGACCTTTTCCAGTTAATAATTCGATTTCAGATATATTGGCCATGTCTGTGATTGCATTATCAGGATCTTGTTGGAACACCTGTAAGTTCCTTTAATACCACAAGCACCACCATATAGTGGCGAGCTCCGTAAACATTTTTGTACCTAGCAATTGGTTTATATCTGTTATTATTTTTCTGGGCATTTTGTCTATGGTATCATAATTTTGTATTGCTGATTTGCTATTATTGGGTTAAATTGTTGGGTAATGCACTACGTGCGTGGGCAATACACGAACAGATGCCCGATGTCTTCATTTGCTCACTTGCTCATTTGCACAATGTGCAAGCTTGGGGAACTGCCACACATTTTGCTCGTAACCTATCCTTAGTCGGTAGACCATTCATGTCTATCTTCTAAAGAAAGTTCTTAACTTTTGGGAATGTATCTAATTTCCAAATCCAACTGATTGGCTCGGGTTATGTGTGACTGTTTTTGCTAGCAGATTAACGACTGGGACTGCTGAAAACCAACCGTTTTTACTTGGAGTTCAGTATAAGATTATGAGGCTTATGGTTGAGAAGAAAAAATAAAGAGAAGATCATAAATGATGTGAATTGAGAAATATTAGTAAAATAATAGGTTTTTGAGGCCCATGGTGCTAAGCACATAAAATACCTTTATTATTATTTTCACTTCTACACTATCTAAGCTCTTCTCTTTTTTCTTCCTAATGGTGAGCTTTATGAAATCCATCTATTTCTTTAATTATACATGTATTTATCTTGGTTCACTTTATCTCCCACATGAGCTTCTCTCTTCAAAGCTCATATATGAGCATTTTCATCTTGATCCAAACAAAAATCACATGATCTTTAGGTGACCTTGTAGTTGAGCTTCCCATTGGAAGTGCATAATGTGCTCATGATAAGAATGCTCAATCTTGATTCCTAATCCTGACCAAAATATAAATAAAAGAACTAACAGTTTACTAAAATAAAAGAATCACCTTACTTTTCATGTATTTCCGAGCCTTAGAGCACTCCCATTGGGAGCTTTTCTACAAAGACCATGAATAGATCAACATTAAATATGTTAATATTTGTTGGGCCCAAGGTGAAAGATCTCGAAAGATGAGCACAAGAGTGAGCAAGATCATGCAAGAGAAAGCCAATCAAACAATGCCACATGACACATAATAAATGGTTAGAATTTAATAATATCATATATAATCCCAATTAACATAAATGCTCATATTTTAGGCTTATTTTAGTTAAAAACAAAAACAAAAGATATGTGAAACCTTATATTTTTTTAATCTATCTATAAAGACTAATTTTGCATATGTTTTAATCCTTATAAAATTAAATATGTTTTGATTAATTTAGAAATGAAAGCACATGTTTTTTTTTACATAGCCACTGTTTTAATTCAAAAGAGTTACACCAAAATTTATTTATTTTATACTCACTAATACAGGATGTCGGCCGAGGAAACGCTGGAGGGACAGTATAAAGCAGGATGTCACCCACTTGGGGATCTCGACAGAGCTAGCAGTTTGCAGAGATAGATGGAGGGAGAAGATTCACGTCATGGATGGCTAGGTCCTGTGATCAGCAAGCTTTAGTTTTTGGGTCTTGCCGTTGTTTGTTTGTTTTGTGCCTTGTTCTTTTGGTTGTGTGTTTTGAGCATGTTTTTTTGGCTTAGTGTTTTTCTGTTGGGTTTTTTTTTGGACGCCCCCCTTTGCATTAGCCAGGGGTGCCTCCATCCTGACCCCCCAGATTCCCCTTAAGGGGAACTACACTGGGTATTGTTGTTGTTGTTATACTCACTAATACAAATTTTGTATAATTTTTATTCATTTTTAATCAATTTTAGTTAAGTATAAAAACACTAGAGTTATGTATGTAATTAATAAATGGGATTGAAAAATGAAAAAAAGTGAAATTATGAACTCATGGGTTCATGAATGGTAAGTGTAGAAAAGAAGGAAGGATTATGATTTATGATGATCTAGAATAAGAAAAATTAGTAAAATAAAAGTATTTATGAGTTTATAGTGACCATAAAGATTACCATTGGGAATGACCTTAAAAAATAAAAATACAAACTTTTTTATAAATTTGAAACATGGGTTGTTGAGTTTGATTGGAGGAGAAGTAGGAAGGAAATTGCCAAGAAGTTTACGAGTGATTGATTTCTTCAAATGATGATGGGACCAAGACAGGGACGTGTAACTGATCCAAGTTTTGTTCTCTGCCCGGCCACACCCACACCGTGTTTATTCCACCACAAGACTCCTCTTGACTCCTAATTCAAACCTTAATGTTGACGTACTCCATCTTTCACTTGACCAAACCTCCAATGCTTAATTGCTAAGAGTATACAAGTGCGTGGATCCAAACATGTCATATATATTAGTCTAGCTAGATGGATCCAAAACAGCCCATAATTAAAAAAAGAAAAAGAAAGAAAGGGGGAGTTTCCTAGCAGGCAGGCTAGAAACGATTACACACGGTTAGTCAACATCATCAACTCGCTTTACTCGCTATTCTCTTTTCTTCTCGATCTCTTCCTTGTTTACGTACGTTACCCGCGCGTATATATAAATACTACGGAGTACTCCTCCCAACTCGGTCAATCCAACAACACTCGTCAACTTCACTTCATATATATTCACACAAATATACTCCAGTATTCAATATTCACTAGCTAGTACCCTTAATCAGCTCATCATCTAGAGGTACGTACATAATTACTTAATCAACCGACCCAAGATACATACAACGTACGTACGTAGGATCGCGATGTGCTCGGCCGAGACCCTAGCAAGGCGAAACTGCGCCTCCATACTCCTCCACCGCCAAGCAACCGCCCTGCACACGGCCAGTGGCTTCAAGTGCAAGTCATGTGATCGGGTCTTCGGGAGCTTCCAAGCCCTCGGCGGCCACCGAGCCAGCCACAACAAGCTTAGGCTAACCGGAGAATCCGCAGGTCCTCCCGCGGTGCAGCTGAGCTTCCACGAGTGTAGAGAGTGCCGCGTCCGGTTTCCGACTGGGCAGGCCCTAGGCGGTCACATGAGGAGGCACCTCGACTACTTGAAGCCTAAGTCCAAGATTCACAAGAATCCTATTTTGAAGAGCAAGCCACGACTTGTCTTGGACTTGGACTTGAACTTCCCACCACCCGTGGAAGACTACCCTTTTTTGCAGCTAGTACTTTAGGTTAATTCGATTATACCACAGCCTAGCTTCAGAATCAAAAGTTCAATTGTACGCCATTGATGAGTTATATATTATGTACGTACAAATATATACCTTCATAATATATATTTTCTTTCTGAATATAGAGATCGAATGTATATAATCAAACAATAACACTATTTAATCAGTATAATACGGAGTAGATTTTAAAGAAGTACTCCGTAGTAATTTGAATTGTTAATCATTGTTACAAGTATTTTCTGTGAACTTTCAAATTTTATGATTAAGAGCGTCGCACCAATATATACAAGCTGAGGATGCATGAGACTAAGACAATATTGGCTCTGCATGTTTAATTTCAAATAGTTGGGTCATGTTCACGTATGTATAATGTATGAGTTGATTTATGTGTGTGGATCAGCTAGGTAGTGGATCGATGCAAGGGTATGTGAACGGGGACATGCATACAATTTAGAACCTCTATAAATTAAGAAGGGATGAGAGTATTTTATTATTTTATAGAAATATTAATTCATCGATAAATTAATATTTATTAGTTTATAAAGATTTTAGTGACAGAAGTATTTCTAATTAAATATTACCTTCTGTAGCTAATTGAAATTTAGGAAAATTAACTTAACATTTAGTGCGCTCATTTGGTTAAACACAACAAGTGTATTTCCAATGAAATAAACTCATGTGAATTAAATATATAGAAATTGTGCTTCATGAGATTTGCAAAAAAGGGTTTGGTTAAAAATATTTATTGTTAGTACACAAAATATGTCGGTGTACAAGTTTCAACTCCTTCTTCAATGTTCTTCTCCTCTACGCGCCTCTTCATCTTCAATGACCTGCAAAACAATGGACATAGGGGTGAGCGACCCCTAATCCACTTCCGATGCTTAAGTCAATAAGTGCAATGTCGATTAAAGGCGTCAGGCAGAGCGATAGCTTAGAACTTACCAGGCACATGGCAAATACATGTGTATTTATAGAGGAAGGGGAGGGGGGCGCGCACCCCTATGGGCCGATCGAGCCTCCTAGGGTTAGGGCAAGTAGCTTGCTCCCCAAGTCAACCGATATCTTATCCCATCTAAGGATAAGATCTTCATCCATAAATATTATCCTAATCTAGAGTAACTACCCTAATAAAAGGATAAAGTAGAATAAATATGGATAAGCATAATAAATAAGATAAGGAAATAAATAAGATATGCTAACTAATTGATGTTGGAATCATGCCCGCCTACATTTATCTAGAAATTAAAAATCTTCATTTTATTTGGTTGGATTTGAAATTTCATATAAATTTATACAAAATTACTAATATAACCCTAATATGTGAAATCTAGTTGGTTAATATATGGGTAAAATAATAATTTTTAATTTAATTAAATGTAAAAGAAAAAATATATTTGAAAATAATAGGGGAATTGGATCTTACCTACCCCCTATATTGGAGCTTCCTTGGATTTTGTAAATCATGTGATTTTTATAGCCAACCAAACAAGCACATAGAACCAACCAGTTATGCGATTGGAAGCACTTATCGCGTCTAGGACTCTTCATAACTATTTGGTGCAGTTCAAGTATACAACCCCATAAATGTTAGATATAATGAAAGAAGTTAAGTTTTAAGAAAAAACAAAAAACAATAAAATCATATTATACTAAGTTTTATAAGTTTTGTTATTTATATATATGGAATTTTCATATAATTATTAATTTATAATTTTATTGGGACAGTATGTTATTTTGTTATCTTATCGAAAATCGTCAACTAGTTCAAGTCAGGACAAGATAAAAGTATTAATTTATCGTGTTTACTAATGTATCGTGTATTAGTTTATAGAGGTTACAATGTATATAGTCGGTTAGCGTGGGATAAAAAAAACTCGGTTGCACACGGCCTTACATTAATGATCGCCGCCTATACATGATGTACGCACACGGCCTTTTCTTCCGCCGAGACGGAGCCTCTTCGGTATTTGATCTATACTCCAAGTTACCATAATTTAGTTCACAAGATCTTGTTTTAAAGTTTGCTGAGGGCGCTTAGCCGCGTTTATTCCAGGATAATAAGACTCACAGATTGGTTGTCGATTGAAAGCTTATTAATGCTGATGTTATCTATCACACCAGAGGCTAGCAAAATAGAACCGGTTCAGCCCTCAACATTTACAAAACCGGAGCTGACAAAGAGGAGAATAGAAGGAGTGACCTAGGGATCAGTGAGCCCCCATTTTGCTTTCCATATAAATAGTCTCTTTTGTAATAAAGTGGAGCGCAGCTTCTGTAATGAAACACACTACACATAAATGAAAAAACCAAAAATGCTCTCTCAATAGAGAGCTACCTAACCTCTGCGTATCTCATCAATTTCATTCCTTTGATCCAAAGTTAGCTACTTTATTGCTCTCCCTACAGATTCTGTTATGGTATCAGAGCCCCTAGTGAGCAGAATCTGTTTTTGATGGCTGAAAACGAAGATAACCACAACCTTGTGTTCGAGAACGAGTTTGCTGGTGAGAACCTAGGGTCTGGACTGAATACTGGAGCGAGAAGGATGGAGTCGTTCAACCAGGACAGCAACAACGTGCTCTATCTTCACCACTCCGATCACCCCACCTACGTGTTGTCGACTCAGCTGCTCAACGACCGCAACTACTACCACTGGAGACGCTCCGTTGAGGTATCTCTTAAAGCCAAAAACAAGATAGACTTTGTTAATGGAAAATGTAAAAGGCCAGACCTGGATTCTCCTACTTTAGCTCAATGGGAAAGGTGTAATAGTATGGTCATGTCATGGCTATTACATTCCGTTGAAAAAGATATTGCTGAAACCCTCATATATTGTGATTCTTCTACTGAAATTTGGGAGGACTTGAAGATGAGATTTGGTTTTCCCAACTGTACAAGGCTGTTTAAGGTTCAAAAAGAGCTCTTTAACATCAGCCAGGGCAACTTGTGCATCAGCACATACTACACCAGATTCAAGAAGCTGTGGGACGAATATATCTTGCTTGTGGAAATTCCGACGTGTTCGGGTTGTGGTATTGTTGGAACGCTGCCACAATTTATGTACAACCTGCAAGTGATTCAATTTCTTGTCGGGTTGAATGACACTTACAATCTGGCCAGGGCGAACATCCTGATGATGAAGCCAATGCCCAAACTTGCTGAAGCATATCACATGGTGTCCCAAGATGAAAATCAAAGAGAACTAAAGTCTAGTGCTGGGATTGGAAGCGACTCTAGTGCTTTCAACGCGCAAAGAGGAGGATTTGGAAGAGGAAACTATGGAAACACAAATCAGCAGAGCAGAGGCGGCTATTCTAATCAGTCAAGAGGAGGAGGCAGAGGTCCTTCTAATGCAGGAAATCAGGATAGAAGACTCATGTATTATTGTGAGCATTGCAAAATACATGGGCACACAGTTGATAGATGTTTCAAGATTCACGGCTATCCGAATCAGAGGTATGAAAAAGATCGACCACAACAGCGAGCAAATGCCAATTCCGTTGCAGCAGACACTGGAAATCAGCAAAATTGCTCCTCCTCCAACAGAGCAAATTCAGAAGACAAGGGATCTCTACTGACTCAAGAGCAAGTGAATCAACTTCTGGCGTTGCTTGGAAAGAGTGATATTGGCAGCCCGGGAACGTCCAAATCAGGTATGATGATCAGTAAAGCCCTCTCTTTTTCTGCTTGTAGCGATTTTCAACGATGGATTATTGATAGTGGGGCTACCCACCACATAACCCCTCACCTTGCCTTGTTTGAAACCTATTCTCTTCTTGACAAACCTGAGTATATAACCATGCCAGATGCCAGTAAATCTTTAATAGCACATATGGGAACCGTAAAACTTCATGATGGGATCATTCTTAAAACGTTCTCCATGTTCCTGATTTTTCTTTTAATCTATTATCCACTTCTCAACTCACCAAAGATTTAAGAATGTACATCCTCTTTACTCCCGATCAATGTTTGCTTCTCCAGGACCCTTCCATGAACAATGCAATGGTTCTTGGTAAGGAGTGCAATGGTCTCTACCTCTCCACCGAAATTCCAGCCAGCTACTCCAGCTTCACTTCTTCAGTTCGATCTCACCATGGTTTCAACAACCAATTTTGTCTTGTTTCCCTCAAGCTTTGGCACTTACGGCTTGGACATATTCCCTTTAGTCAAATGCATTTATTTCCTTTCTTGAAAGACATTTCTGTTGAGAAGAGTCATGTTTGTGATGTATGCCCTAGGGCAAGACAACAAAGAGGATCATTTCCCAGCAGTTCTATCAAATCTACACATCCCTTTCAGCTCTTACATGTGGATATTTGGGGACCTTATCATGTTTGCACTCCTAAGGGACACAAATATTTTTTGACCGTGGTTGATGATTTTACAAGAACCACATGGACACATCTCATGTCTCACAAAAGCAATACCTTCACCATTCTTGAAGCCTTCATCACCCATGTTGAAAAACAATTTGAGTTTAATGTTAAAATCATTCGAAGTGATAATGGTTCTGAATTTTGTAGCCACCATGCCAATGAATATTATTCTAGTAAGGGAATTCTTCACCAAACTTCTTGTGTTGAAACACCACAACAAAACGGGGTAGTCGAGCGCAAGCATAAACACCTTCTTGAGACCGCTCGGGCTCTTCTTTTTCAATCCAAATTGCCACATACTTTCTGGGGTGAGTGTATACTTCACGCCACATACCTCATAAACCGATTTCCTCTAGCTTCTCTTAACCACAAAACTCCCTTTGAAACTCTTTATAAAACACCACCCTCGTATGAACAATTGAAACCCTTTGGTTGTCTTTGTTTTGTTGGAACTCTTAAGAGTCATAGGAGAAAATTTGATCCTCGAAGTCAAGCTTGTATATGTCTTGGTTTCAGCCCTGGAGTAAAAGGATTTAAAGTCTTCAACATCCAAACACAAAAAATTCTCATAACCAGAGACATTCACTTTCATGAGATGGTTTTTCCTATGTCTTCCGTTGCTGATTCCACCAATTCAATTCCTCTTCCAACTCTAATTCCTGATGATTCTCTTTCAAATTATCCAGCCCACAAGCCCACTACTCCACCACCTACCACATCACACTATACTCCTTCAACACCATCATCTTCCAACCATGCTCCTTCTCTCCCTACCACACCATACCCGGGATCTCTTCTTCCTGAATATCTTTCACATGATGGTCCCACTGAGGCGGTTCCCGTACATGACTCCTTGGTGCCTCCGAGGAGGTCGACTAGACCACATAACCGACCTTCTTACTTGACTGACTATGTATGTAACAACAGTTTGCTTGCTCCCCAATTCCCCCTAATTGCTGGTTTTCATTGTTCCCTTGTTGCCACAAAAACACACCCCACTGACAGCCCCACACCCACACCACCAATTGAGCCAAAAACTTACACCCAAGCCTCAAAAGATCCACGTTGGACTGATGCTATGTGCAGGGAAATAAATGCTTTGCAGGTTAATCAAACATGGGAGGAGGTTCCTTTGCCGCCAAACAAGAAGGCTGTTGGATGTCGTTGGGTCTATAAAATCAAACTCAAGTCTGACGGGAGCATTGAACGCTTCAAAGCGAGGCTTGTAGCTAAAGGCTACACTCAAAAATACGGGATTGACTACGACGAAACTTTCTCACCCGTTGTCCGAATGAGCACTATTCGAACTCTCCTTGTAGTTGCTATTTCTAAAGGTTGGGATGTGTTTCAACTCGATGTTAACAATGCCTTTTTACATGGGGAGCTGACTGAGGAGGTTTACATGACTATGCCTGAAGGAATCCCTAATCCTTGCAATCATGTCTGTCGATTGAAGAAATCCCTTTACGGGCTCAAGCAAGCTTCACGCCAATGGCATCAAAAACTTGCTTCAACTCTCAAGAATATCGGTTTTGTTCAGTCTAACTCAGACCCTTCTTTGTTTATCAAAAGATCAGAAGCAGAGATCACCATTCTAGCTGTATATGTTGATGATATTTTGGTGACGGGAACAGATCAAAAGGCCTTGCAACATTTAAAGTCCACCCTTCACTCGCTCTTCAGCATCAAGGACCTCGGTCGACTTCATTATTTTCTTGGAATCCAGATTCTTTATACTGCTGATGGCCTGCTACTCACACAAGAGAAATTTGCCAGAGAATTGCTTTCAGATGCAGCTGCTCATGGTTCAAGCACCTGCGTGACACCATTGCCCTTGAATTTTAAGCTTAGTCAAGACAATTCTGGCCCCCTTTTGGCTGATCCATCACTGTATCGAAGTCTTGTGGGAAAGCTGAATTATTTGACCAACACGCGTCCTGATCTGTCTTTCGCAGTTCAAACTCTAAGTCAATTTCTCCAACAGCCCTGCGTTGGACACTTGGAAGCCCTTCATCACTTGCTCAGATATGTGCGCGGCACATCAAGTTATGGTCTTGTGTTTAAGCCTGGCATATCACTCTCCCTACAGGCATTCTCTGATTCGGACTGGGCTTCCTGTCCCATGACTCGTCGCTCTGTAACCGATTATGTACTTCTCCTTGGGTCCAATCCTATTTCTTGGCGTTCAAAGAAGCAGGCCACCGTCTCACGTAGCTCGTCTGAAGCAGAATATCGCACCATGTCTCAAGCCGCATCAGAGATCACTTGGACTGTTGGTTTGCTTCAAGAACTGTCGGTCAGCAATCTTACTCCAGTTATGCTGCATTGTGATAACAAATCGGCTCTCCAAATCGCTCGAAATCCCGTATTTCACGAGTGAACCAAGCACATCGAGATCGATTGTCATTTCACTCGAGAGAAGGTTATGGATGGTCTTCTTCAACTGTCCTACTTGCCTACTCGTCACCAACTTGCTGATGTGCTCACCAAAATTCTTCCGTCTTCACAGTTTAAGGAATTATTGTCCAAGCTTGGCATGGATACTACCCCTGCTCAAGCTTGCGGGGGGATGTTATCTATCACACCAGAGGCTAGCAAAATAGAACCGGTTCAGCCCTCAACATTTACAAAACCGGAGCTGACAAAGAGGATAATAGAAGGAGTGACCTAGGGATCAGTGAGCCCCCATTTTGCTTTCCATATAAATAGTCTCTTTTGTAATAAAGTGGAGCGCAGCTTCTGTAATGAAACACACTACATATAAATGAAAAAACCAAAAATGCTCTCTCAATAGAGAGCTACCTAACCTCTGCGTATCTCATCAATTTCATTCCTTTGATCCAAAGTTAGCTACTTTATTGCTCTCCCTACAGATTCTGTTAGCTGACGAACAATTCCATCAAACTGAAAATAAAAATAAAAATGCTGATCACTTGCAACATGCATCGAAATTAAACCCCATACGTTGGATATGAAAGAGGCCAGAGGGTTTTCATAGCAAAGGGAAGCCACACTGAAGTTTCCTAGCAACGACATTTGATTTGATCTGAGTCTGACCCAACAATTACACGCCTGGTCATCGTCAAAGTCAACTAATTCGTAATGTCGTTTACTCTACCTGATTCATGTAGCTAGCTAGCCGGTGATGTGTGCACGTACTTGTAAATAAATACGAGTAAGTTGTTTTGTTGCGCTATCTCTCGATCTTTTGGCCATTGCAATCTGCAACCAATTAGGTTTATATATCAATCATGATGATGATGATTATGGGTGAAGAAGAAGACAATGAGAAAGAAGAAGAAATTTGATAGAGATTAGAGATGCAAAACAAGCAAGCAGTTGACCGGGGCATATATGTGAACATCCTTTGCCAATAAGTGATTTGCTATCAAGATTTCTCCATCTTATTTCTTCAATCTCATTTTCTGTTACATTTGTGCTAATGTAACTTGTATCTTATCTTATTGCTATTAAAACAATACTTCAAATTAAGTGCACATTGCAGGAATGGTAAGCTGAACAATATGACACCAGCTTACAAACTTCAATTGGTGGCATTCCTCGTCGCTATAGTGCATCATTCTTTCTACAGCATCAATGGATTTGTACCCTAGAGCTCCTTTTAAGTCCTATAAGACCATCTACAACGGTCACTGTAGAGGGAGCATTTCCCACAAAATATTAATTAAATAATCAAATGGCGCATGTACCGAGTTTTTTGGGTGCATTCATGTCAGGATGCACCCGGGCAAAATTTTACACGCGCGCGTGTATAGAAACAAAACGCAGCGTTTTGGTATATACGGAGTCAAAACACTGTGTTTTGCATCGTCTGCAGCAGCCAAAGCAAATGAGTCAGCCGCCATGTGTCGCGTTATGAGTGGGCAATGCTTAGCCAATCAGCACGCGACACGTAGCACTGGACTTTTAACATGAACACATTCGTTTTTTTTACAATTTAGAGAATTTTTATATATTCAAAAAATTAAAAAATTATACCAAAATTCATAATTTGTTTTTCTCTATCTATAGACACCCATATTGCATATATTTGATTAAATTTAAATTTAATTATACATAAATGGATTGTACGTTATGGAATTCACGCGTTTTAATAGTTCTTTTAATATTTGGACTATTTGTACATATTAAAAAATATACATATATGTCGTAACTAGCTTATCATAAATTAACAAATTAATTTTTAATCCGTAATTAATATATAAAATCCGTAATTAGTAGTTAATTACATTATTTTATATAATTTGTATTATAAAAGGTGATATATGTGTAATTATATATGAAGAGAGAGAAAAGTATTAGGAATGGGAAAAGTATGAATTAATGGGGTGCATGAATGTGGGTAAAAATTGAAATGGGGTGCATAAATGATGTGACAGAGAGAGAAATTGAAAAAGTGAGGTTGTATGGTGTTGGATCAGCTTATAAAACTTGTAAAAGTAGCAGGCCCACTTGAAGAAATCAGGCCCATCAAATATGGGGTGGAAGCCCAGAAGCCAGAATGGACCATTGTAGCTGTTGGAAGGAGTGGAGGTTGTTTAGATCGTGTGCCAGGAGGTTACACCAAATCAGAACGTGGGCTAAAAAATAGGATTTGTTTTATGATATAGGAAAAAGAAAAGATCCAGAGCATGGTACGTATTTTGGGGGAACTGAATATACAAACAATTCGCTCTCTTTTGGAAAACCATCCTTGTTCATCCGATACTTGCCTGGTTACCAATCAGCTCAAGAACACTTTCTCTTCGGCCCGATCTTGGCTAGAGAATTCGTTTTTCATAATCGAATTCTAGCTAAAACATATGGTACTGTAGCAGGGGCATTGTTGTAGATGGTCTAACAGACCACCAGTTTTGAAGTAGATCATCTACATTATTCACCTCTGTGGAAATCACTAGCTGGCTAAAATCCATCACGTCAAGCAGAACCTCCTTCATCTGCCTTAGCTTTCACAGGCTCCACTAAAATCAGACGCCCTCGCACTATCTGCAAACAAATTCAGACGAATAAGATATCAAAACTTGTGATCTTTACAAACACAAGCAGTGCAAAAATGCAAGCACAGCATGAAAATTTTAAGATGATAAGACTTGAATTCCATGGCACGAGTAGAACAGCATCATTTTGAAGATGATAACATCTGCAAAGCATAGGCGCATTTGAAATGAGGATGCTCACGATTTGATACAGAATAGAAACAATACCGTGCCATTTAAAGCCTCGATTGCCTTTTGAGCCTCTGCCTCATTATCAAATGTGACAAATCCGAAGCCTTTAGGCCTTTGTGTTTGCGGATCGAACACTAACCTAGCTGCAGATGAATCGAATATATGACAAGAGCAACAAAGCATGAATCTTTTCCCTAGAGAACATGACCAAACAAGAGAAACTCCAAACCAAAACCAAAATCACAACCTTCTTTAACTTCCCCAAATGGCGAAAACATTTTGTTCAGCTCTTCATTAGTTGTGTAAAATGAGAGCCCTGTTAAAAAATGTCAGAGTTCAACAGCGTTAACTTAAAAAGGGATTTAATACAAATCAGGAATACAAACTTGAAAAAGATTGATGATTCAAGGGCTACAAAAACAACTTACTGCTCACAAACAGCTGAGAGAAAAATCGAATCTTGGAAGAGAGATAAGGGTTAGTAGGAGAGCTGAAACACGCAAATCTTCTCCCAATTCGACTCATTTTAACAACACTTTAAAACATAAGTTCCCAACTATACACCTATTCTGCGCTACACTCCTTTGTCCCTGAACACTCAACAAGTAATTACACAACAGAAGCATAACTAATATGTATGTAACTAGTAGCGGCAATAACGACATCAATTCATCCTAATTAACAGCACACGACTCTAATTTACGGACCAATGATCGATTTGAAGCTCACCTGAAAGCTATGGAGGTGGACGGCGATACTTGGAACGATGGAAGAGTCGTCATCACCAGCAAATGTTGAGTTATTAGTCTTTTGGGCTGAGGTGAGGCCCATTTTTACATAAATTTACAATTACCGGGCCCAATCGAGAAACCCCCAAAATCTAGGGCGCGGAGGCACAAAAATTTCTAATTTCCAACTTCCCACGCATATAAAATATAAAAATAATCGGACCGTCAGAAGCTTGCCACGTCATGGATCCGTGTGAAACGCGAAAGGCCAATCAAAACGTACTGGCGTTCAATATATAAGGATTTGAGAACCGCTTTACTCTTCCACACACATTATCGAATTATCTCTTCTTTCCCTATTCTGCTCTGATTAAACATGGCGCCGAAGGCCGAGAAGAAGCCCGCGGAGAAGAAGCCGGCAGAGGAGAAGAAGACGGCGGACAAGGCGCCGGCGGAGAAGAGGCCGAAGGCCGGGAAGAAGGTGCCGAAGGAGGGGGGAGGCGAGAAGAAGAAGAAGAAGAGGACGAAGAAGAGCGTGGAGACGTACAAGATCTACATCTTCAAGGTGCTGAAGCAGGTGCACCCTGACATCGGGATCTCGAGCAAGGCCATGGGGATCATGAACAGCTTCATCAACGACATCTTCGAGAAGCTTGCTCAGGAGTCTTCCAGGCTCGCCCGCTACAACAAGAAGCCCACTATCACCTCCCGCGAGATCCAGACCGCCGTCCGCCTTGTTCTCCCCGGAGAGCTTGCCAAGCACGCCGTCTCTGAGGGAACCAAGGCCGTCACCAAGTTTACCAGTGCTTGATTTCGGTTCGATTTGGTTCTGGAAGCTACCTAGGTCATAAGTTAGGGATTGAATTTAATATGCGGTTCCAGTTAGATTGTAGTATTAGGCTCTTTAATATGCGGATATGAACTTTCTTAGATCGTGTTGCGTTTGTGATGCAGTATATTTTAGCTATTCGTTGCTTTAAGCTGTCAATTGATTGGTAATCCTCCCTTAAGTGGTGATGGTAAGCAATTCCACTGTGCGCAAATCTAAGCACTTTGCGTGGGGAAGACATCATCTGCATTCCCTTTCTGAATTCTGTTCTAGTGGTAGTGCATGTTTGCGCCATGAATGGTGGGGTTAGGAGAGCTGCAGCTCACATTATATCGAATTATAAAGTAAGCCCTTACGAGTATTCATGCTAGGTTACTTGTGCAATTGTTCCAAGTGGGCAAATAACAACTTGTAGAGCTTATCACGTTTGATGTACATTACATAATTTGCCATAAACTGGTCAAGTAATCGTGGACTTTGTACAGAATTTACCAATCATCCTATGTTCCTGCTGAACTTGTTTGTGTGGCAGTAAGAACCCGTGAAGTAGGACTTGGTGTAGAATTTACCAATCTGAACTTTATGTGGTAGTAAGAATATCAGCTTATGCAGGTAAATCAATACAAGCTTATGCAGCCAGCTTATATATATAATGTTTGTGCAGCTCGTGGATATATTGGCAATCACACTTGGTGTGTTAGACTGTTAGTTTCATCTTCACTTGTCTCTATCTTGACTGAGATAGCAAACTGATTGTTTCACATACACAAGGTGTATAGTTGCACTGACTTGAATCTTACCTTTACACAAACAATTCCAAATCAACCTAGTGAATCTTGTCCAACTGTGATGAAATAAGAAGCATTGAGCCATTACAAGTTTTGTATAGACCCCCACATTGCCAGACATGAAGGTAAATGAATACCAAAAGGTACTTCTGCTAATGAATCATTTCTCTCAAGTCTCAAGGGTCTTACAAGTATTTGGCTAGCATACAACATCAACGGAAAATATCTCAACTCAAGAGAGAAAATGGTCGACAAAAGTAAATTTCACTAGCCTGCCTATAAATGCGCACATGGGCAAAAATTTCACCGTAGAAAGTTTTGAGCAAAAAACTATCCAAGATGAAGTGCGACTTGTGGATCTAGTCATCGAGATCTGATGATCTGATGTTTCAAGCCAGCGACTGTGTTGAATCAATATTCTTCATCTAGATTGAAATCTACCAATGGGGACAAATTATTAGATGATTAAGAGGTGTATAGAAATACTGTACTATACAAGGTTAGCATGGAAATTATCGTCTCAATAATACTGTACTGTAGAGTTGACATCTCATAATCCCAACCCTGTTCAGACTAGTACTCCATTTCCAACTTCCAATTCCATTGCCAATTTTTTTTAACATACTTATGTTTGAATACACAAGGTCAATCTTTTTGACGTTATTGTATCATGGTGTATATACTCAATTATTTCTATATTCACCAAGATGCAATATACTTGGCCAAAACTTATAAGATGAAAATTCTGAGTTTCATAAATGGTGTGCTGTGCCCATTGAACCAAACACACCCCTTTATTTAATAATGAAATCTCTATTCATATAACTTCTCCCGTCCCAGTAAATATGAAACTATTGACATACAAACATACCAATGCACAAAAACCAAATTTGAACTCAAAATCATTCATGTAAATCAGAGATAAAAGCCCTCAGCAATGCATTGATGAACATGAACAATCCCACTTGTTTCCGGAAGAAAAAAGGACTGAATCAATTCGGCCATTGATTACACTTATATATTGCAGTTTCTACCTCCTACAGACCCTAGCACGTGATTTAACATCTACACTAGAACAGCCAAAAGCAAGACAACAGGTTCATCTTCTAAGCCTTCTTGGGAGACTTTTTGGCCTTGGAAGGAGACCTAGGCTCTTTTCCCGCCTTCTCCGCAGCCTTCTTTGGCAAGAGAACAGGGTTGATGTTGGGCAGCACACCTCCATGAGCAATGGTCACACCGGACAACAGCCTTCCGAGCTCTTCATCGTTCCTAACAGCCAACAGAAAGTGCCTTGGGATGATCCTGTTCTTCTTGTTGTCCCTGGCTGCGTTTCCGGCCAACTCCAGAACCTGCAAACTCGAATCGCCGATTCAATTAGCGTCACATGAATTAGATCTGTAAACAGACAAGTTCGAGAGATTAGAGGAGAAGGCTACCTCAGCGGCCAGATACTCGAGAACGGCGGCGACATAGATGGGAGCTCCGGTGCCAACACGCTTAGCATAGCGACCGACCTTCAAGTACCGAGCAATACGACCCACCGGAAACTGAAGTCCGGCCTTGACGGACCGGGAGACCGACTTCTTCTTGGGACCTCCGGCTCTTCTTCCGGCGACGCCCTTCTTCCCCTTGGTGGCATCCATTTTTTCAGGTTTGAGTTGGTTTTTTTATCGAGGGAGGGTGATCAGAATTCAGAAATGGGTGCTTTTAGACCAAGAGTCTGAGGGCAGTTTATATAGCGTTTCGTGTTGCCCACATCTTGAATCTGAAAAGCCCGCTTATCGTATCCGGAACAAGGGGTGCTATTAGTCGTTGGATATAAAATTAATCAACGGTCAGCAACTGTTTAGTAGAGGATCCGTGGGTTTTGAAATGAACCAATAGGAGAGCAAACAATACTGTACAAGTGGGGGACACTCTACAAGTGGACTTGGATATATTAATTTGTCTTTATAGCACTCAATGTCCTAAAATAAGTTTAAAATAATAAAAATGTCCATATTCCTTTTATTTGCATCAAAGTCCAAAAATAAAGATCAAATATCCATTTTAATTGCAAAATTGCCCTCACGTCTCTCTATTTTTTTTGTCATTGGTGAATATTGTTTATTTGTACTCTTAGAATTCCATATATATCATTACTTGAGATACAATATAACATTGAGGGAGATTATACCATTATTAATCCGTGTTATGAAAATCTTTTAGCATGCATCAAGTCGAAACAAACCAAACAGGTAAGCAAAGATTAAAATAAAGTGACAATAAATATTACATTAGTATGCAAAATCAGTACCACACAATATAAATCAGATTTAATACCAGCCTTTTTGTGTCCATAGCTGAAATTTAAGAGTGTGAAAAACTTCAATTACAATTGCTTTGAAAAACATGTAGCTTTATGCCTCAACCACAACCATATAGCTTTTCGCGGCGAAGGCTCTACTAAAACTTAGAGAGGAAAAAAACTGAAATTGGCTTCGCCCGGGTTCGAACCGGAGACCTTCAGTGTGTTAGACTGACGTGATAACCAACTACACCACGAAACCTTGGTTGTTAGACGATAATACTTTTTTTTTATTGTCAAATGAAGTTTTGATTTCACATTGTGATACTGATAATATACCTGGTTTACCTTTTCCCCATCTTTTTTCAACTTTGCTAAGCTCGCTCCCATCTCTCTCTCTCTCTCTCTCTCTCTCTCTCTCTCTCTCTCTCTCTCTCTCTCTCTCCGAGTGGAGCTTGGAGCCCTACAAGTTGCCCCCTTTTGTTCTAGGTTTCACCGGTGAAGATGGCGAGTGGATTGGACATGTCGTTGGACGATCTGATAAAGAACAGCAAGACGTCCTCTCGTGGCGGATTCCGTGGAGGCCGTGGCCGTTCCGCCGGCCCTGGTCCTGCTCGTCGCTTTCCCGACCGCGCTCCTAATCGCTCCGCCCCCTACGCCATGCCTATGGTACTCCTTTTCTCCCCCTCCGTCAAAATCCTGGCTATCTCTTCTCCATTTGTCTAAATCTTGATCCTTTTCCTATTGGAATCGGCAGATCCAGCCCACCGATTTGGCTTGGGGTCACGATATGCTCGTAGATCAGTCAGTTCGGGCGCCGGCCATTGAAACCGGCACCAAGCTCTACGTCTCCAACCTCGAATACGGTGTATCCAACGAGGACATCAAGGTATCTACTTCCTGCTCTTCATTTTGGTGGAATTGCTGGTTCATTTTATTTTATTCTTGGTGGAATTGCTGGTTGATTTTATTGTCCTCCCCATAAAACCCTAGGGTTTTCATGGAGTCTTTCAATTGTGACGCAATTAAACCCTAGGTTTCCGCTGCTTCTGTTATATACTATGGTGGTATCCATGAATGGTTTTCTTGACGTTTGTTTATCTCTTTTTGGAAATTGAATCATTTGCTTGATACTCTAGTTAAATTGGGATTAAATGAGTGACACCAAAAGCTGATAGATTCACTGGTAAAAACGTGTATACTAAATCATTGTCTCACATATCTCATATTGCCCTCTCTGCATAAATTGGGATATCTTCGACGCATCAGGACGCAGATCCTCTGCTTCTGATGATTCTCTTTTAACACAAGGAGCGGATTAATCAATTTGAGCTTACTTTTCTTTTGTCCAATAGTTCGTTACATCTGCTATAACCAATGTGACATGAACTGCAACAGGAGCTCTTCTCTGAAGTCGGTGAGCTGAAGAAATATTCTATCAATTACGATAAGAGTGGCCGATCCAAGGTACCCATAAGATCTCTATGTTTTTCTTCTTTCCTGCGGAATGGCACTCACATCATGATCATGCTGTTAACGTGAGCTTTGTGCACAGGGTACAGCAGAAATCGTTTTTGCAAGGAGGGCTGATGCTGTTGCTGCTGTGAAGCGGTACAACGACGTTCAACTGGATGGGAAACCTATGAAGATAGAGTTGATTGGTGCAAATATCCCTGCTCCTGGCCTTCTTGCACCGCCTCCAGCTGCCGCCTTCAGGAATTTCAATCCAGCTCCAAGAATGTAAGTATGGAAAGTTTTCTTCTGGTCTGTTTCAATCCTGTTCTGAAATGGGAGCTTCTCATCAATTTAATGCTATTGATTTATATGTCAGTGGACAAGGAAGAGGCGGTGGTATGGGTAGACCACGTGGAGGCCGCGGTGGCTTTGGAAGGAGTGGTGGTGGTGGTGGTCGGGGAAGGGGAAGAGGAAGGGGGACTAGCACTGAAAATGTGTCGGCTCAGGATCTTGATGCTGAGTTAGAGAAATACCATCAAGAAGCAATGCAGTTGACTTGAAACGGCTTCTACTCTCCCTTCTAGTTGTGTAAGCTGTAGCAAATGTCCTCTCCTCCTGCAACTTTGTGGTTGTATTTTGTGTTCTTTTTTTTCAAAAAAAAATCTGCACTTCAAGAGAATGATAGGATTGCTCATAGGTTGGCACTGTTAGTTTATTTCATGTCAAAGAATTGTCTTAAATTGCTTTACTTTTAATTTGGAGCCAGCAAAGAGAAGCTGTATTTCTTATCTCGTGAGTGCTATACTTGGTAACAATAATTTGGACAGTCACTGGTGACGTGAGCAAGTATCCTTTTAGCCTCTTTGGGATATTGGAGTTAAAGAGGACAGACGAGGAACAATGCTAGAGCTTGTGTAGCCTTTTCTGCCTTCAATTTGCTCGTCCAATTCATATTACTGGGAAAGGTTAACCGAGGTCGGTTCATAACTTCATACTACAATAGCGGGTTTAAAGGGTCATCCGTAGCTTTACCTAGCTTTCCTCAATTTGTTCTGTATGTTGTGTCAAAGATCAATCAGTCAATTGAATGGTTACGAAGGTTTCAAGCATTAAGATACCAAAAGTTTTAACCAGGATAACAACTCTGATCATCCGAACATTGATGAAGATCAAGAAACATCAATCATTTATTGCTTATTCAAACCTCTTCGTATTAAGAGGTATTCTGACCAGGATATTGATGAAGCTCGAGAAGCATTACTCATTTCTTGCTTCATGGGAACAAATGTTGGGCCACATCAAGATACAACTTCATGGGAACAATTCAACCAAAAACATTCAGTATCAACAATGTCAAAACAACACAAAGCACAGCCTTTTCTAACGTTATAAAGAGTGATTCTTGTGCCTGTGTAGAGTACAAGAGAACGTTGGTGCTTAACCTGAGCGCCCTATTTGAAAGATTGGCAAGAAAAAGCTGTCATAGCAACCTGGTATCTCTAATTGATACAATGAATAGGTTAAGCTGTGACTCTTGAGCGCCCTTTTGCTATTCTTCGAGCAATAACCCTTCTTCCGCCTGTCGTTGCCTTGCTGTTCAGTTCACAAGAAGAATGTTAAGTAATTTGTCGTACATTTTCATATAAACAAAACAAACTGCCATTTATACAGATTTATGAAATAACCCTTCATAAGAAAATCACATTTAACCAATCATTGTACCCGCATTGTTCATAATTAGTATGTGTTAAATGTTAAGGATTAACATTAAATGTCCAAATAACCTTTATGTGTTAAGTCATACATTCTTCTTACATTACATAAAAGCAAAATAGGTACATTACAAAATAAATACGATAATGGGTAGCTAAATGTAAATTTTCTTATCAGCGTAATTTTAAATCTACATGTCCACAGCTTTATTTTGGTGGCATTCATTTTATACAAAGTCTCCTAGTTCCCATAAGCCTATATGTATTCAACATGCAATCTTCATCTTTTAAACTTCAGAGAAGGACTAAACCATACACTATGCAAGTATAAAACAAGCAACAAAAGCAAATTATTTAAATCTAGCAGTATCTCAGATGAATATGGATAAAATGAAGTTGTACCGAGCAAAGAAGCCATGTTTCCTCTTACGACGAAGGGTACTCGGTTGAAATGTTCTCTTTGGAAGTAAGATCATTGGGTCATCTGACGAGTCATTTCCTGTGAAACAAAATTAAACAGCATGATGCCTCATTCATATACATATGTCAGAGAGCGACACTTTCGAATTTCAGTGCATATAGGATACACAAAAGTACATTCTATCAAACATCCATGTTAAACAATAAACATATTACATAACATGCCAAGAGGCAAGAACAACTCAGTATAGATTAACACGACACAAGTCCCTGAAATTCAGATAAATATCTCGGATGAATCATGAATGATGATGAGCTCTTTAAGAATGTAAACAATTCCAACAGATTAATCCTTGTGAAAAAATTCACCAATTTCATACTCTAATGATCACAAGCTTTATAGATTTTCAAGCAACGTAAATTTGAACTCCCTATGACAGTAATTCCAGAAGATGGATCCTTTGAAGAAATTGACTACACTCTGCAACCTACAATCCCAAAAAAAGAGTATGAACAAAATTCCAAATATGGGCGAATAACAGCTTCAACATCACAATTTCTCACCACATGAATTGGTGCTGGGAATCAATTTCAAAAGGAAAAAAACAAGAGGATATGAATCAAAGTTGAAACGGGGAAGAAAGTAAGCAAATTTGCATTATCATCATTGATAAAACAGCTCCAAAGATCTAAATCGAAATTACCATCTGGTAAGAAAAAATCAAGAGAAGGCTGTCCAGAAGGATGAAGAAACGCCTGGATGGAAGCAGAATCCCTCTCCAAAACCCCATCTTCCAATTGATTCCCAGCCACTGTTGCAGAAACCAAGCAAAACAATGGCTAAATAAATATAGAGGAGGGGAAACCTAAATCGAAGGCCAAAAGAGATCACCATGGGGCAAGAAGAAGCGGAGAGAAGGGATTCCGCAAGGGTAGCGGGCAAACAGCTCCTGCGGGGTGCCGTTTTGGTGAACCTGAGAAGGCCAAATTCTGCCATTTGGAATGGGAGCTTTGGGGGTTTGGCCTGAAGAAATCGCACGAGAGAGAAGCGAAGCGCCTGTGCGGAGTAGGGTTCTAGACGCCATTTTTGCCTCGTCGAGCGGAACACGAAAGGGAGCCAGACCCAGAGCTTATGTAAAATGGGCCTTACCTCTTGACCTTCTGTAGGCCCATTTGTCAATAATTAAATCACCCAAACTATGTATCTAATTTGTACTCTATATCTACTACTCCCTCCGTCCCAGAAAGTTAGTCCAAAAGGACGGAAATCTCGTGGATTAAGAAAAATGGAATAAAGTGGGTGAAAAGGTAGATAATATAGGTAAAAAGTAAGATTATGTAGGGATAATTTTGTAATTTTATAGAAAAAAGTGATAAAGTTGATGAAAAAGTTGGATAATGGGGGTAATATATGAGATTAGGTAGGGATAATTTTGTAATTTTGTAAAGAAAAAATGATAAAGCTGATAAGAAAGTTGGATAAAAGGGGGTAATATGTGTGATTGAGTGAGGGTATTATTGTACTAAAATTAGATATAAATGGAAAGAAATGAAGATGGACAAACTTTTCGGGACACCCAAAAAGGAATATGAGACAAACTTTCTGGGACGGAGGGAGTATAATACAGTATAAAGCGGAACTCAGGTCTTTGTTAAAATTTGTGCTACGTCATCAAACCTGAATTAAATAATAATTTTATTTTTTTACATTACATTTTCTAAAAATAGTTCATATATAGATATCTTATATATCCAATTACCTTATATCTACTCAATAACTTACCTAATTTTGGATATCTTAATATTTTTTTCCTAACATGATTTTTATAACATTATATCCTTAAATAAATAAATAAAGTTCAAGCTCCTTTTTTTATATACCTTAACAAAATTTCTTTATTAATTAGTCTACGTTTTTAAATCTTAAATAATAGTGAAAAACATTTGCCATATTTTAATAGTATATTGAATAATAATATAAATATGAAAAATTGAATAGAATTATTTTAAAATTAACATTGTATTAATAAAAATACATATATAAGTTAATAAGTTCGGACTCGGGTCTATCGATTTTGGATTATAAATTATCGAGTTAAAAGTTTCGTGTTAAAATTCGATTTCGAATCGGTTAATTCGGATTTATATTTATATTACCCGTACATGGTACGGGATTTGTGCTAGTTAAGGATTTAAGGTCAAGAAGCATCTACGTTCATTTTGACATCACCTCATATTAAATTAACTATATAAATCAATTGTATTTTAAAAGTTATATATCCTTATTAATTTTACAATTATAATTTTTCATATGTCTTTATCTAATTACATATATCAATATATTGAACTAATATCTATATCCATAATCTATCAAGATAATATCCTATCATTATAATCTATCTCAAAAAATATTTATCAATACAATTTATGAATATCATATGAATTAAAGAAATATTTGGATTTACCCTAAAAGAAACTATAACTATTACCAGATGAATAGATTTATATACATGAAATATATAAATTTACATATTCATCTATATAAAAAAAATGATTTTAGCTTCTATGGTAAAGTTGTAAATTTAGAAAATATGATCTGCTCGGACATCAGTATTGTATCATCACAACTATATACTAAAGCGGAGGTTAAAAATAATAATTATTACGACACATGTCAAATTCACATTGGACCACATCACTCATCTTCATTAAAATATTTTAATTGATTGATTTTAATTGTAGACCTGACGTGTATGTAAAATATGAAGGAAAATATATCATTGAAATTGTATCTATAAGTTTTTCTTAAATATATAATTGATTAATCTTACTATATACTAAATTGGAGATTAAAATAATAATATAGAAAAACATATGTCAATTCTAATTAAATATATAATTAAAATTACAATCCATAAACATTAAAGTAAATTCTACAAATTTTAGGATTATTCAATCCTTATACGAAAATTATAACTCTACAAATCTTTATTCGATGAAAATAATATATCATAGTAGATATATTGTATCATTAAAATAAATCTCATAAAAAATAAATTCAATAAAATAATATAAGATTTTATAACAAACTATTCTTTTGAATAGATTTACATAAAACTTAAACTAAGTTTTTAGTTAAATCCAATTCGTGCCTTTAAGGCACGAGACTAATACTAGTTTATTTGTGTAAAGTTTGATAAGAAACTATGATCTACCGGGATATCGGTATTATATTTATTTATGTTATTAGGAGAATTTTATAAATAAAAAGCTATACTACGATCAAAATTTATATAGCAAATACAAGTTCAATCGAATTAAATGTAATAGCACTATCATGGTGCGTTTTATTAATAAGTGGAATTGAATGTTTATACATTCAATAATATAACGTATTCAAAATAATTTTAATATTTAAGATATAGTCGTACATGACATGGTACGACGGGTTAAGCTACTATATATAAAAGTCATAAGGTTTAGAGCCACCACATTGTACCACATATGATTTTTTCATGTGTTGTCCTCATATTTCGTCACACGGGTTTTTGCCACGTGTCGGTCTATTGTAGCTCCACATCATACATTATTTATCTATTTATTTATCCACATGGGATTTTCCTTCCTACAAAATAGGTAAATACAACGATTTTTTTCCTTCTATTTAGGTTAATGTAGAGATTTTTTTCTACCAAATATTTAAATGTAGAGTTTTTTTTTTCTACCAAATAGGTAAATGTAGAGATTTTTTTTTATAGTTTTTAGAATTTTTTGTGGTTATACAAATCTTATCTATAATACAATAATTAATTAGATACTACTTAAGAAAAGAAGGATTTTGACAATCATATATCTCAAAAAATATATTAATTAATTAGTTTTTTTTCATAATTAAATATCTATACTTGAATTGTACGTTTCTTTAAATGTATACATTATTTATTAAACTTTATATTTTTTACCATTTAAACATGATCAGTTAGAATACTATGCTAAAAAAAATTGAATACTAAAGATATATCTAAGCTTACAATATATTAACTTTTTTAAAAAACGTATTAAATAGTCATGTAAATTTATATAAAGAAAATTTTAATAAAATTTGACTAGGTTCAAGTAATTGCGCTAGTGACTACTAATATGTATAGTGGTGGAGGGAGGGGGGCAGGTGGGGGCGGCCGCCCCCACTGCTGATAGTGGGAATGGGAATATGTAGATAGTCGCCCCTAGGATCAAGGCGGAGCAAGGACGGAGTTGCGGAAAAAATGAGAACTCTTGAGGGAGGAGACAGAGGTGGAGAAAATCAAGAGGATGTTGGTGGTTTGTGACTATGAGCCCGTGAATTTGATCGACATAAGGTGGATGGAGGATGGAGGCAACATAAATTTGGGTTTTGGACTTTTGGACTGGATCTAATTGTTAAGTATAAGTAGGACGTTTTTTATTGCTAAATATAAATGCTTTTTCAATATTAGAAAGAAACCTATTAATAACATATTTAGCTCCAAATTTATATTATATAATAATTCAAATCTCTAATTGATAAATATAAGTGGTCTGTTAATATTAGAAAGAAACTTGCTAATAAAATAATTGTCCCAAATTTATTTTATATAAGCCAAATCTCCAATTAAAATTATTGTTTTTTAATGCATTATTTTGTGGTTAATTAATTAGTTAAAATTGAATTCGAATTTGTGGGTTAGTCTTTTAGTGAGTCAATTTGCATTATAAACATGAAGCTGTAGTTGGTAATATATGTGAAAGATGTAATTGATTGAATTGTTTTATATTCATTGGGTTCAAAAAAAATGATTGGCTTGTTTTTAATTAAGGAAGAAACTAACTGTGCATATATATATATATGATGGTTATTCAAATGGAGTTGCTTAGTATATATCATGTGTGTTAGAGCATCTCCAATAAATTCCTCATATACATTGATATATGTGTTTTTGGAGAATTTGGTGGTGTTTTTAGTCCAACAAATTCTCTATTCAATTTTCCAAAATGGAGATACAGATGGAGAAAGGATGTAGTTTCCCTATATTTGGGGAATTCTACATTTCAATTTGGAGAATGTATTAATGACAAACCATGTAATGTCAACTTATCATTAGTCAAATTATTTTTTTAGAAAATATTTTATATATATAATAAAACTAGTGAATGCATCATTCTCTAAATGGGAACTTGTTGGAGTTAAAGTGAATTTTTTTTGGAGAATATGACTACAACTGCTCCATTTTGAATAAAATTATAAAGAAATTGTTGGAGATGGCCGATGCTTATTCACATGGAGTTGCTTAATATATATTACGTGTGTTACTTAGCGTGTATACATGTAGTATACATTTTAATGAGTTAAATTAAGACTTTAAGATAAGAGGTTACATTTTTTAATGATTCAATGGGTTTTTTTGTTGCAATGGTGTTTTGTTAAACTATTTTGGATTTCCGTTTTTGTGCACCGTATACTATAAATATATTCCGCATATGCGTCAAAATTATCCTAATCAACCAAATCATTTACGTTAAATTTATTTTGTGTAATTGGTTATGATATTGTACGTGATAACTTACTTTCTGAATTCTTTATTTAACTGATTCATCATATATACAATATCCTTTCACCAAATTCTAGCATTAGAAATATATATTGCTAAACCTGGAATTTTTTTCAATCTTTTTATCTACAAATTATGATATGTTAAGATTTTAAAATTTTAAATAATGATAAATATTAAAACGTTAAATCTTCTTAAACAACTCTTCTAAGCTTATAAATGTCTAAAATTTGTAAGATTTATTGAACAAAAATCTTAACTAAATTTCAAAATTCAAAAATAACATTTTGAAACTTACAATTTTATCTTCTTAACCAACTCTTCTAAGCTTAACAAATGTCTAAAATTTGTAAGATTTATTGAACAAAAATCTTAACTAAATTTCAAAATTCATAAAATAACATTTTGAAACTTAAAATTTTATCTATATTCGATTACGAAATTTAATCTCACTTTAATACTTATATGATATTTGCTAAAACTGTTTCCTTAAAGGGTTAATCAAAATTTTAAATGTAATTCACGTACACATAATTTTTGTTTCCATTGAAGATTGATTGATGAATATTTGTAACTAGGTTCAATAGAACCCTACTTTTTAATTGGTGATACATACATATGTTCTCATGATTTATAGCTAGGTCAGTTTGAATTTTAAAAGAGCAATCAATTATCAAAATAAACTATTGTTAAAAAAATTATAATTTAGTATATTATAAACACATAATTAAGTAGATATTAAATCTAGACAAAACAAACTAATTTAACTTATATTTTTTTATAAACAAATAATAATATCTTTCAATTTGATATACTTGTGTAAATTGGACTATAGTTATTATATTAACAATTCTACTACTTAAAAGTACTAATCTATATATAAAAATGTATATTCAAATTTAGTACACATAGGTTCAATCCATTGACATGGATACACATGGAATTAAGATATTAAATGATGTTTTTCAATACCGTATCATTGATATGATATTCAAAGAAAATTACAAAAAAATGCCCGCATGGCGTGGGAACTACACTAGTATTTACTATTTGGGTTTTGCTATTCGTCGCCCCGGGGGCGATAAATAACATCCTTAAAATAGAATTACATATGCTATCGATATATTTCAAAAATTTTCAACTATGGAAATTAAATCTATGCTTAACAACCCAAATTCCATATCTAAAATTTACTCAAATAATTATTGAAATAATTTCTCTTTTTTTGGTCTGCCTGCTTCAATTTTCATTCTATCTTCATTTTTTCCTTATCTTTTTTGATTAAATTTCATATTGTTAACTCATGCCAAAAAAAATTCACTTAATTTCTCTTTGATCAAAAAAATAAATTCACTTAATTTCTCTCGAGTGAAAGAATATATGAAATTAAGTGAATTTTTTTTGATCAAATTTCTCTCGAATGAAAGAATATATGCATTTTTTTTGTAAGATAGAAGTAGTTTTACTGTTTTTCTATTAATTGAAGCTTTTAATTTTTTTTATGTAGAATGTAAATACGCAAGAGAAGATGAGTAGAATCAAGCTAGAAGATGAACTTGCGTGGGGTAATAAGAGTAACAGATTATTTAATAATTAATGAAAACAAACATTTAGATTTGGTATCCATAGTTTGTTAAGGAAATATTGTGTTTAATACTTAAAAGTATAAATTTATTCTCATTAGATAAGACAACTTCTATTTTAAGAATCTTATTTATCGCCCGGGGGCGACAAATAGCAAAACCCTTACTATTTAGGTTGATCAAATAGCACGCACTTTATTACGCATTATTAAGAAAATGTAAATTTTAAAAAAATCTCTTAATAATCTACTGATTATATTGTTTTTGTAAGTTCTAATGGCAACATATGTGGCTGTAGTTTAGTGGTAAGAATTCCACGTTGTGGCCGTGGAGACCTGGGCTCGAATCCCAGCAGCCACATTTTAATTCTTTTTCTGCACTTTTTAAACACGGAAAGGGCAAAATGTATTACTGAAAATAGATCCAATTATATGTTCTTTCACTTTCAATAGCCTATAGAATCTACCCATCAAACCGCTTATGAATGGTCATACAGAAACGATATACAAGAAATGCTGTGTTCAACTCCTCACAAATGGTATTTACAGTGGCAATGACACAGTGCAGAATCCAATGACCAGCGAACTACCACTTCTTTCCAACATTGATTTCTTCTATTATTACAAGACAGTATCAAATATCTCGCTACAACTTGAAACCACACAAGCTCTGCTTATTTTTCAATTAAGTTATCAGGATCGTGCCAAAGGAAGCCATGCAACATATACCCTTCAGCTATCCCCTCAAGATCACAGGATACAACAAAGTTAACAAGCCTAATTCACCTCATGTAAATGAAAACAGGCTGCTTTCTGGGTCATAAAAACCCCCAAGAAAGGCAACAAAGGTCCAGAACATGAGAATTCCAATTATTGCAGTTCTCACTAGGTGTTCACCATTAGGGTTGATTTCTGGACCAGGATCAGCATATAGTACATCCTCCTCTTGTGATATTTGAGTTAAAGCTCGTGTAACATTGGCTAGTTCAGCAACTGGAGAATTTTGCATAACATTTTTGCTGCAACATATTGCGCATATGCAGTTGCCACCTAGATATGCTGGCAGTGACTCTAGATGCTCAGTGAGATACTCGTGGTATTTATTACCTATAAACTTCAGCTTTTGCCGAGTAATAGGATTTAGAGCCTGAAAGATGAAGAAAGTTACTCGTGCAGCATAAGCATAGGTTTTATGCAGAGTTAGAAGGAAATTATTGAATGTGAATCCAAGGAAAGAAATTTGATGCATACTTGAATGAAAGTCTGTGCTACCACCCGAACTACTGAAGGAAGGCCTATAACGAACAAGCAAGCCAAACGGTTTGGAAAGTGATCTTGCAAAAGCAGAGAACAGGATCTCATCACTTGCATTGGGAGTCTCAATGGTGATAAACCTTCACAATCTACCAACACCATGATTTTTGGATTTTCTTCATGGACCAAATGCAAGACTCCATACTCGACATGAGAAACTGCATAGCCAGCAATAGTGGTGCGTTGAAATATTCACATGTTTTGTCTGATAGTGATAAAGAAAAAGCTAGTCCAAACACAAATAAGTTAACACGAGCCATTGTGGCTGACTCCAATTTGACACCATTGCCAGGGAAAAATTGCTCATCTCAATTTCATACATCTTCAATCAAATATATTGGTATTGGAAAAGACAAGTTCAAATTTAAGGCTTTTGTTTCCACACCAGTAGTACGATAAAGCATGATCAGAATATAAATATATGTAGGCTTGTAGCCCCAAACAGAGAGGAGAAACATGATTTGTTTTTAAGGAACTTGAAAACCTAGCAGAAGTGTGACTTGCTATACAAGGAGACAGGCAAAAGATGGAGAAGATCTCCATGGATTATATTTCCAAAGAAAGCTTCAACCAAGACAAAAGGCAACAGGGGAAGCAGATGAGTGTTACAAAACTTCTAGGAAACTGCTAATATGGATGAAAAAGTTGATGCTCAAATGAATGCAAAAAACGTTTAGGCAATAACTAATAAGAATGAAAGGTTGATGGTCAAAGCATCAAAATGTCGTCCATCAGTCAATAAATAGCCGACACATGTGACAGAGCAGAATCAATTGAGCACTTCAACTTAAGATATTTAGAACATCTTACCAATTGCTTGGGCAAATTTTGGTCTTTCATCAGCAGACAAACTTTTACATGCTAGTCCGAGTCTTACAATCAGGCAAGGTTGAGACCTCATGCCATGTCCATGCCAAAATACAACATTTGACCACATCCCAAGTTCCCTTGCTGTCATTATGTGGTATGTCTCCCTCCAATTAATTGTTTTCTTGATAGATGACAGCAGACAAGAAAAGTCACTATTTGCAGCAGCATAGAATCTATAGAGCTCTTCCTCATTAAGTCTGCGTCAAGCACACGCCAATTCATTGTCAGGCACTAGTATAACGACAAACAATGATCATATAAATTGCATAATCTGTATGGCCCAAATTGTAATGAAGTTAACTGCAGTAAGCAACTGGATCAGTGTGTGAATAAACAGGAATGAGCAAGCAAAATTAATTGGCTCTCCCTCCATTATTAGTTGAATAGCATGAATGATTAATGGTAAAACCAGGTCAGATTAAGTTCTCTACATCATATTACTAAATATTGCAGTACCAAAGCTCATATAACCAAATATATATTCACACACCACTGGAATTATCACGCATCTTGAAATGATTTTTCCTGAAACATGATAGCTGATCACCTTTCTGGAAGACTGATCCCTTCATCATTTAACTCTTTATACAAATTTAGCAACCAGATCTCAGAAGGAGGGTGCTCGGGAGCTTCATCACCAGTTCTGTACCAAAATGGCGCTCATTTTTAACAAAACCAAGCATAAAACAAGATATGCACTATGAAAAATAGCATCAAAAGATTTACATTGCATTCTCAGCAGACTCTAAAGACGTTGACTCTGATTCTGCACCTGGGCGTCTAAGAGAACCATTGGAATCTTGTAGGGTACTATTTTCAGCTGAATGATGAGGCAATGAAGTTGCGATCGACAATACCAACATAGGCCTCGATAGCATCTAGAAAGACACAAAAGTTGAGAATCCGATACGAGAAAGCCTAAAGAAATGAGGATCCAGAGGTTGCAGAGACACAGACTTGCATTGTGCTTCCTAAAGTCTTGAAAGGAGCCCATCTCTGGAGCCACTTAAATGGAGGAATGCCTATGATTTGCAGGCCTTGGAGGCCATTCCAAACAGAGGGGCATTTAGCCATTGAAAACCTCCTCACCACCTCCAAGGCAGCAACTTTCAGTAAAAACAAGGTTGCATCTCCGGCAATCTTTCTACCAATAAAAGCGTGATCTTGCAAAGGGACGCAATTCATGGCCTTCTTCGACAAGAATCTTGGAGCCGGATTCATCATTGATACGTTCTTAATCGAACCTGAACTTCCCCCAGGTTGGTCTTCCATGGTGAATTATACACTAGTAAGTTGAGCGATACTTGCGAATCACCTTCTGAATTGTCTGAACTAACATAAACCCTACCCTACAATAAGAGCATAAAGATGACGAAATTGAATGCAGGCGATTGCCGTTAAATTTGATGCAATCGATTCGAAATGAATACAGCAACAGAAGACCGAAGCTAAAATCACGAAGTTAGGGCTCATCTGACCTGGAATGCGAGATCTTCAGTTTGAGAATCCTTGCAGGGCGATTGTGACCGAATTTGGTGTGGAATGAATGATGGGCAGAAAGAAGCACACAAACTTGTCACGATTGAAATTCCAAGGCCAGCCCAAAAATAATTCAGGGAGCTATTATGACCTGGCCGATGTAATTTTACCCGAATCCAATGGGTACCTGCTTCTCCTGATCCGAAAAACAGGTGAAACTTGGAGAAAAACGGGTCAAAGTCGGGTTTTGAATGATACGGGTGATGGGTCGGGTTAGGTACGGGTGAAGGTCCATCCACCCATTACCCGACCCATAACCTGACCCGATAACCCGTTTAAACTTTTTATTAGTATTTTTGTATATTTTATGTGTATATTCCTTCCTTTGTTACCTTTACTATTAAATTAATTATGTTTTAACAATAAAATATGTTTATTTACTTTAAATTAAAATATGTCAAAACAATACTATGATCCATATTTAATATCATGATTCAAGTTTGATTAATGTAGATGATGAATGAGATTATGAAAATTTCATGGAAATTATTATTATGTTTATCAGTTTGTTTGTTAAAGTTAAATTAAAAGTCATGTATATGGGCTCAAAAAAAAAAAAAAGTCATGTATATACTTCCTCCGTTTCACAATAAGTGTGGTTTATCTCTTAACACATTTTTTAAGCAAAGCAATTATTTACTTTAAAACTTACAACTTTTTCTTAATCTTACCCTTATCATATTTTTTGGCCAATGAATGAACAACTTTAGTAAACAAATACACATTCCAATAAAAACTATCATTACTCACCCCTAATTAATCACTTTGAAAACCTAAAACGACACATAATATGAAACAAATTTTAAGTTCTAAAACGACACTTATTGTGAAACGGAGGGAGTATTAGATATATACCAGCCGAAATTTCACCCGACCCACCCGATAATATAGGGTGGATTGGGTTTGGGTGATCCATGCCAACTGGTCGAGTCGGGTTCGGGTGGGGAAAATTGTATTGCGGGTCGGGTTTGAAAATGGTCCATCCACCTGAAACCCGACCCATTGCCATGTCTAGACCTGGATCTGGGTGGTATAAAGTAGTATAAACTCACGACTTTACTGTGCCACGATGAGTGACTTGGTTATTTGCCTTGCTTTTTTTTTTTTGAACTGGTGAAGATTAGGATCTCGCCTTAGGGCGGGATTCCTAGGGCATCCTTTCGGATGAGAGCAAGAAGCTCGTGATGATTCCAAATAGTTTCCCATGAGAGACTGTGGCCCAAGAAAGCAATTTTATCGGCCACAGAATTGCACTGCCTACTCCCATGAAATATGCGGACTGACTCGAAACCCCTGAGGGAACGAGGATGTTTGTAATAATTCTTTCAATTTCCCATGCGCAACGGTTCTGTCCTATTATAGCTTTGATAACTGTCATGTTGTCTCCCTCCACCTCAAGTTTTCTAATGCCCAATTGCTTGGCCTTCCTTACACCATCCCATAGTGCCATTGCTTCCGGTAGTAACACCGACACTTTCCCGTATACTCTAGATGTTCCGTTAATTGGTTTTCCAAATGCATCCCTTATAATCGAGCCTCCTGAGGCATTTCCATTGCTAAGCTTGGATCCATCAAAGTTCAATTTTACATATCCCTGAGCTGGTTTCTTCCATTTATCCACTTTATTCTGAGACCGACCTAATGATTTACTACTGTTACTCACATCTTTTTCTTCATCCTCATTCCATTGTTTTGCTTGTTTCCATTGTGCCAGCTGGTTCCGGATGTATAGGCTAAGGTCTTGTATGGGGTCATTTGCTGTTTGCCGGAAAAGTATCTTATTTCTTTGGTGCCATATGCCCCACCAGACCACTGCTAGCTCAGTAAGCTCCTCCTTCCGTAATTTGCTATTTAGTTCGCATAGGATGTTTCGTGGGTTCATTTGTAACGGAATGTGATCTTTGATGATATGTTCCGTCTTTGCATTTATGCTCTTTATTATTGCCAACGTATGCGGACATTGAATCGGTAAATGAGCGGTGTCTTCATGAGTAGCGTTGCACATAAGGCAACCTTGGGGCACCACAACCTGTTTTTCACTAAGTCTTTGTTTAGTGGGCAGACCGTTCATGTCAATTTTCCAAAGGAAGTTCCTCACTTTGGGGTATGTATCTAGTTTCCAGATCCAGGCGTTGGGACTTGGTGTCATGTTTTCTTCCTTCGTTATAAGTTTTATTGCTGACTCTGTGGAGTACCACCCGTTCCTACTGGGAGCCCATATCAGTTTATCGCCAATTCCATTTTCAGAGATGGGAACTCTCAATATTTCTTCCACCAATTCTCTAGGGAGAACTTGTTGTAGTTCATTTGTTTTCCAATATTTATCCCTAGATATGAATTGTTCGACTTTGGTTTCCGTGTTAACAACTTCATCTGATACCGCCCATTCAGCAAGTGGTCCGTTTGTCACCCATCTATCCTTCCAGAATCTGATAATCTGACCATTCCCTACTTGCCATCTCAAGCCTCCCTCAAATTCTGGCTTTAGTTTCATTAGTTGTTTCCACTGCCATGAGCTGTTTGACTTCGTTTTATATTCTGATAGCGAGTTTCCTCTTAAGTACTTTTCCTTAACAACCCGCACCCAGACATTGTCTTGTTCTGTGAGTATTTTCCATAACAATTTCATTTCGAGTGCTTTGTTCATATCCTCTGCTTTCCTTATACCCAGGCCTCCATAAGCCTTCGGTTTGCATATTCGATCCCAACCAACAAGGAGCATATATTGACTGTCTTTATTCCAGAAAAAAGTTCTATTTATGGCATCTAGTTCGTCATTTACATTCTTTGGAAGCATAAAACTTTGCATGATGTAGTTTGGTTTTGCGGAAAGGTTCGATCGGATTGACACTGTACGGCCTTCTTGAGATAGCGCATTGGCTTTCCACTTGGTTAGCTGCTTTTGGGTCTTCCCAATTGTGTCCTGGAAGCATTCTTTGTTCATTCAGCCGTTAATAATTGGACATCCTAGGTATTTTTCTAGGTTCTCCATAGATCTTATCCCCATTGTTTGCTTGATACTTTGTTTCTGTTGGTTTCCCACTTTCTTTGAGGTGTGGAATGCTGATTTATGATTCTGTCCTGTGGCTGCACAATAGTCTTCGATTATCTGCTTCATTTGATTACAGGCATTTTGGTTGCCTTTTGCGAATATGATAATATCATTTGCGAATGCTAAAAAAGGTATCCTCATACCCCCTCTGGCAATCGGGAATCCTATAAGTGGCTTCGGCCCCTCGCTTACTTTCTGGAGTTTACGGGCCAGGATTTTTGCTACAATGACAAACAGATAAGGCGACAAAGGATCTCCTTGTCTGATTCCTTGTTCCGGTGCAAATGGTATAGTAGGTCCACTATTGACCAAGACTGAAAAAGACACCGTGCTTATACACTCCTTCACCCATCCTATGAATTTATTGTCAAACCCGAATTTGTGTAAGATACAAAGAGAGATTCCCAATCAACCTTATCATATGCTTTTTCCATATCTAGTTTTACATCCATCCATCCTTCCTTTGCTTGATTTCCTCTAAAGGAGTGAAAGATTTCTTGTGCTATGGGTACGTTGTCCTGAATTGTTCTTCCAGCTACAAAGGCTCCTTGGAGCGGGTGGATGATTTTGGGCATTACCTTTTTTAATCTTTCAGTTAGAATCTTAGCTATGATTTTGTATGTCGTTGTGCATAAGCTAATAGGCCTATAATGATTAGTTGTCGATGGGTTATCATTTTTCGGAAGTAGCGATATAAACGTATGGTTGCTTTGCTTTAAGATCCTCCCAGAGTGGAAGAATCCTTTAATTGCTTTTATTACTGATGGGCCTACAATATCCCAATACTTCTTATAGAATTCTTCCGTCATGCCATCGGTCCAGGAGATTTATCTAAGCCAATTCGGAGAACACTGTTTTTGATTTCTTCATTCGTTACTGGTCTAGTCAGACTTCTGTTGTCTTCGTCTGTTATTTCTTTGTCAATAAGTGTCATATACTCCTTGAGGGTTGATGTGTTTATCTGTTGCTTCTTATACCGCTTAAAGAAATCATTTCTGATTTCGCGACAAATGTTTTCTTTGCCTACTATTTGGGTGCCGTCACCTAGAGTGATTGTCTTGATAGTTTTATGGTTTCGCCTCCCCGATGCTATTTTGTGGAAATACCCCGAGTTCGAATCACCCAATTTTACATGTTTTGTTTTTTCCCTTTGCTTCCAGTACATTCTATGGAACTGAAGAATGCATTCCTTCTTTCGTAGGAACCGGATTTGCTTCTGGACAAGTGCTGGTTGTGGGAATTCAATAATCTTTTGTTGTAGATCCAAGAGAGTGTCCTCAATCTCTCGTAGTTGCTGAAATGTATTGTCAAATGTCTTCCTTTTCCATTGTTTTGTATGTGCTTTGAGCAGTTGAGTTTTCTTCATGAGTTGGAACATGAACGATCCTTGGAAGCAAGTTCTCCAAGTTTGCTTGACCACATTTCGGTAGTCTTTTCTCATTAGCCACATCTTTTCCATCTTAAACGCTGTCGCTTTCCTTATGCAGTCGTTCGTAATATCGACTGATATTTTGTAGTGATCAGATGTTGTGAATGCATGATTGTGCGTTCGGATTCCCGGGAATTGGTGTAGCATGCTATCACTAACCATTACTCGATCCAGCTTTTCGTAAATGTTTTCGATTTCCGTTTTATTCTTCCGCCAGGTGTACTTGTTTCTTGTGGTGGGAATATCATGTAGGTTACAAGTGTCCTTTAAAAGCCGAAGCCGTTCAAATCTATTGGCTGTAGGTAAACAACCTCCTTTTTTATCACCAATTTCATTTATTTCGTTTAAATCACCTATGATGACTAAGGGAATGTCAATTCCGAGTGCACAGTTAATAAATTCTGTCCAGAAGCTATCTTTCTGGGCCTCGTTCGGAGGTGCATACAAAAACATAATGCAAAAACCCACCCCATTAGCAAGTTAACATGCTTCATTATAATGTATCTCGGCTTATGAATCATGATTTCAAGAGTTTCACTGGTGAGTTGGTGTTCTTTCCACATTACACATACGCCCCCTGTCCTACCATCTGCAGGAGACCATGCGATATTGTCAAAGCCTGCACGTCTCCATACCTGATCACTTGGAAGTTTGTCTGTTTTCGTTTCTACAATAGCCATTATGTGGATTTGCTCAATTTTACAGAACAAGTCGATCTCAGGCCAGAACGATTTTCTTCCCATTCCTCTGCTATTCCATAAGGCGACTTTCATTTATATCCATTTTTATACGAGTGGTCAACAACTCCTCTGAGTTGGTTACAACCTTTGCTTAATTCGTTAATCGTCATTCTCAGCTGCTTCCATAATTGTTTGGTTTGCAAATATTTACATAGTCTTTCTTCCCGAGGGATATGGAGTAATTGCCAATCATCATTGATCAATTTTGTTAGCTAATTAGTCAGCCTAATCCCATAGCTTTTGCACCTTTCACTGTGAGTGACCTGCCTTTTCACTTGACCTGGTATTAAGCAAAGGGCTAAAGGCTCTTCAACATTATCCAAGTTTTTCAATTTGGAACATCTGTACATTTTATAGTTATCACTCAAGGTTCCACCAGGCCAATTGAGATTGGCAATATTCATTTGATGTGTATTCGTTAAATTTTTGGTCCTATTCATATGTTTTTACGCGAATTCCATTGGGTTACACATAGTTCTAATTGAAATACAACTTGCTTTAATTTTTACATTAACCACACAACAATAACAACAGCAAATTACACGGGACTTAATCTGCCACAAAGCCACATAGACATGGTTTCCTTCCTTTTCACCATTGACTTTCCATAATCGCAACCCGTCTTTTTTATCCTTATCCATCTTTCTTTCTCCTTGACCCCTCAAAAGTCTACCATCCACATCTGTCCTGTAGCAAGAATCACATAATTCCACAAATCTTGCAGCACCAATATCAATCAAAGAAAGCTTGTAAAGGTTCAATAACAAAAATAGTTCCATATGACAGTTTACTATACAGCAAAAGCTTTCAAAAGAATACAACAAAGTATCTACCATAGCATAAATCCACTTAGCACTAGGTATATTACAACAAGGGAGATCCAAGTACAGATTATAGAGCCAAATTTCAAGATCAGTCATGAGCTAGTCACACGAATCTTTATTGCATAGCATCCATAACTTTTTAGCAAAAAGAGAAGGTAGTGAACGCATCACCCAATTACTACCCATCACACTCCAAACGTCCTTTAAACAGACCATACACTCATTTAGGGCACACACCTCCCTGCCAAAGAGGGGTTTAATTCTCATACTAAGGATACAAGTCTCAAGCGTAAACAAATTGAGGCCTAGATTATCAAGTTGGCTTAGAGAGAGGTCATCAACATCTCCAAGTTTATCAAGTAGGATATACTGGCCTATATCGCACTCGACCAAGAGATAACTCAGAACAATCTGCCCATGGTTGCAAATCCTAAAATATTTATTCGAGTTCAATATATATCTTGTATGGAGAGAAATTAATCTAAACATAGTCATTTGACAATGTCTTCTTATACTTCGATGGTCCTTGCAGTAAACATATGTGAGCCTACTCAAGCATTTCCTATCCATCCCCAAGGGTTCTATATTATTCATGGACGATAAAGGTTTAATAGATCATACAAATCACTTTAATACAAACGGGAGTCATAGATAGCCCTATTCCAACTTAGAATTGCACATAAGAGAAGCATCATACCAGTGCATTGTCTTCCCTGCCAGAAACCATCAACTTGGGGCCTGCTATCCCCATATGTCCACACTCTTGTTACAGTTATCGATAGCCAGAGGCTTGCAACAAACATTATCCCCAAAGGGCCAAATTGGTTCTCCATTGCACTACTCTTTAAGGTCTCTTCGACCTTAGTAGGCAGTTGTTCCGGTTCTTTATAAAGGTTCAGGTTTCCTGATTGTTCGGACAAAAAGTTCTCATAAGAACAACAAATTGATTTAGAGAAGTTATTATCATTCTCCATGATCATTAAGCTCCTAAATTTAGCACGCAAATGAACTCCAGAGAAAAAAATTCCAAAAATAACAGTATAATGAGCTTCAGGATTGGAAGCAAGGTTAGATAGAGGTATGCTAATCTTCCCATCTATATAGGCTAGTATAACTGCAGTACCCGAGTACTTAAATGATGAAGACTGAAAGTTAAAGAAGCAAGAGGCGCAACAGAGAAAAACACACCTTAGGCTCTTCAAGAGTTGCCCTGTTTGAGATTTCCAGAGGGGACATAGCAAATCCCCTCATGGTTCTTTCAGATGGAGTGATGTTTGGGGCTTCCGCTCTCCTGTCCATCGCACCCTTGCTTCCATCATCCCCCACTCCCGAACGGATGAACAGTGACTTCGTTTAACGAACCCTAGATCCAGAACTGTTTGAGGAAAAGGCCACGCCGATTGTGCAACCTCTTCTTCTTGAAGAGATTAGTCGAGCCATCCTTCCTATTAGGATGGCGCGAGGTTTTAATCGCTCGCCACTTTCGATTCAGGCCATCGACGTGCCTAGGTTTTTTGGTGTTCTTCGTAGAGAGATTTCGCAAGGCAAGAAAATAGGGATTCTTCCTGACTGCAATTGACGATTGCAAGATATATGAGGGGACAACAAAAAATGCTAAAGATTTGATCTCTAGGATTCAAATTCGGAGTTCGATTTGGGGCATAATTTGGGGCTTGGTTTATGCGTTGGGAGCTAGGGAACGGGGGGTTCATATTTCTTGGGAGCGTTTTTGCAAGGGAGCGTTTTCATTTAGTCTTGGGATTTTTATTTGCCTTGAACTAGTTTAACCCCCGTACCATGTACGGATAATGAGATTTTAAATTCAATTTAATATATATATATATAATGTCAATGATCATGTTAAAATTATAGGATCATATATATTTATCTTCGTTTTATAATTAGTGTTTTTTTACCAATAGTAAATCAACTCATAATATAAATAAGTTGGATTTGTTTAAAAATTACTTTATGATAAATATCACGTTTTATTAAATAGTAATATAATAACTAATTCTTGGTAAGTGATAATTTATAATTTTCGGGATAATTCACAACTTTTGGTAAATTTTAATCAATTTTTACGGGATAAGATTATATGAGATTCTAACTTCTTGATTTGTATAAAAGAGGGCCCGACTGATTATTTTATTATTGAAATGACACGTGGCGCAAATTTTTGTTAAGACATTGTCTCCGCTTTATACTATAGGTAGTATAGATTAGGCATTGTTTCACTCCTACCCTGAACAATTTTTTTCTCAAAAAAATTTATTTTACCTTTTCTACAATCTATATCACATTTCTACTTTTACATCAAGACAAAATGAGGGAACCCATCAACCTCGCTCTCCTACAAGAGTACCTCAACTTGATCACAAATGAGATAACAACTGATGATAATAACAAACTCACTACAAATGTCACTAATGAAGAAATCAAGAAAACAGTTATGTCCCTGGGAAAAGATAGGTCGCCTGGCCCTGATGGAATGACGGCTGAGTTCTATCAAAATTATTGGGATATTGTAGGCCCCACAGTAATTAAGGTTGTCAAAAGTTTTTTTCACTCGGGGAGACTCCTGAAACAAACCAACCACACATTTATATCTCTACTTCCGAAAAAAGAAGACCCTAGAACAACAAACCATTATCGACCTATTAGTCTATGCTCTACAATCTACAAAATCATTTCAAAAATAATTACGGAAAGACTGAAGAACGTTATAGGCAAACTTATCCACCCACTTCAAGGAGCCTTTGTAGCCCAGAGAGCTATCCAAGACAACGTTCTTATAACGCACGAAATCCTACACTCTTTTAGGGGAAGAAAGAATAAAGATGGATGGGTAGCCATAAAACTGGACATGGAAAAAGCATACGACAGAATGGATTGGGAATTTTTATTACTGGTAATGGAAAAGTTTGTTTTCGATACTAAATTCCTTGGATGGATACGTGAATGCGTGAAGACAGTTTCATACTCAGTGCTTGTCAACAATGGACCCACAGACCCTTTTCATCCTGAACGGGGTCTAAGACAAGGAGACCCTTTATCACCATATCTGTTCATTATTGGTGTAGAAATCCTAGCAAGACGACTCCAACAAGAGACTAACACCTCATCCAAAACGATTGGTTATCCCTTAACAAGAGCTGGAACAAAAATTCCCTTTCTCTCATTTGCAGATGACATCATTATCTTCGCTAGGGCCACCCGGTCAGCGTGTGGTGTGGTAAAAAATATTATTAGCGATTTTTGTGCCATTTCAGGACAAAAAGTAAACTATCACAAATCTGCTTTCCAAACCTCAAAATTTGTCACCAACCATCAAAAACAACAGATTCAACAAGTTCTATGCATTCCCACCATGACTAACCTAGAAAAGTATCTCGGATGCCCGATCATCAATGGGAGAGTGAACAAGGATACTTTCAGTGATACAATCGGAAAGTCGAAGACCCAACTATCAAAATGGAAAGCGAATGCGCTATCACTAGAAGGCCGAAAAGTCCTCATTAAATCCAATCTGACCTCCAAACCAAATTACGTGATGCAATGTTTTATGCTACCCTCTAAGGTCCATGAAGAGCTAGACAAACTTAACAGGAATTTCTTCTGGAACAAAGGTGAGAACCATAAACCCCTCATAGGGTGGGATAGAATATGTAAACCAAAAGCATACGGAGGCCTAGGTATAAGGAAAACAGAACACATGAACAAAGCACTTCAACTGAAATTGCTATGGAAAATTATCGCAGAACCTAATAACATTTGGGTACAAATAATCAAGGAAAAATACCTTAAACAAGATAACTTGTTCTCATACAAGCCGAAATCCAACACATCTTGGCAATGGAAAAAGCTAATGAAATTAAGAGATGAATTTGAACAAGGGCTCGTTTGGCAAATTGGCGATGGCAAGACGGTGAAATTCTGGACAGATAGATGGGTGGGCAACGAGCCACTAGAGAAATATGCCCTTAGGCCCTATGAAATTGATAAGAATTGTATGGCTCATGCCTTTATCTCTAGGGAGGGCAAATGGAAAACTGAAGAATTGAGACGGTACCTACCAACTGAGAAAGTCGAACAAATAGATAATATTCCTATATCCGAAAATGCAATCTCAGATCGGTTATATTGGGCTCCTAGTAAGCATGGTTGGTTCACAACCTCTTCAGCAGTTGATCACATCACTAAAATTACAAACCACAATCGTACACCAAACTCTTGGATATGGAGACTAGATACTACACCAAAGGTTAAAAATTTTCTATGGAAAATTGACAACAACGGCCTCCCTACGAAGGCCAGATTACGACAGAAAAACGTCATTGTTCCTGGGGGATGCCTCATGTGTAGCTGCCAACATGAGGATATTGAACACATTCTTATCAAGTGTGGCCACACTCGGGAGATAATTCAGAAGATCAACCCAAAGACTGCTCATGCCTTGCAAAGTTACAACTCCTCAAATAAATCTCCAAGGCAGATTATTGCTGAAGTTGGTCAAACAGTGGGAACAAAGGAATTTGTAGAACTGGCTTTTGCATGGTGGGGAATCTGGTACCAACGAAATAGGCTTGTATTTCAACAATCAGATAAAGATTACATAACAGACCTAGGTCAGTTTATAAAATCTCAAATCCACAGTTGGACCCAAGCTAAAAAATGGACGGAACAAGAAAATGATCAACTACAGATACGACCAATGAGACAACGTCCTCAAGGAAAAACAACCTGGCAAAAACCAAGCCCAAATTTTGCCAAACTTAACTTTGACGGATCTAAACTAATTAATGGATCCACATCTGCTGGCGCGGTAATTCGTAATTCCAACGCGGAAGTGATCAAAATAATGTCAAAACAGTATGGAAATATATCAGTACCAAAAATTGAAACACTGGCTTTGAAAGATGGAATTAGGATGGCTAAAGAATTGGGGATAAGAAAACTAGAGATAGAGGGCGATAACCTTGTAGTAATTAATGCAGTTAACAAAAAAGGACAAAGCCCGTGGGACATTGAAATAATAATTGCAGATATTCTAGTCTCGTTAAGATGGTTCGAGACTGTAAGAATTACCCATGTTAGTAGAAAGTGTAATGCTGTGGCCGATAAAATTGCTAAATTGGGCCATAGTCTCTCTACTAACGCTATTATGAATCTCCCAGAACTTAAAGTTCTCGTCCTATCGGACGCTCTAGGACGTCCCCCGTAAGGGGATCTCCTAATTTTTACCGTTTCAAAAAAAAAAAAAAAAAAATTTAAAGACAAAAATTTCACCCAAAACTACACTTTTCAACCAAAAAATTAATACTTTCAACACAACAAATGAAACAAGACCTTAGACGTATCAAATACTCTATGCTTAGCTTGTAACCCTCCTTTGTTGTAATAACAAAACTATCGTAGTTAAAGTCTAATACTATTTCACAAAAAGACTATGTATATGCTTGAGATTAATTGTCATTGCTACATTTGGAAGGAAAAAAAGAGAGTCACGAATGATGTTTCGTAGTTGTCCATTCTTCCAACTTTTATTTTATTGGCAAATGTGACATACACAAATGGCAATTGATCCTTTTACTTTGAACTAGGGGGAACTAGGTATAGCATGTGAGATATACATACATGATGGGCCCAAATGATCCAAGGACTAAAACAAAGCCCATTTAAGATCAATGTACAGTATAGTGATTTGGGTGGAACCAGATGTAATATACTTAGGGATCGGACTTGGCAATGGCAAGGGAGGCACAGGAAAGTTCATGAGGCAGCGGTCTCATCATGATGGATTATGATCTATGACACCTAATTAGTCAATGGCGTAACCACTAACCAAGTGTACGTGTGGAGAAGCCATGTGGCCCCGGTACCAAATGTCATGCCTGCTCGATCCTGCAGATGCCACGTCCACGTACGCGTGTTAGTTATATATGGTATGATGCACGTGTACATATATACATACGCCTGATCTAATTTAGATCGATTTATAACCCAGCCAGCCAGCTTGCATGCAGATCCATCGATCCTCTCAAACAAAAGAAAAGGAAAGGAAATGGCATCCGATCTGAGTCCGGCGTTCGCATACACGGTGGTGTACGTGAAGGATGTAGCCAAATCCGTCGAGTTTTATTCCAAGGCCTTGGGGGTTAAGGTTCGCCGTTTGGACCAATCTCACAGGTAACAATAACCTACGTACATATATGCACCGACTTAATTAATTGCCCTCTCCACAAATCGAATCCAAGGATATATATGATGATGATGACGAAGGTGGGGTGTGCTAGAAACCGGGGAGACGACGTTATCCTTCACTCCGCTCCATCAGCGCGAGACTGATGAAACCACCGGCACCGTCCGTGTGCCCCAATCCAAGAGCGAGCGCGGACAAGTGGAGGTTTGCTTCGATTACGCCGATGTCGACGCTGCTTACAAGGTATGTTCCTTAACATACTACCCGCGCTACTGCTTACGAGGATTGAAATTGACGGGTTGTCGATCTCTTTGCGTACGTACAGAGGGCGGTGGAGAACGGAGCTGAGCCGGTGAAGGCGCCCGAGCACAAAGAATGGGGCCAGAAAGTGGGTTACATCCGTGATATGGATGGCATCGTTGTCAGGATGGGGAGCTACGTTTCTCCGCCCTCCTAACTCTACTTGACACAAACTAGAATGCTTGTGGGGGGCCTTCATCTAAATAAACTTTCTGCCATTAATGTAGTACCGATCAGTTGAATTTTGGGGATGTATGTTTATACAAATTTCGCATGTCTCTACTTTTTACGTCTCTTCAAAATCCTGGATATTGAAGCACCTTCTTATCGATAAAACAATGTATGAAATGTTGCATACAGTATATATTGTTGTAACGAGAGATCGAACGAGAACAATAAAGCAAGAACGACACACAGATTTACGTGGTTCAGTAACGGTGTGTTACCTACGTCCACGGGCAGAGAAACCGTATATTATTATGGAAGACAAAATTCGGAATACAGAGGTATAGGTATTTCGAGAGCTTTTATAGTGACTCAAGAAACCCTAGGTACAATTATGGGCCGCAGGCCCAAAACAGAATGCAACAGGCCCAATAACAGAAAACATAGTGTACCGTGCTACCTGTCGCAGTGTGTGATTCAGATTCAAGGCATATTAACAAATCTCCTCCTTGACTTGAATCCTCCCAAAACCAGATGCACCATAACAAATGCCTGAAGTTTCTCTGCCTCAGATTGCCCCTAAGGACACAGATTACTGACTTGTGATGTTGAGCAAATCCAAGCAGTGTTGGAACTTGCTGTCAGGAACCGGCTTGGTGAACATATCAACAGGGTTATCAACAGTCCCTACTTTCTTCACCTGAATTCTCTTCTCATTCCTCAGAAAGTGGTACCTGACATCAATGTGCTTCGTCTTCTCATGATGGACTTGATCCTTGGTCAAACATATTGCACTCAAGCTGTCACAATACACTGTCGCCTGATCCTGATGTAGGCCTAGATCATTAACTAGCCCCTTTAGCCATATTCCCTCCTTAGCAGCTTCTGTCAGAGCCATATACTCTGCCTCTGTAGTAGACAAAGTAACTGTAGGCTGTAGAGTTGCCTTCCAGCTCACCACATAACCTCCCAAAGTGATGACATAACCAGTCATAGATCTCCTACTGTCCACATCCCCAGCATAATCAAAGTCTGAAAATCCTGCAACTAAGCACTACGTGTCATTCCCATAACAGAGACCAACATCTGAGGTACCTCTCACCCTAAAAATCATCTTCACGGCCTGCCAATGATCCTTTCCTGGACTGACCATGAACCGACTGACTACACTGACTGCGAATGCCAAGTCTGGTCGAGTGCAGACCATAGCATACATCAAGCTCCCAACTGCACTAGAATACGGAACTCGAGACATGTACTCCTTCTCCTCCTTATTCTGAATTGTGTACATTCCCAGCTTGCAGTTAGAAGCCATTGGAGTATCTATAGGCTTCGCTGAAGACATGCCAAATCTGCTCAATATCTTCCTAATGTACCCTTCCTGTGATAGAAAGAGCTTTCTCTTCTTCCTGTCCCTATAGATTTCAACTCCCAGAATTTTACGAGCAACACCCAGATCTTTCATCTCAAATTCTGCACTGAGAGCACCCTTCAACTTCTGAATGTCTGACTTATCCTGAGCAACAATCAACATATCATCCACGTACAGAACCAGATAGATGCGTGAACCACCCTTAATGTCACTGTAGTACACACAACAATCATATGGACTTCTGTTGTAGCCAAGCTGCCCCATATAGCTGTCAAACCTCTTATACCACTGCCTTGGAGACTGTTTTAGCCCATATAAGGACTTCCTCAACCTGCAAACATGATTCTCTTTTCCTGGAACCTGGAATCCATCTGGCTGTGTCATGTATATTTCCTCCTCCAACTCTCCATGTAGGAAAACTGTTTTCACATCTAGTTGCTCGAGTTCCAGATCCTGATGTGCAACTATTGCTAGTAGCACCCTGATGGAGGTATGTCTGACTACTGGTGAGAAGATCTCGTTGTAGTCTACTCCCTCTCTCTGAGTGAAACCTCTTGCAACCACTCGTGCTTTGTACTTTATACCCTCTGCAGCAGACATTCCTTCCTTCTTCCTGAACACCCATTTGCAAGTGACTACCTTTCTGTCAGCGGGCAATTTCACCAATTCCCAAGTCTGATTTTTCTGAAGGGACTCCATCTCTTCTCCCATTGCAGCAAGCCACTGTGCTGACTCACTCCCGGATATGGCAGCCTTGTAGGTGGATGGCTCATTATCCTCCACCTCCTCGGCCACCTGCAAGGCATATCCCACCAGATCATCGAACCTGTATCTTGCTGGAGGTCTGATTCCCAACCTTCTTGGTCGGTCTTGAGCAATGCTTCGATGCACAACTTCATCTGAACTTGCTTCTGGTGGCATATTCTCTGCCTGATCGGATTCTGTGTAATAATCCGGAATTTTCCGAGCCAATTAAATAATTCTAAATTTCCCTAAGTAATTTTTCGGGTAAATTTTGGGTCGAATAAATACCCGATAATTCCTCCCTCCGTGTCATTTTATTTCCATGCTTTGGTCATTATGGGCCTGCCACGTTTCTCATTTGTACAGGTGGTTTTCCCCACTTGTTTTTCGTGCTTGTCCTCATCTCTATTTGTTGGCTGAGTGTAAAGACCGACCTTCAATTGCTTTTCTATTAGCTTGCTTTTGTCTTCAATCTTTCATTTCTTCTAGCTGAAGAGTTCTCTTCCTCCTAAGCTATCCTCTTGTCCTCAAGCTTCCATCTCAGCTCTTATCTTCTTCCATGGCACTTCTCCATACCAGCAACCACTAAGTCCAGCCTTGTCCCTTTCCTTGTTCATCGTCGCCATCGCTCAGCCGGGTTTGGTGAAGACCTCTGTTTCGACCCCTGTTTGGACTGCTACGTTCGAAAATTCGTATCTCTCTCGTTTATCACTCAAAATTCGCGAAACAAGTCTCTAGATTTAGATTAGAGTGTCCTCTTCAAGTTTCGTATTGTGAGTTTGGCAAGAAACCAGCTCGAAGTGGGGTAATTTTGCCGTTGAAGGTCGCGGACCTGCTTGGGAACAGAAACTCCGATCAGTCTCGGTAATTAAATCATATCTCTCTCGTTTCTTGCTGGAAAATTCCGAAATAAATTCCTGAGTTTAAGTTAAGGAGTCCTCTTCAATATTCATCTTATAAGTTCTCCCAAAAGCTCAGCGTAAATGGGTCGGATTAATTGTTGAAGTTGGTTGCGCAGTTTGTTCGGTTTCCGGCGACTTGGAAACTCAGTTGATTGGACCATGATTTGAGCTTGGAAATGCTCCAAATTAATTCTTGAGGTAGGTGAGGGATTGATATACTTGGGTCTTGAACCAATTTTGTGAAAACCCATTCGAATTAATTGATGGAATTTTTCCAGTAAAATTGAACTCGCCGGAGACTCGCCGGAGTGCTGCCGGAGTTTCGCCGGAGCACCACCAGCCACCCCTGTACCACCAATGAACTCTAATTGAGCCAAGGGCTCCATACCCGGCCTTCTCCGGTAATTTGAAGGTGATCGGAGTTGCCTCGATTTGCGTGCATCGGCTCGTCTCGGTTTTCGTGCAAGGCTTTGTTTCGAGTTTTGAACCTCGGTGACATCTCGGTATCCATTCCATCCTGTGGCTTAGAGGCTCGTAAGGATCGGGCGTTGACTTTTCCGTTTCCAATAGCTCTTCAAACGCTAAGGCAAGTGGACGTTTCTTCTTCCCTTGTTCCATTAAACGAGATACTTAGTTCCATGTGATCCAATTGGTTGGGATTGATTTATGTGCAAATAAAAAGAACTAGGTTGTTAGAATTAATGACCTTGTTGTTATTTTCAGTATTGCGATAGAACTGGATTTTAGGTCCGCTATGTGAGACCTTGTGTGTAAATATGTCTCGTTTGAGACATTGTTATGGATTAGAATAGTTATTAAGGTAGTTTCAGGGATGGGGCGTGAGCGTCTGATAACATCTCTTTAAAAGATTGTATCAGGATGTCCCTATACCTTGGTACTCGAGTCATGACTCTGCCTACTCTGTTTTTGAGGGGTGACGCACTCTAGCTAAGTGCATTAGCGCTACGCGCTCGGAAATTTGATCAAGGATCCAATATCCTTGTGACCTCGGCATTGGATGGCCGAGTTGATTAAAAGCTGTCAAACTGAATGCTTTGGTTGAAAGTAATGCAAGATAAGTGCGTTATGCACATAATTAAAATACCAGATTGGTGAATTTGAGCTGTTTGCTCGGTGGATGATTTCTTTCAGTGTGTTGATGTGAATAAGAATTCCAACCAATTCTCTTATGTCTTCCTAAGGCTGCTCATCGACCTTCTGTCGTTGAGGTTATCTAATTCTATCGTCTCTTTTAGGAAGAGGTGCTACTGATGAAGTTCGATACCAATATTTTGGGTTATAACGTTGTGAACCTTAGCTACGTTCCACTTGCTTAGTCTTTCATAGACTAACACGTCCATTTTTTTCTTTTTCTTTTCACGAACCGGATACGGCTAGCAGGATTTCATGAAGTTGAGCTAATCGACTAACTTGTCAGAAGACGAAGATAATCTACAATCTGGTCTGAGTAAATTTTCTTTTGGATGACTGTAATAGTCTAGATTGTCTTTCCTTAAAAGTCCTCTTCGAGGCACTGGTCTGTATATATTCCTTTTCCGCCGTCGCGTTCTGAGTTAATCTTCCTTTTTATGCAAGTAAAAGCAGCGTCTTGCGTTTCCATGATCATGGTGATTTCGTTTTTAAAAGCCTGAGTAGTTTTGGATTAGGTAAATCCGAGATTACTGGCGGTAATACTCTCGTAGTTGGTTGAGGGTGTTACATTCTGACTCCTCCATAACAGATTGAGGTGGTTGATCATCATCCAACCTAGGTGCCTGAAACTCCTCTGGAGTGAATTGCACCTCCACCTCCTCAGCAACAACCTCTTTTCCTGCTGTATCACTACTCTTCTCTTTCGGATTCAGCATGGAACTCTCATCAAAGACTACACTTCTGCTCAGTATAATCTTGTTTTCAGACCAGATCCTGTAACCCTTCACACCAGCACCATATCCCACGAAGACTCCCTTCTTAGCCCTAGGCTCCAACTTGCCATCATTCACATGATAATACGCAGTGCAGCCAAAAATTCTCAAATTTGAATAATCAGCGGGGTTTCCAGACCATACCTCGTAGGGTGTCTTGCAATCAATGCGTGTGTGCGGACTCCGATTGATGAGATAGCAGGCTGTTGTAACAGCTTCGGCCCAGAACCTTCTAGCCAAACCAGCATTAGAAAGCATACATCTTTCTTTCTCCAAGAGCGTTTGATTCATTCGTTCTGCTACACCATTCTGTTGCGGTGTATGTCTGACTGTGTGATGGCGAGCAACCCCCTGATCTTTGCAGAACTCATCAAACTCAGATGAACAGAATTCCAGACCGTTATCAGTTCGCAGCCTCTTGACCTTCTTCCCAGTCTGATTCTCCACTAAAGTTTTCCATTCTCTGAATCTACTGAATGCCTCGCTTTTATGTTTCATGATGAATACCCACGTCATTCTAGAGTAATCATCAATGATAGACAGAAAGTACCTGTTACCGCCCAGAGATTCAACACGAGAAGGACCCCAACAATCTGAGTGGATGTAATCCAGCGTGCCCTTTGTCCTATGAACTGCCTTTGGAAATTTGCTGCGGTGTAACTTTCCAAAGACACAGTGCTCACAAAACTCCAAGCTTTTGACCCTGTGACCCTCAAGAAGATCTTCCTTATACAGAATCTGCATTCCCCGTTCACTCATATGAGCCAGCCTCATATGCCATAGTCTGGACAAACCAGCATCCTGAACCTGAACTGATGCAACAGCTGCAGAACCTGTGACTGTTGAACCCTGCAATACATACAAAGTACCCTGCTTGGCGCCTTTCAGAATCACATCAAAGCCTTTGCAGACATGTAGGCCTCCACCCTCGCCCCTGAAACTGAAACCCTTACTGTCTAGCAAACTAAGAGATATTAGATTCTTCGTCATAAGTGGAACATGCCTGACTTCCTTCAATGTGCATAACCTTTCATCATGTGCCCTAAACTTGATAGAGCCAATCCCAACTACTCTGCAGACTGCGCCGTTTGCCATAGACACACTGCCACCATCTACACTGCTGTACGTTGTGAACAACTCTCTCTTAGGACATATATGGTACGACGCCCCAGAGTCGAGAAACCACACATCTGCCTGATGTGCTTGTTCTCCTGCCATCAGAACAATATCATCCTCTGAATTGCTTCCTCCCTCTGCTACTGCAGCGAACCCAGATTTCTGCTCTGATTGTTGCTTCTGCTTCTTCTTAGGGCATTCATTCTTCCAATGCCCCTTCTCCTTACAGTAGGCACAAACATCATGAGGTAATTTAGGGTTCGACTTCTGCTCCTCCCGTTTCCCCTTTTTCTTGCCCTTCTTTCCCTCTTTGCTTCCTTTGGCCATCAACCCAGAAGCCTGATTGTCTGTAGCCGTCCCAGATGCCTTGTGACGCAACTCCCTGGTGTGAAGCGCAGACCTAACCTCTTCCAGCGACACAGTCTCCTTCCCAACGATGAAGGATTGAATAAAGTTCTCGTACGAAAGAGGCAACGACACAAGCAGTATTAGAGCAGCATTCTCATCATCCACCTCTTCATCAATATTACGCAATTCTAGCAAAATTGTATTCAATTGATCTAGGTGCTCACGAAGAGACGTACCTTCTGCCATGCGCAGGCTGAAAAGTCGTTGCTTCAGCATTAACTTGTTCGTCAAGGACTTAGTCATATAGAGGCTCTCCAACTTCAGCCACAGTTTGGCTGCAGTATCCTGATCTGCAACTTCCGTAATCGTCGTCTGCCAGACACAGCATAATCGTGGAATGGGCCTTCTCCTCCAGAGTTTTGTACTCGTCAGACGATGCATCCATTCCCTTCTTATCGCTTGCTAACGGCGCCCACAAACCCTGTTGCTTCAGCAAAGCCTGCATCTTTATCTTCCACAGAGTGAAACTGTTTCTCCCGGTGAATTTGTCGATCTTCAGCATGGATCCAGACATTGTTCTCGGCGGAATTCGAAACCTCAGCTCTGATACCAGTTTGTTGTAACGAGAGATCGAACGAGAACAATAAAGCAAGAACGACACACAGATTTACGTGGTTCGGTAACGGTGTGTTACCTACGTCCACGGGCAGAGAAACCGTATATTATTATGGAAGACAAAATTCGGAATACAGAGGTCTAGGTATTTCGAGAGTTTTTATAGTGAATCAAGAAACCCTAGGTACAATTATGGGCCGCAGGCCCAAAACAGAATGCAACAGGCCCAATAACAGCGAGACCCCCGTGCTACTTGTCGTAATGTGTGATTCAGATTCAAGGCATATTAACATATATAAAAGAAGAAACACAGCTCTGTGGATCCTTTGAAAAGCGGGCTAGGCTATTGTTGGATCGGCGGCGTTATATACAGACACAATTACCTTTACCAAGTGGTAACAGTGAACAAGGAAGCGGAAAGCGAAAAAAAAAACTAACAAAAGCGGAAAAAAAAACTAACACAAACGGTAACAATATACAGACGACAACCAACTAGTTATCCAAGGAAAAACCACTTAAAGGAGTTTGAACAATCAATTTATTAATGTCATTTAAAAGTTTCTTCAAGGCAAACAGGTAGTTCTAGATAATGCTTCTACAAGCCCTAGTTCCTTAGTCAAATAACCTTGTATAACAATAACACAAGTGATTACTAACATCTTCAACGAGACTTCTTCTTCTTCTTCTTCACACGAGCACTCTGAATGTTTTGTAATCGGTAATTTGCTTCTAGATAATGCTCCTACAAGCCCTAGTTCCTTAGTCTAATAACCTTGTATAACAATAACACAAGTGATTACTAACACCTTTAACGAGACTTCTTCTTCACACGAGCACTCTGAATGTTTTTTAATCGGTAATTTGCTTTTGACTCAACTCTAAGTATTTATAGAACTAATCACGTGAAATATGATTCACATCTTAACTATAATTTCACAAATAATCCTAACAACTCTATCTTATCTTTCTTGTATCTTATCTTCATGGAATATTGTTGCACAATATCTTCTGGTAAATCCCACGTGTTTCCAACTCCATTAAGACCTATTAACATGGCGTTGGGTTTTCACCGTTTCTTCAATGCGCATGCGCTTACTAAGAACAGTAAGACACGACTCTGCATACGTTGTTGTTCCCTCACTTTGCTCCCTCACATCAGCTTTCATTCTTCTTTAGTTATTTTTCCTTCAAATAATACACTCAAACACAAGGTTAAATGATATAAAGTTTGGCATTGTCAAAACAAGAGAATAATGACGTTGAACACATGGTAACAACAACTGTTCCCTTGGGGGTTATAGTGAAATTGTTCCCTTGCTTCCAACATCAAATTATGGATAGTGATATTGTTAACTTGGTAACAGTGAAACTGTTTCCCCTAAGGATAACAGTCAATGTTACCCATGAGAACCAATGACTATCCAATAGTTATCCAACATTACACAATTCCTATATATCAAACTAAAGGTACGGTACGTGAATACCACAATCCTAAATAATCTCGCAAAAATGTATAGTACATATATGGATCGGAACTGCGTGCAAGGCAATCACAACCACCAAAATTTTCAAATCCACAAGAAGCTCTCACTTGCAGCTAAAAAATACAAGACGCCAACATAGGTATGGAGTACTAGACATGCCTAAAAACATTTGCAACACATATATGTAAGAGAACAGCAGAACTTTTTTTTTGGTGAGAAAGGGAAACCCCTGAAGTTTATTCAATGTTCGAATTGGCCAGAATTAAGCGGGGTTGGCCTGTCCCCAATACATCATTAAGCAAAAGAGGGGATATCTCTGAGGGGGATGCCTAAGAACAGTAGTGCTAATGGGGAAGTTATGAGCTAGTGAAGCAAGCTTGTCGGCGACTGCATTTGCTTCTTTATAATTAAGTGTGATGGAATCGGACTAACCAGTCCCTACCGATGAAGCCATGACATTGGTATATCAGGCTAGAGAGGGGGTGGTGCGGGGGTGGGCGAGAGGTGATGAGGCAGACTGTGATTTAGGAGCCTGTATCGACGATGACCCGACGGTAGTTGGCATTCCAAGCTGCTTGGAGCCCCTCAATCACACCCCAGATTCTGGCCACTGGGATGGTGCACGAGCCATGTTTCTGACGAACCCGACAAGCCAGTTGCATACATCATCACGGACCACTCCGCCCGCAGAGGCGAGCCCGTTAACCACCGAACCTTCAGTATTGACTTTATACCATCCGGAATCTGGCTTCTTCCACTTGATGCATTCTTCTTTCCTTTGAGGAGCTGACATCTCCCTCTAGGTAAGCATAGAATTTGTGACGTCTTCAATGTAACGATGAAACGCGTTTTATCCGTAGGGGGGAGGGGGGGGGGGGGGAGGGCGTCGTCACTGAGTATCCTGGCATTCCGCCATCTCTATAACCACCAGGTTGTGACAACAAAGGGGACGACACTAGTCATTCCCGAGCTGGTCTTAAAACCATTATCCAGGTTCTTCATCGGCCAATCTTGGGGCTCAATCTCAAAAAATTCACCCACTGAAGAGGGGCAGATGATGTTATGCCACACCTCCGAGGCAAGGGGGCAATCTATGAAGATGTGGATGAGGGATTCGTCGTGATTTCCATAGAGATTACAAGTGGCGTTATGAGTCATGTGGCGTCTCCGGCGCTCCACGTTTGTGAGCAAAACGGCCTCCGGCGGCGAGCCAAAGGAAGGTTATAATTCTCTTCAGAACTAGAAGTCGCCAAATTTTGCGGTAGGGCAGGTGCGGCGCCGGGTTGTTGCTAACGCCCTTTTGCAGCCAGTAGCCACGAAGACCGTATAGGTGCCTATTGAAGATGGGAGCCATGAAAGCCTGTCATTCACCCCGGGACTGTCAAAGATAACGGTGCTCGCCAAGGCAAGGAGGCATCGAGCAAGGAGGCGGTTACTAAGGCTCGACCACTGCCAGCCGTAAGAGAACAACATATGAGTTATATAAAGCGAGCTTAATTAATTATATCCTGGCTAGGCTCGAATGTTCGATCCTATAGGATTAATGACTGATGCATGCCTTCTAAATCAAGCACAACATGCATATAAAAGCACGTACGTATTGCATATATGTATATGTATAATGTGGTGATATGGACCGAGATAGCAATACTCAGATCAAGTCGAGACCCGTCAGAGATAGATGGCCACTGAGGCGATATCGAGACCAATAATGTTTCTTTCAGATATTTAACTGTTTTGGATTTATTTACATTCAGAACAATTTGTTCATGTTAGAATTTTATAACTCTCTTTTCGGGTTTTCTTTCTGGTTCTTTCCCGAATCGCTTTGTTTGAACCGTTAGGGCCTACCTTAAATACTCTTATGTGCTATTTTAATTTGGAATACATTCAGAAAAATGTTCATTTGTCCTAACTCTCTTGTCTCTTGCTTCAAACATGCTACCAACATGTCTTCCGGGTTGTTCTCATCTCGAGAGAGATCCCAAACCTTGACCAACAAGGAATTGATATGATCCCACACCGGGCTTGTATCATGTGGGCACTCATACACGCACGACAAATAGAAGAGGGCATTTCAGTAGATAACGTACTAAGAATGCTTGGAAAATCAAGAATGAATTGTTTGGAAATTTTGATAGGTATAAGGGTGGTTTATGACTTGAGAATCCTTGGAAAATGGGTGGACCGTAGCACATATGTATATACATATATATATAGGAGTATCATCATAGTGGTACAAATACATGTGTTGGTGAGGGTGTTTATATTCAGTTTTTTTTTTTTGATGAAGAGGGTGTTTATATTCAGTTGATGCATGCAGCAGGGTAATTAGCAGGCCGGAGTAGGACTAGTACAAATTAAGTGTGGGAAGAATACAAGTCGTAAGTAATTATATATATATATATATATATATAATGAGTGGAGTTGAGTGGAGCAGAGCAGAGCACATACATTCGAATAGGATGAAAGAAACAAAGAAAGGGGAAGAGAAAACATCAATTCCCAAAGCCTAGGCATTACCTACGGACGTGTTACACATAGAGACAGGCGGGGCATTAATGAATGAAAACAGTGTGAATGAATGAAGGAAGGAAGGGGGGTGACAATTATACCCCGTTTTTTAAAAGTTAATGGACGAATGAGGATGCGAAGATGGAACATATATGTGATTCCCGAGACATATATACATAGCGGCCAATAGGAGAGGGAGGGAGAGGGGTATTGATGAGGGGTGAGCCGCTACCCGCCATGTTTTCAGAGATGAGGAGCACCAAAAACGATACGCGCGCGCGCATGCCAATCCCCCCCTGTCTCGCCCTTAATTTTCCGGTCCATTGACTTTGAATTAATACTCCTGTAATAATCTCCTATGTACGGGTGGATCGATCTGCCTCCCTCCCTCACTCCCTAGTCCCTCCCCTCCTATAAATATATCGATCTCGCATGGAAATGGATCAGCTGAATTATTCAATGAAGGAAATGGAGAACAAGAGGAAGAATTTCCGAGTGTATGAAGAAGAAGAAGAAGAAGGAGTTGAAGGAGGGTGTGGCGTGGGAATGAATAAGAAGAAGAATGCGGGGGGCGGCAGCGGGAGGTGGCAGCCGACCAAGGAGCAGATCGAGATCCTGGAGGGGGTGTACGCGGGCGGGGTGAAGACCCCTTCCGCCGAGCAGATCCAGCAGATCACCGCCCGCCTCAGCGCCTACGGCCGCATCCAGGGCAAGAACGTCTTCTACTGGTTCCAGAACACCAAGGCCCGCCGCCGCCACCACCACCACCACCAATCCAAGGCCAAGCACACCCATGACCACGACCACGACCACGACCGCCGCCTCCTCTATCACCCGCCCATGCCCATCCACCCGGGGTTTTACTTTCTTCCATACGCCCAACAAGACCAGGTGGTTCCCAGCAGGATGTGGGGCCCGCTGCAGCAGCCTGCAGAGTGTAAGGCCACCCTGGAGCTGTTTCCTCTTCACCCAGGTGGTGGTGTTGCTACCACTTGCAATCCTCCTCCTCCTGCTCCTGCTCCTGCTCCTGCTGCTTATCATCATCATCATCATCATCATCATACTTCATGTCAACAACAACAACAGCACCAACAACACCAACACCAACAGGATCATAGTGCTCTACTACAACCTGCAGGGGGCCCCAGAGCAGGGTTTATTGATTTCTTCTCTGCCAATCCCCACTCCTAATCCATTAATTCCTATCATCATCATCATCATGCATGCCTTTTTTAGTTACCCCGTACGTCGTTCCACCTGCATGTGCAAACTCCCCATCCATCTTTCTTTCTTTCATTTAACTTGTTTGCTTTCTGTTTTTGGGTTAAATGCATTGGGCTCGGCTGTCATTTGCTAATTAACCGATTATGCCCCCACATATATATATTTATGAGTTTGATCAATCAAAGGGTTTTACTGCATGAATTTGTGCTGTACGTTTTGAATCAGTTAAGCTTCCCACTATACACTACGTATGCACCTAGCTATGCTGTGATATGATTATCAATCTATCTATATATGTATTGCCGTGTTTTATTTACTTATTCATATAACCCTACTGCCCGCCTACTGGATGAGTACGTAGTTTCTTCTGCGGATCCGAGTATTTCATTACGGACTATTTTTATTCCACTCCATGCATACCACGCACAACACAACCTACCACGTACAGTCGCGTCTTTGGGAATTACGCTAATCCAAAGGCATTAGACATCCACTAACTTCCAAACTTTTACCGGCCAAAACATTTATTCCTACACAATTCACTATGTTTTTCAATTTCAAGTGTTTCATTATATATATATGTATTGGGGAAGGTTCAGGTAAAACACCTCTTATAGTGAAATGGATGAACAAATATTAAGCGTTAGATCATCGTAAATCAAGGGCCACGATTTAGGCTGAATTTTAATAAATTAATAACTACAAAATACACTTAAATAGAAGGTCCTTAAAAATAGGGTTAGTTGCCAAATTAAAACAAAATCAAAATTCAAAAAATTAAGAGCATATCTCGATAAAGGAGATTTGATTTTTCAAATTTTGAAAATTGTACCAGATTTAAGGAGAACATTACTCGTACAATGTCTCGTATATTCCGATTCATCACTAATAAAAAATTTGATTACAGTGCTTCAATATTCGACTATGCAGCTTCAATATTCGACTATATAACTTTAATATTCAACTGTACAAATATTCGACTATGCAGTTTCAATATTCGACTATACAACTTTAATATTCGACTGTACAAATATTCGACTACACAATTTCAATATTCGACTGTACAAATATTTGGCTATATAGCTTCAATATTCAATTGTATAAATATTCGAAATTTTCATATATATGGTTGGATACGTTTTGGAATTTTTTAATTATCTAAACTTTTTTCAAATTTGTCGAAGTTTGAATATTTAATCCTCTTTGTTGAATCCAAATTATATTATCTTGTTTGAGGTGAGCTTACATTGAATGTAAACATAGTGAATAAAGAATATATATTGAAATACATTGAATATGATAAAAATAGCTAAGTTCACATTCTCATTCCAATTCCGTGAATGAATACAAACAAATCGAATTTGAATACACCGTAAAGATTAATGTAAGTTTTCGTCACAGGTTATAAGACTTCTTTAATGCTCATCATCGTCTTTGATTTTATCATTTTGCTTCCATTTTCTTTAGGACTTCAATACTGCATATTCAAGAAAAAAACGTTAACATTCAATTCTCTAGATCCTAATTCTATATGTATTTATGCACTGCCTTTTCGGTATCTTAATCCATTCTACGTGTCTACACTAATCTTGCTACGTATATATATGTACCCGTTTTCAATTCATTTTTGTTCTTTACGACTTACGTACGTGGTATATATTATACTGTATTCTTTTTTGGTCGAAATATATTATACGGAGTACTGTATTAATGTACGTAATCATGTCTGTAATAATAGGCCAGCAATAAGTACATTTGGGAACTCAAATTTTGTACAGTATAATTTAGCCTGGCGTCATTTAATGGAAATTTAAAGTTGCATGATCGAGCGTGAAAAAAAAAGAAGCGTACGTTGGAGTATTAAAATGCAACAAACTTTACAATCCTTAACCCGAAAAGCAGGGCAGGAAATCACTGATGATCACCCAAATGCACTTATCCCCAAATATTTTCTTAGAGCCTTGCACATCATAATCACTCCACTAAAAATACAATGCATGTTCCTTAATTGACTATATGGTGTAAAAAATCACGTACGTACTGTACTCTATATATGTCGTCGATCGGTTCGGTTGCACTAATTTGTAGGCTAGGAAAACTGCATGGCTCTGTACACAAATTAACTCTATCGGATTATATTGAATTGGTACCCAACAAATCTAAAGGGCATTTGTCTTATATTGCCCTCTTCGGGGCCTGGTTAATTTAGGCTTTCAAAGCTCACAAGATCTTTGAAGTGATACGAAAGAAAGATTTTGCAAGGCTGATTGGTTGCAGGCAGCAACTAAAAGGGCTTTTGGTACGTTGCATGTTCCCAACAACACTCAGGCCGGCTAGTAGTCACTAGTCCCTCCTCAAATTAAGAAGATAATGTATGTACGTATGTGTATATGTGCAGAAAACAAGGGCATGCAATGTGCAGTTAATGCAAAAATAAACCCAACGAGTCTACAACTCTAGGCTTCTTCTGTCTTGGCATGATTTGTCTCCCAAACAAACTAGAGCCTGTTTTCATATCCCACTGCTAACTTTGTCAGCTCAAGGGATTCTCCCTTGTTTAGCTAAACTTGGAAATTGTCGACCTCCTCTTTTTTGTTTTCTTCTTGTACACACATATATATATATATATATATATATATGGGAGTTGGGGCCGTGGATCGGACTTAAAAAAAATTCCTACTAGCTATTGCTAGATTTTAGCAAAATTAAGATCATACTCCGTAGTATTATTATATACTCCCTCCGTTTCAATAAACATGTCGTTTTAGCCATTTGCACATATATTAAGGAAGCTATTAAATGTACTATTATACCCCTAATTATTACCTCACTTTTTTACTTTATTGAAAACCACTACTAATAAACTGCTAATGATTATAAGGATAAATCTGTAAAGTAAACGCCCAAAAATATAAAACGACATGTATTTTGAAACAAGATTTTAGAGCTAAAACGACATGTTTATTGAAACGGAGGGAGTACTGTATATATTCACTCTAGAATCCAGATTGTTACAGTAGTATTATAATTCCAACAGTCAAATTGGTCATGTTCTACATATATACACACTTTTTATTTTGCATTTTTTGGGGGTGTTTGGAGAGTGTTTACTCCCAAGTCCCAACGCTAAAACCATTTATATATCATGTACATTAATTTATAAGAATGTTTGACTGTTCTCTCCAGCTAGCCCAACTTTAAAAATCATTAGTAACTTAGTAAGGAGTATAGATTATATATGGACGTTTGACGTTTCTGTTCACTCGATCTGCATGGCATCTAGAATAAGTTTCCATTCATATATGAAAACGATACTCCCTCCGTTTCATAATAAGTGTCGTTTTAGCTCTCAACACAGTTTTTAAGAAAAACAATCATTCACTTTAAAACTTACAATTTTTTCTTAATCTTACCACTCATTACATTTTTTTGGCCAATGAATGAGCAACTTTAGTCAACAAATACACATTCCAATAAAAATTATCATTATTACCTCTAATAAATCACTTTGAAAACCTAAAACGACACATATTATGAAACAAATTTTAAGTGCTAAAACGACACTTATTGTGAAACGGAGGGAGTACTTATTTTCAAGATTATGTTCTAAGATTCGCGATCAAGTGAGAACAACTCATACGGTGTAAAATGCGAACACCTTATGGCCGTTAGATTTGGGCAAATCAACGGACTGATTTTAACACGCAGCTCCCCCTTGCTTTTAACTGGGAAGGGCATTTTCGTCTTTTTGCCCTGCTTTACTGTTCATCGATCTCCCCCTTGTTTCTCTACGCTCGCACAGAGCGTTTGTTTTAGCGGATTGTTCATTGATCTCTTCGGCTCTCTTCTCCAACAAAATTCGATTGTTTTTCAACTGTATTTTCGTCCTTTGGCTCTTGTTCAATTGCTTCTATGGATATAGGTAACGATTTATGATTTTTGAAAGTGAGAATTTATGCTTTGCTAGTTTTAGGTTTTCCTTGAGCAAGATAACTGAGAACTTGTGAATTTGACATAAGTTTGGGTGTATGATTGGTGTTTTACATGATTTGATTGCATTAGAAAGTGATTTTGAAGTTTTCGATTGACCCTAGAAGCTGATTATGTACGTTTTGCCCGATTGCCTACCATGTGTTCGACAAAATGCCTCAACCAACGTGCTTAAATTTACATGAACCGTTCAATGGATTCCAATGAACCGTTACTTGAAAGTTTATGAACCATACCGATACTCTTTGTGAACCAAAAGAATACCCGTATTTGCCCATTTGTAGTGTGTTTTCATGTTGTTTCACTCATAGCTTTTACGTTTCTTTTGTAGGTTGTTCATCAAGTTCCGGCCATCCTAACATTTCTCATTCGGATGGTGATGCTAGTACCGATGGACTTTCATTGAATGACAATGATGCAAGTACACAAGTTTTTATATTGGATTGAAAAATCACACTTACTAGCTCAATCTGTTTAAGTAGCCTTCTCGGTACCAATTGCACAGCTTCTTTTAAGCCTACCATGTAGTCAATTTTTTCCCAAGTGTTTACACACTTTTCGCGTTTTGTCATACATGAACCAAGTGATTCATATTCATGAACCATCGCGTAGAAGATAATGAACCATCGCGTAGAACATAATGAACCATCGCGTTTTGAGGATTAAGTTGTCTTATATGCAGTTTCACATTAAATGAACCGAATGACTAAAGTTCATGAACCGACAAGGTGAACCCAATGAACCAAACACCTGTCGTTTATGAACCGCGATTGATATGAACTTCATGAAAAGCTGAACGCACCTTTCGCACGATAATGATAACGATGAGCACGATAACGATGCCTACATTCTTCACTTATCACAAGATTGTTCTTATTTCATTACTACTTATACGGTTGAATATAAACTTCAAACAATGTTTTGATATGTGTGTTTGAGGATTCAGTTATCTTCTATGCAGTTTAACATTAAATGAACTGTATAATTACACGACATGAACCTACAAGTGGAACACAATGAACCAAATTCTTTTATGTTACACAATTTACGCATTAATTTCATATATGAACCGAGTGATTCAAATTCATGAACCATTACGTCGAATTCAATGAACCAAATAATTATACTTCATGAACTTAAAAACAGTGAACCTACAAGTGGAACACAATGAACCTCTAAGTGGAGTACAATGAACCTTTTTGGTCAAAATCATTTTATTTACAAGTTTGTCACCGTTTTTTCCGTTTTCCTTATATCCTCCTTTAATCTCTACCGTCAGATCCGAAAGATCTAACGGTAGAGACTGTTTCTCATTTTACACTATAAGAGTTGTTCTTACCAGAACTAAACTCTATGTTCTGATGGGAAAAATATGGCGTATCGAATTTGGGCCCATGTACGGTGCTATGTTTGGTGGGGTCCTTTTGGCTATCAAACTAAACCCTTGTTATCATGATTACTACCCACCACTCCAGGCCACTATCATATCATATCAAACTAACTTCCGTGAAATTTGGGTGAATTTGTTTAGGGCTCACCGGGCCCCAAATACGCCTCGGACCATTGAGAGTTCACAACTATATATGCTAGATGTATTTAAGTTGGCATTCTTCTCAACAATAGTGTCATAAGACTCATAACTCATAAGTTTGGCATTCTTGAATGAATAGTGTCTTGATTTGATCTGCTACATGTATTTATACTTTGAATAGGGTTATTTATACATGTATTTAGCCTAGATGTGGACTTTTCTGTATTTCTTTCTATGCCTTCTCAAATTGGTCCTCTTATTGACAATGATTTAATCTAATAAATTGAGCCATAGTATGGCCCTCTCTTGACCCCCCAAAAAAAAAAAAACGTTGAATAGCTGCCCAGGAAACTTGTGGTTTTTGTGAGATTGCGCTTGCCATGTCCTCTATGGATTTTGACCCTGGTTTTATGTAGCTCCTCGTGAGCATTTCTAATAAAAACAAAAGCTACCTTCTGAGGGTCCAAACCAAAGTAAGGGTGAAGTGGCAGGAAACCATCGAAAAAACTACAAAGGTAAAACTATCCTGCCAAAACACTACAAAGGTAAAACTATCCTGCCATATAACGGAAAAACAGAGGATAATGAGAAGTCTGGGCAAATTTTACAGTTTTGTTTGTCATGTATCCCACAATGGTTAGTCTCTCAATACAACCCCCAAGCTTCTTCTGTGTGTAACCTTCCCTAGTATCCCCTCACTCTCTCCTGCTCCTGAATTTCACAAAACCAATGGACAACTTCATGTGACAGGGCCAGTGATCTTCCACCTTTCCCCTGTCACAAGAAAAGCAAAGCAAGCCCCCTAGATGCTTTGGAGAAACTAAAAGAACAAGCACCACCAAACATTCAAAATCAAGGGGAAGAAGGATATTTCTTATATATATAAAAAAATATCATGCTTAGCTATCAGCGGCCGTTGCAGTTGAGGGAGGTGCTTGCGTTTGAGAATGCTTTTGCTGCTCAAAATACCTATTCATTCGCTCAAGTAGCTGTGCGGCCTTCCTTTTTCCCCTTTCAGTCCCGTTCTGGGCCATCTCGGTAAGTGGGCCCATCACGCCGAGCTGCTGAGCTGTCCCCATATTCTGATGGTCCCCGCTACAAAGATGTAACAGCACAGCCGCTGCATTCTCCTTGTTCCTCGGTGAACCATTCCCAATAACTTCAACCAATACCGGCAGAGCATCTGCACTTGCAATGGCCGCCTTTCCTTCTTGATGGCTAGCCAGTATAGCAAGAACAGCCAATGCTTCATCCACCATTCCTCCACCTTGCTCAGTCAATAGCCTCATCAGTATAGGCACAACGCCTGCCCTCACAGCCTTTCCTTTGTTTCCTTGGAATATACACAGATTAAACAAAGCAGTTGCAGCGTCTTTTTTACCTCTCTGGGTTCCCTCATTTAGCAGCGCCACAAGAGGCTGGATCGCCCCTAAGCTGCCAATTGTGACTTTATTTTCATCAATGACAGATAAGCTGAACAGGGTAGCTGCTGCATTCTCTCTGGCTTCCATACTCCCCTTTTTCAACACATGGACAATACCGGGCACTGCTCCAAACGACACAATTGCTCCTTTATTATCTTCACAAATAGAGAGGTTCAACAAGGCGGTCACTGCATGCTCTTGGGTACGAGAGTCGGGGGTTGATAGGAGGCTAATGAGAAGAGGAATGGCTCCTGCTTCGGCTATTGCTACACGATTATCTGCATTGCGTTTTGCAAGGAGACGGATTTCTCCTGCAGCAGAGCGCTGATCTTCTGGGTTGCAAGATGTTAGCTTTGCTAAAAGGGCTTCTATTTTGGTACGCTCAGCAGGAGAGCATGCGGATGTGGATTTTCCAGGTTGGGAGCTGCTCCGTCTTTTAGGGGGTTCGATCCCATTTGCTTCACACCATTGAGCTATTAGGCTGCGTAATACATAATTTGGAGTGAGGGTGCTGCTGGTAAGCGTTTGTTGTGTCTTAGGGCATGTGCTACGGCCTGCTGCAAGCCACTTCTCAATGCAGGCGCGTTCATACGTCTGTAGGAGATCAATATTCAAAGCTGTTCAGTTATATACATGTAAATAGATATAACAAGGTAATTCAGATTTTGAATTTTTCATGCCATTCATCATGCTTTATGAGAGAAGTGATATATTTTTAAAATTGGCTACAGACATTAAATGAAAAATTACACAGATCAGTAGTATATGGGTGGAAAATAGATAAAAGTCACAAGAGCACATGCTTCCAAGAACAAATATCCTGCATACCTGTCCAGTTGAAACAATGACAGGATCCTTCATCAACTCTAGTGAGATTGGACATCGGAAATCATCTGGGATAACAATTGATTTTTGAGTGCCATCAGTTGATGCTTGACCACTGCAAGTTGACGGATCACTCCTTTCTCTTGCAGCAGAGTCCAAAGAAGGATTTTCAGTCTGAACAAATTCCTTAATTTTCTTCAGTAGCATAGACATCTTCTCTATGCTCTCATCAGGATCACCACCGGTTGAAGAAACCATCTCATGCAAAGCAAGGGACTCTTGTGTGAGGTCATCAATTCCCAGTAACTGGAGCCTTTCAGTGACTTTTTTAAGCAAAGCCGAGTCCACATCAGTCTCGTTGTTGTCGGTATACAGAGACAACAAATCGTCATGGAGTTCCAGATCAGGTGCATCTATCCTGCTTTTGGCTCTTCGGAACTGGGCAATAACAAGCTCAACCTGAACGCAAGAAGTTGCCTTTAGTTACATAGTTTGATTTGATGCAATGATTGTGTGAATTCCCTCGAATTTTTTAATCAAAACATCTCCAAACAGTTGACCAAGTAAATTGAAGCTCTTGTGGCTCAAGTGGCAATAGGCACATGAAGATCCACATTAGACTGAAAGGATTAGAGATGATTACCTGTTCCCTGACTTCATCCGAGATGTCAAGCTTCTCGTAGTTTATTCCATCAAGAGCCTGCTCTAAGTTTGCTGTGACGTCATTGAACCTTTTCATTATCTGCTCTCTCTCTAGCACCTGAAAGTGCCAAAGTGTAAGCTTTCAGAATAAGATCAGCAGAGGAGGAAACCAAGATCATTATGTGTTGAATTGAATGCACCATATCATCCAAAGAGAAAGAACAAAAGTGGAAGCAGTAATACACACAAATTAAGGAACAATCACCAGGAAATGAAGTGAGAAAACCCAACCAAACAGGAAGACAGATTCATCCTCTAGCTAAGCTCATTGCACCAAAACTCAAATAAATATCGTTGAAGATAAGAAAGAGGGCAAGCCGTGTTGATCGATCTTCCATGTATTGAGATGAGACTCGGTATTAATAAGAGGGAATCACTAACAATCAATAGCCAAGTAGAAGGAAAAGCCAATTTTGAATTCAGGAAAGCCGAAATGCGGCTGAATCGAATCGATCCACAGGATTCACACAAATTGCGATCTGATGTATCCTATCAAGAGATGAAGAATCGGACCAAAAACATGTGGATTAGAAAGAGGCGAACCAGGTAAATCTTGCTGCCCTCTTTGCCAAAGCGGAGGAAGTCCTTGGCGGAGTCGAGAGCGTCGGCGAAAAGGGAGAGGGGTTGGAGAGCGTCGGGGGCCAAGGGCTCCTTGCTATCCCTGATTTCCTCGAACATAGGCGTCAAGAGCTTCAGCCTCCGCGCTAGATTGCAGAACTGCCTCTTCACACAGCAGCGGTAGTCGGTAATTGAGGAGATTTCGTTGACGGCGTCGATGAGCTTCTTCAGAAGGGGGCCTTTGTCGTCCTCCTCCATGGCCTATGATTTGATTTGATTTAAGGGAGATTAAATAAAAATCACTCACTCACTCACTCTAGAATATAGACTCTAGAGACCAGCGAATGAATATCTTTCGGGAATCCGAATGAGATAGAGGAGGGATTGGATGGAGACCGGAGTTCGGACCAGAAGTCGTCGTTCGTCTCTGAGAGGGACGCTACAAACTAGAAAGAGAGAATCACGCCTCAGACTTTTTAGCTGGCTCGCCTGGCCCATCTTTTATTTTTTTATTCTCATTTATAATACTCCTTTCTCTCTCTCTCTAGAATAATCTCTATAATTTATTTATTTGTGCAGGGTTGGGTGAAAATGATATCGATGGAGCGTGTATGTGTTTTTTTTTTAAATTTCGATGATGTAAAATGTAACAAGTGTATTTTATTTTAACTTATTATTTTTTTTCAAATAACATGATTATACGTTTTCAATTGACGTGGATGTGTATGCGTGGAATCACATTGAGTGTGTAAACTATGATGAGAATCAAACTATTTAATAGTTTTCATTTATAAAACTTATCTTGTGTTAAATAAATAATATTTATTATCCATGTTGAATAGCTACATAAAAGAATTTTCAAATATAGAATTTTGATAAAGATAAAAATGTAGGAAATTGCTATATCTTTCAAAAGATTGATTATTATATATTCATATAAAAAAATTAAAATCAAGAGACATGTGATTGAAATTTACATTGTTGCCTAAAAATAATGATCACTTGCATAAATTAAATGTTGATATCTTGAATTTTACAAAAATTATGATGCGTGATTTATAAAGTCAATGGACTTGACTTGAGGCTTATTGTCCTCAGCCTTTGGAACCATGACAGTAAGCAGCCCATTCTCCATAGTGGGCTTGACCTGCCCAACGAAGGAAGTGCCCACCAGTTATAGTTAATAGCACATGCCAATCCCCAGTCTGATGGAACAGGCAAACATCCTCGGTTTATTGTTTCCTTCAAAACTCTATGCATCTCTTTACTTACAAGTTACATCCCACCTAGGATTTAAAATAGTTAACAAGGAAAAACTGAATCAAGGAGAGGAGGGTTTGGAGTAAGCTTTTGAAGATAAACATGCATATATAGCTGAAAATTATCATACCGTTGTTGTTGTTGTTGTTGTTGTTCTTCTTCTTCTTCTTCTTCTTCTTCTTCTTCTTCTTCTTCTTCTTCTTCTTCTTCTTCTTCGAGATGTGGCTTCAACCTCTTCATCCTCCTTTACCTTCTTTTTCTTTTTCTTCTCTGTATTCTCAACCTCCTCAGCGTGCACTTGTTTTTCTTGTCTTCCTTCACTATCTAACCTCACTTTCCACCTTCATTGGAACAACAGCAACTGCAAGCCTTGCAATCATTGAATAGCGACAACCAATTGGAAGTACGTACAGTGGCGGACGCAGAACGAAATCAAAGAGGGGGCACAACATGTCTAGGAGGTTCAATTGAATCAAGAATAATTAACAAGTTTAATAATTTAATACCTTAAATAGCAAAAAATAATCACTTATTTAATCAAAAGAAATTATATTTATGTATGACATGTAATTTATGCAAAAAATGGACTACTATAAAAAAAATTGAAGAAAAATACATTAAATATAAATAAGCAATTTAGGACCCTACATAATTCGATTGAATGGGCAACCAATTTAATCGAATTAAGCAATTCAGCGAAAACCCTAAAATTTCTAACAGACCCAATTTAGGACTTTTTGCATACACTTCACTCAATCTGACTTACCCCAAAGTATGGACAACCAAAGAAGCGCCTCCCCGGATTTTCTGTTGTTCGTGAACGCTTGAGGACCGCCACGGCTCCGCACCTGCATCTCGGAACCATCATCGAAGCTTGTTGTCGATCTGTTCGGGGAAATAGAGAAGAAGAAGAGGACGACATCGAAATTGCCAAGAAAGAGAGTTTTGTTTCGTGGAAGAGAGATTTCGAGAGCGAAATAGAGAGAAGAATTCTCTTAGAAGAAAGAAATCGAAATTTTTTTACGAATGAAGAGGAAAGGGGGTGACCGTTGGGGAAGAAAGGGCAATTGTGTGTGTGTGTTTTAACATTTTTCCAATTAAGCAGCGAGTGGGGGGTTTATGACGTTTGAGATACACGCAGGCCACGCGGCATACAGGTGGCCAAGCGGTCAGAAAATGTAGAGTATACATGTCAGAATGGTTACCCGCGGAATTAAGGTGCTCAACTGACTAAATCGTGCAAGTTTAGGGGCTGATTATGTTTTAAGCCTTTTGTTGATGCAACACATACATGATACAAGCATGCAACCTCCACTCCAAGTGCATATTGAAATTTCTCTGTTTCAATTTACGCAATCGCCGATTCTCCGTGCTTACATAATATTATTATTAACCCATAAGGTCAAATTCAAAAGCAAGGATAGCTTAAGAGGAATCCAAATTCAAAGTCACAAGTACACCAAATCTGGGAAACCTCCTGCTAATATATTAAACAAACTGTCTAAATGCAGGCTTTTCCGATAACAGCACAAAATGGCCAACTGACAAAGTCCCGACCAATGTCAATGGGAAAGTTCCAAGGACTGTTCTAAAAACGACGGTAAGGCGAAAGCCGATACCTGGACGCCCTGCTAGTGGATGGAACGTACTCGTCTTGGGATGCCAATGGAGAATAGTAACTCCGCCTAGTGCTCAAGTCATACCCCGCATCAGGGTACACAATGGGCTCCCTATATGGCAAATACGGAGTTTCATACTCGTAAATGTTTCTCGTTCTTGATGAGTACGGTAGCCCACGATCCTCGTTCTGTAAAGCCGTGTCCAGCCTATAGTCGCCGAGAAGTGGGGCCCTCCCACTCCCAATGTAAGACGAAGTATATGGAGGTAAGGCATCCAGATGCAAAGGTGCAGAAAGAGCTGCTGATGGTAGATAAGTCTCCCTTCCAAAAATGTCAGCATGGCGTGGGTACCTGTTCTCACTTAAGGTGAGGGGAGAATGCACTCTTCTATCATCCGCCCGTAAACGTCTCACATCCTCTTCGATACGTAAGCGTCTTTCCTCCTCCTCGAGTCGTAAACGCCTTGCGCCTTCCTCAAACCGTATACATCTTTCCTCGTCCTCAGCCCGTAAACGTCTTACATCATCCTCAATCCTCCTTCGTCTTATGCCATCCTCAGCCCGTGAACGTTTAATGTCTTCTTTGGGTCTTTGACGTCTCGCGTCATCTCTAGCTCTAAAAGATCCTGCCCCAACTCTAGCCCTCGAATGGTTTACATCATCTAAAGCCCTTCTTCTCTTGTTGTCTCCCTCAATATCAGCTAAAGCTCTTCTCTCTCTGACATGGTCATTAGTCCTTGCCTTCCTTTTCTTGTCCCGTTCTAAAGCAGGATTGATTCTCACCTTTGGTCGCTCAGTGACTACTGCTTTGGCCTTGAGTTTTGAGCCCTTGTTGGCTACACGGAAAAGCTTGCACAAACTCTTCACCTGAATAGAGATTTCATGATATGCTTCAGCATGAGAGACTTGTAAGGTATATAGATTGCAAAGTACACTGACAGCTATGGGAATGACATTTGCATGCAGCACGCCAAGGAGAATAGAGATAGAATCAAACCTGCTTAGAATTTAGCTCACACTGGAACTTATTTTTGGTGTAATAGTTATCCTTGATTACTGTTTTGAACTTCTCCTCTGGCAACGGAGAACAATCATTGACAGTGGTAAAGCGTACCTATCATTAACAATTCTCACGTTAAGATTCAAATCCTGAAAAGATGAAGCTCAATTACTATGAGAATCAGATTATTGCTCAACATAGTTGAAATGAGTTAAGGCTATTTCATTGTTCAAAAAAGTTGAGATCAAGCAGCTTGCAAATTGCCTTATCAACTGTGGCCAAAGAGCTTTGACCAAATAGCAAAACGTGTATGTTATACAAATAATTAGAAGGATTTGAAGAAACTTCAGCAGACTAGGATACAAGTTTACATGTATACTAACCTGGGCAGGGTAATTTGACTTGAAAGCCTTTGGTTCTATATTATAACCCCCAGGTGCAGCAGCTTTATAGATCCCATATAGAAGTTTTGAGTCAGTATCAAACAGAAAGAGCCTCATGCCCTGGTAGATCTTTAAAACTTGATCTTTCTTGCTTGCTGGGAGCCCCATGATCTTATAATGATAGCAGTCCTCCTTAGTTTTTGAGCTGCACATGAATATCATCCCCATTGACTCGACTTTGTTTGAAGATTTTTGTTTATCCGATGGTTCAGCCTCATCTTTATCGTCAGCAGTCACCTTACCTGTCGTGATCTTATTCAACTTACCCTTTTTCTGAGATTTGGCTTCCTCATTCAGATCATCAATATCTTCACTTTCCGATACCATCTTTACTTTTCCAGCTTGCTTATCCTCCTTACTTTTCTTGGACTTGACTATCACTTTATCAGTAATTTGCTGCGCATTCTTATTCTTTGTTCTCACTGTATTTGAATTATTCAGATTATCCGTTGTTTTCCCAACAGGGTTCTCTTCATTCTTCACATCCTGATGTGTAATCGCTTCATCAGAGGGATCAGGCATATCTGAAGATTGGGGTTTCTGTTCATCCTTGGCTACAATGACTTTCCCCTTAAGCAGTTTCCTCTTCTTAACAAGCTTCTTTCGCTTAATAACCTTCTTTTTGGGAACCAACAACCCTTCTGTTGCAGTGTTTGTATCATCATTTATCTGTATCTCACTTATAGTAGTTGTATCATTAAGAGGCTCTAAATCCTTTGCATCCTCACTTCCCATCACACTTTCCTCCCTAATATCATCTTCAGAAATTATAAACATTTCATCATCACCCTCTTCATTGGCCAACCTTTCCTCATTATTCTGCATATCTACCTGCTCTACACTCTCCTTGGAGTCTACATTCCTACTATCTCCAGGACATATCCCACTGCTTATTTCATCATTATTCACTTTATATTCTTCACATTTAGATGCATCTATTATTCCATCGTTATTCAACTCAATTACAGTCTCCTCTGCTGATGCATATGGCTCTCTTATACTCGTATCTTGTTTGTGTTCTTCATGATTACTATCATCCCCGGCTTCGTTAACAATCATCTCACAAGATTTTTTCAGCCTCTGGGTTCTTCACCTATTAGTAAATCAGGTAAGGAGTTGGATTCTCTTTCCTAATGGCAAGACAATTATAAAAAGAATAGAAGTAGCATAGGTTACATTAATGATCATTTCCATAGACAAAATAGGTTAGGCAACATTCCTAAAATGTCCCCATTATATAGCACAATTTACACTATACCATCCGGTTATAAACAAAGTAATTGCTAACCACTCAATAGCAAATTACTTTTGGCCCATAAACACCAGCACCACTCTGGTCCATATTTTATTATAAGTCCATCAAGAAAATCGTAGCCCTAAAACACCATTCTGGTCCATATTTGAAATCCTAGCACCCTCACCAAAACCCATGTTTACCCACCAGAGATCAAACTCATCCTGAACCTCATGGCCTCACATCTATATGGAAGCCTCATATTCCGTGATCTAGTATTGCATTTTTGTTTCGATCCCATTAGTGCTTGCGTAGCTGGAGAAGGTTTATGTTTTTGTTGAGTTTTGCACAAAATTCAAAATTGATTCTTTCCGACAGATAACTGAGATGGAGATGGAAGTTAAGAACGCAAGAAGATGTAAAAAAACTTACTCCATTTGATACAATTCCAGATTATTGGATACATATCTTAATTTTCTAGTTAGTTCCATGATTTCCCACTTCCTAGATTTTTACTTTCTCTATTATGCTTTCCCATTATCAGATTAATTTCTACTTAGTTTTGGGAGATATTTATCTTTTTTTATTTCATGATAAAGCGGAGGAAGACATGAATTGTCCAGATGAGAAAACTGATCATCTAAAGATTCCTCAAGAGCTGGGCTGATTGGCGAGATGCTTGCTATCAGAACCTATCCATATTAGGGCCCTAACATCATTCACCCTCCCCCTCTCCTATTCCTCCTCCATCACAAGCCTTCTACTCCTCCCACAATAAAGCATTTGCAAATGCTGGAAACGAATGTCATTGGATTGTGGAAGGTGAAAAAAAAAGAGAGAATCGTCAAGGGTACTGTAACTATTTTTAGTGGAGGGTTAAATGGGTTGAATTTTAGTCCCAAATTCCCGTGCATTAACGTTCAGCAAAACTGTAGGTTATGCAACACTCAGTACCTATACAGAACGCAGCTTATTATATATGAACGGGATTACAATCTAGTACACGTAGACAGATAGGAAAAAGCAGGATAATTCGACCCAATTACAATCGGTAGCTGGAGCTCAGATGTATTTCAGAGTTGGAAAGAAAGAAAAGCGGCCAAAGGAAGAGAATCTCTGCAGATGGCTATAGCAAAAGAGCTTTTGGGAGCGAAAGTCTGCTGATGTGGTTAGATTCATACCCTTGAACCCGAAACAAAATCAACTTAAGAAATTTTCAAGTTTGATTCTTTCTAATAGCTTACGGGACTGACAACACAAAATCAGTGTTACAGAGCAAATTGGAAGACAACCTGTCTTTTCCTTTAAAGCCTGTTCTTATAGACATTTCCGGTCTAGTAGCTTTATTTTGGGCTTATTACCTTATTTTATGTAAAGCCCGGTTTACTCGTTGGGCAACCTAACTAGCTAATATAAGCTCACCTTCTGTAATGTTTCAGATCATCAATGAAAACACTATCTCTTCTTCTAAATCTCTCAATCTCTCTCAAGCTTGAATCACTGATTCAATCACAGGTAAACCTCTTCGGTTGGTGTTTCCAATCCCTACACTAACCCTAGGTTATCTGAAATCGGGTTCTTCGAGCTCTCCAAGCTCCTAACTCGGTTCCTATCCGGTTACTCCGTATCAATCAACTTAAACAATTTTCAAGTTTGATTCTTTCTAATTAGTATAAAATCTAAACAAAGCAAAGGCGAGAGATTGCAGAAGAGGCAAACCCTCGAGTCCAGCAGATCAATTACGAACGGAGCTTAAGATTTTTGACAAATTTTCGCATTAGGAGAAACTGAAACAAGTCCAACCAGAACAAATCGTAGGAACTAAAATTCACAGAGGTAAAAAAGTTAACAGCATCCCAAAATTAGGTCATGCATCAATGAACGAACGATCTCAGAAATCAGAATTGAGACAAGTTACCAGGGAAGGGAGGGATCGAATTTCAACAATGGCCCTCGATGCTCCGTAAGATAGAGTTCTACTCGTAGTTGATTGAGACGTAGGAGTCGCCGGATTAAGGCACTCGCCCGGTGATAGTTGACGCTATGTTTCCCAATCGTCTCGTAAATCAATAAATAATCAAAATCTGCTTCTGGTTTAGATAGACAGGATATCCAAATTGGGCTTGATACCTCATTCATTACCAAACGGCCACAACGCTTACTATTTATGGGCTTTTAGGCCTTCTTATTCTTTTTTTTGGTCGAAAGGCCTTCTTATTCTTAATACAGTATATACTATATATGTAAAATGATATATTTAATTTAAGTGTACCATTCAAATTAGAGGCGTTAAACGGTTCGGTCGGGTGGATTCGGGTTCAGTATTTTCGAGCTGGTTGAGTGCGAGTTAAGCCTAATTTACTTATATAATCTATCTATATATTATTATATGAGGGGCATTAGGTGATGTATAATACATTAGAGTTCATGTACAATTCGTTAGATCAGAAGAGTTTAAGCCTTTAAGGTTGAAATTAAAGTAAAATTGATTTGCGGAACTTTGAAGGAAAGGGCAAGAGTAGAGTCAAGATACAAATATTGAGGTGGTTGACTACCTTGGTTAAAAATAGTAAATTTATAACTTATAATATGATCATAAAATTTAGCTTATTATATTATAGAGAAAATTTAACACCCTTAGATCTATTAATATCCAAATATTTATCTAAAATCTATTATATTGTAAATAAAGAAAGATTTTTTTTTATGTTAGTTAGGACTTAAGACCATACTTATTATCGTATCTAATATGAAAAGCCTAAAGTATACCATCATTTATTCATCATCTATATATAGTATCTTTAAGATAACATATCTTATTGAAAAGATAAAAGGCATCAAAATATTTAAGAATAGAATTAGTTTAAGAATATCAGGTTTCTAAAGACTCCTCATAAGCATATTAAATTCGTTATTATTAAATCTTTACAACTAAAAATTAAATGTCAACCCAAGTTTTTGATCTAATAACATATTGTTTTAAGATATATTAACCATAACATATTGTTTTTAAACTCTTGAATTATAGTATGAATGTATGAAATTTAGTAAAAGATAACAATATCTATACTAAGTACATGACTTAAAATTGGTTTACAAATACTCTTTTTAAATATTCATACCTGTTTGTTTAGATATGAGATTAAGACATATAATATCTCAAATTGAAGTCCCGGAAGAAAAGAATAATATAGGTTAAAAAAATTGGATTAGGGAGCCGTGGACCCAGCGGCCCCAACATAACTCTGCCCTTGAGGGTGGGGTGGCAGACATAATAATTTTAACAACTTTTGGGAATTTAAAGGATAAAAATACTTTTCTTCCTACACAAAAAGCTAAAAGTACCTCAAAATCCAAATGAGGCTCCTTTCCCCTTGAATTTCAAAGAGGCAAAACAAATTATCTCTCGAACCCGATTGATTTAGCAAAAACTTTCTCAATCTCACTCGATCTCTCAACCTTACATGTTCGTATCAACAACGATAAAAGAAAATCGTAAATGTATGAACCAATATTACCTTTTTAGATTAGGGTTCCAAATAAATATTTAGTATCATTAATCACTACACTGAGATTTATTGGAGTTGTTACGGGATCCTCGTACATGGTGAATACCCAAATTCCAATTGAAATGGTTTCATAGAAGTTCAAGCAATGATTTAATTTTTGACTTATGGTTTAAGGTAATTCTAGTTTGTTCTTGAGGTTTGATTCAACTTCTATGTTGTGCACTTTTTGTTTCCAAATCTTTGCAAAGTTTTGCTCCCGTGCACTTCACTATTATAAGTTGTGTTTGTGCCTAATTATTTTGGATGGAGTACATTTTGTTTTTTTTTGCATTTCCAAAAACAGGCATGTTTTAGTGCCTAATTAATACTCCCATGTAAATTGCAGGTGTCACAAGATATTGCTGTGGAGGATTAGAGAATTTGGGGATAATCTAATGATCATCTAGATGATTTTGGTGGTTCGATGATGAATTTGATCGTTAAAGAAGAAGGTGATCCGACCAGGAAAGGTGTACTCTCTATTTCTATAAGCTTGTCTGATTGTAAAAATTATAAACTTTCAAGCGGATATGAGAGGTAAGTAATTCTAGTTTTTTGAGTTTTTTAGAGTCTTTTCATGGGCATTGATATTTGCTTAGGGATTTACCCTTCACTTTTCATCTTTGAGTTACTAGTTAGAGACTTAGAGCATTTTAAATAGATCCACTCTGCTACTTTTGATATTGAATTTTGAGTTGTTATTCGAGATTGTGATATTAAATTTGTGGTGCTTTTGCTGTGGTATTTTCGTCCATTGTAATTAAGTAGGTTCATGACTAGACTTGTAAATCGGGTTGGGTCGGTCAGGCTAAAGTCGGATCATCTCGGGTTCGGGTTGAGACATGTTTGGGTAAGGGGTCATAGGTCAATTGGGTTGGGTCGATGCGGGTTTTCGAGTCGGGTTGGATCAACCCAACGGGTCAAAAGTATCAATTTTTTACCAAAATTTAAAGAAAATACTATTTAAATAATAAAATATAAAAGTAAAATATTATTTTTTGATATTTTATAATAATATGTAACATAATTTTCAGAATAAAGTTTATATATTGTAAAATAACATAAACTATAATAAATCGGGTTTGACCCAACAGGTTAGGATTTCAATCGGGTTGGATTGAAACTAGGTCACGGGTCTAAATTTTCGAGGTGACATCCAAAAACTTCGGGTAGGGTCGGGTTGGATTTGTGGGTCTGGTCAGCTTTTGACAAGTCTAGTCATGACATGACATAATAGTTGTTTTATTGGTTAGGTTCATAGTAAGCGTCAATACGGTCCAAGTCGGTTTGCTCATACATGTCATGCATTCTAGTTTATAGTAGTTATTTTTATAGGTTCATAATTTGGTATACTTATGTTCATAAATATATATTTTTATTGTTCATATATTACTTGGTAGCCTATTAGCTCACCTGATAGAGCAATGTGTATGTGCACATAGATGGGTTCAAATCCCACTTAAACTAAATTAATTCATGCATGATTTTCGTTTTTTCATTCATTATAGGTCTTTGTTTGATGTATGCTATTTGATTCATTATAATTCTTCTTTTGGGCATGATTTTCTAAGGAATTATTTACCCTAGTCTAATTTAGAATTTACGTCTTTTAAGTATATTAAACATTATCTTTATAAAGTAAGGATTAGGATAACCATATTTAGACTGCTCAAGAGCATCCATTAAGGAAAAATAACTGATTAATAACCAATTATACAAGGAAAAGGGCAAACAATTGTCCGTGTGATTCGAAAGGGTGACCCGAGGTCACAAACAATGGATTAATTAAGGCACAAAAAAGGAATTTGATGATGGATGAAAGTCCTGATGATACTGAATTAAGTGTAGGGCTAACTATGAAATCAGTGATCCGCCTCCAATTAGTAAACCACCATATGGTACGTAAATTTAATTAAGGCTACAGAGTTGGAATTAAATAATGCACAACATCAAAATAATTAAGATCGGTATTGTGACGCATATGTTTAAAAGGAAAAATAAGGATCCCATTCATGTTGTTCTAACCTCCCAAGCCAATCATACTTCCAAGCCTGCTTCTCATCGTAGGCGAAGCTGTCGTTCCTCCCAGTTCTCATGTCCTCCTTGGTCCTCCTCACCCTCTCCAAAATGCCCTCTACTGCTACATAGAACGCGTCGTTCAATGTCTCCAACCTACACCTCGGGTCGGCGTACACGACCCGGGGTATGAGCCCTACCACCTCCTCCCTCATCTTCTCCACCTTGCTCGTGCTTATGTTCTCTAACACCCACTCCACGGTCACATTCCCGGCCCGAACTTCGTACAAAGAGATGAAAACCGAGTATTTTTTGTACTCTCTTGGTAAGTGCCAATAGTACTGTGTGTAGGCCGAGCCAGGGTGGAAGAATACCGGGATGCACCCGGATATGATGGAGTCAAACGTTGATCGATGCGTGTACGAGTCACCCGGCGGTTGCAGGCAGAAGTGAGAGTCCTGAAACACCTTCATCAGCTCTGCTGGCTTGTGGCACTTGTTCTTCCAATGGTTGCACTCCACCATGTTGCACCTGCATATGCATTGATATCCTGTATCATACGTATCGATGTTTTTCAAATTAACAATTTAATTAAAATGCATATATGCATGCTAGCTTATGAATCGATCCTATGAAATTAATTAATTAATTAAATGTAACAGCTAGCTAGCTCGTACGTACGTACCTCTGCGATTGCGTGCATTGCGTGATAAGCTGGTTGCGGATAGAGTCGGGCCGGTCGGGCCTCGGGGCCCCAGCAAAGGAAAACAGGAACGTTCTGCTTCGGCTCATCATTCGGGCCTGCCAAGAGAACACTTGATCGTCGTTGGAGGGGTGGAAGTAGGTCGGGTATGGGATTCCAAAGTCATTGTTGTTCCAAGGGTTGGACTCGATCACGAGAGTCGTCATGTTTCGAGCCTCCGACAAGTACAAAAGCTTGGTGCCCCAGTCGGGGTCCTTTCCATTCTCGGAACGCCAAAAATCCCAAGTGATGAAGAAGTGGTCTCGGCCCCAGAAGCGCCTCCACTCGGGCCTGCGCTTGAGCCACTTGATGAGCTCAAAGGCGGAGGAGTCTCGGACGCGGGAGTCGGGGTTCCAGAGGTTTCGGTACACGTCTAGGCCCGCATAGAACGGGACGAAGACCGCCGTGGCTTGCGTGGAGTCGTTGGTCAAGCACTCATACATCTTCATCCGGTTGTGGAAGATGACTTCCAGGAGGAACTGGTTTGTTGCGAACCAGCCCGGGTCTGAGTCCGGGAGTGGTGGGCCTAGGCCCGAGTTCTTCACATACGGACACATGTTCGTCCACCGATCCAGCCTGCTACAGTCCCTCAAGATGTCCATGTGGTACCTCCGTGGGAGGATGTGGATGTAAACGTAACGGTCGATGCACTATTTTAGCTAATATTAGAGGAGTATTAATATTAGGGATGGTGTTAATTTTGGATCCCTCCTCCTCATCCTTTTCATACGCTTTCAAACCGTTACTGCTATTATTAAGACCATTGGGACCGGGCGATATCGAGATTTCAGCTGCACTTGAAGAACTATCTTCATTATACGTAATCGAGTCATCTTCTTGACTACTTACAACATCAAGAGTAGAAGCGGACTGCTTGTCGGAGTGGGTACGTCGAAGAGGGACTAAATCTTGTTGCTTGACGGGTGAGTATACATACAAGTTGGTGAGTGATCGGATGTTGATGATCAAGGATGAGTAATTCAGTAGCAGTATTAAGGACCAAATGGAAAAGAGGGTGAGAATGCCGAACCACACCTGATTTCTACACATTCCCATCGTCTGCAATGGATTTCCTCTTCGGGATCTTGGTGTATTATTGGGATTTGACATTCACATCAATCTTAACTATTTAGATTGATGTCAATGTTTCGGATGAATAAGACATGTATGTTACTATTGGGATCAGAGAAAGGGGAATGGATCAAACTTGATCCAAATGAGGGAGAATGAGGACAGTTTTTATTTTATTTTAACAAAAACAATGCCATTTTTTTATATTTTTGGTCTTATGTTTGGTTTGTTATATTGGATAGAAGTTTGTGGGAATAGATCAGAGAATTTTTTGCAAACTTGACTGAATCATTCAAGATTTTTTTTATCATTATCATTCAAGAGTTATGTTTTCTTTAGGGTGGTGTTGTGGTGTTTCCATTGAACAGCACGTGTCAAAGTTGAAGCTCCTAATTGGTCAACCATTTCCCATCACCAACACTGAATTTTCAGAGTATTGTAAATAAAATTAGAGAAAAAGTAAAGCCGCAAACAATTTCTTCCTTTCCTTCTTATTGATGCTAAAATTGCATACAGATTGTCTTGCTTTACACTGCAAATAATAACTGAAAATCTTGTAAGGAAATAGTATCAAATAGACTTGACGTGATATATGAAATGTATCAACTAAGGCCTATGAATTGTGTTAAAAGTTAAAAATCCATTACACTTTTAAGCAATGCAAGAACGAAATTAAACAACACATAAATTGCACAAAGCTGAAATACAATCAATGAATACATTAACGGCTATGAATATTTTTGACCTTAGAAAAAAGAAGCCTTTATATAGTCAGGAATTCCACTCACGATTTATGCTAAATTCCTCCACAAAACTAGAATTTGAATCCCTTCCCGCATTGATTTCCTTTCTCAACACATGCATTTTTATTCAGAATTTCAGTCACTGCAATATCAAAAGCATCTTTAAAACTATGGTCCAATTCTGTAGCCATGGGATTTGCATACGCTATCCTGGGAATCAACATAATAATTGTCTCTGCTTCCTCTCTCGGAATTGCACTTAACTTCTTTTGAATACTAACGTTCCCACTCCTCACATTCTCCAGACTGATTAAAACCGATTACTTTGTATAATTCCTCGGTAGTGCCACAAATACTGAAGGTAAGCAGAAGCTGGGTGGAAGAAAACCGCGGTATGCAACCAGCTAAGATTGCATCAAAAGCCAATCTTCGAGTGTTGGAATCTCCTTGAGGCTGCAAACAAAAAACGGAGTTCGTGAACAGTTTCATCAGACTAGATGGGTCATCACAGGTTTTGGAAGTTTGATCACATCTCAACAGTTTACATTGCCCTTGTGGTAAAGAAGATGAATTCAAGCACTGGATGATGATCTGATTCCTGATAGCAAAGGAAAACATGTAAGGCCTTTTCTATCCAATGAATGAGTTGAGTTTGTGCTGAAGGGTGGAAGCAAGTAGGATAAGGGATGGCAACTTCATTGGCATGCGAACCACTGGGTTCAATAAAGAGGCCTGTCATATTCTTCAGCTCAGGCAAGGACAAGAGCCTACTGCCCCAGTCTGAATTGTTGTGGGTTTCCCATTTGAAATAGCAAGTGATTCTCCCTACTCCCTACTATTAGGAAGTGGTTTTTGCCCCACATGGATTCCCATTCGGGTTGTGCTCTAATCCATCTGGTGAGATCAATGGCAAGAGCGTCTCTTTTTGTTATGTTGGTACTCCATAGAAACCTTCCAACATCTACTCTTGCATAAAATGGGACATATACGGCTGATGCCTGTGTATAGTCGTTCGTCAGGCAGTTATACTGTTTCATACGATTGTGAAAAATGACTTCCAAGGAGAACTGGTTGGTTTCGACCAACCAGAGCCATTAACAATCTTAGAGTCGGCAAGGTGAGGGCCAAGACCAGAATTTGCCAAGTGCTTGCACATGTCGGACCATTGATATAGGGAATAGCAGTTTTTGAGTAACTCGGTATTAAAGCGGGATGGCAGATTGTGAAGGTAAATGTATTTGCCATCGCATTTATCTGGGAGAGCAGAATTTACTGATGACGTTGCATTGGAAGACAAGGATCAGTTTAGACCCTGGTCATCATGAGTAAGAGGGTCGATGAATCGGCCATTGACGGGGTCTGTATCGAGGTGGCCAATGATGTGAAGGCACTGATTATGATAGAAGAATTGAAATAAAGCAGCAAGAGGATACACAATGTAGATGAGGCAGAAAAAGCAAACCAAGTTGCGATAACCCTGTGCTATTTGAGCGAGTTGTTATTCACAACTTCACTTTGTTCGACAGAAATACAAATAAAACGGTGTGCTAAGATATTGCAGACAAGAACAGCTCCGAAAACTAGAAAAGAAGATCAAAGAGAATGCACGCATGAAACAGAAAAGTTTTATTAATGTCCACCAGAACTGTTATAGTTTTGCATCAACTTCCTATATTATACAGTACGGATTATATACTTAGCCAGAAGGGATTATATATAAAATGCCAGGACGGAAAATAAAAGGGAAAGAAAAATAAGGTTTTCGGTTTGTAGTAGCAAATCTAGTTGATTAAAAAAGGCGAATTTGCGGATGTGCCCCATCCAGGAAAACGGTTTGCAAAAACGTCCTTAAAACGAAAAAATAGCGAAACATGCTGTTTTAGACGTTTATGCAATAAAATTTACATTATTTAGTATTTTCTTTAAAATAGAAGCTTATTAAAAAATTATTATAGTTACATTATAAATATTCATCCATAAATTCTAGAAATTCATTTTATATACAAAATTGAAAAATATAAAAGAAAAAGAAAATATAAAATAAGAAAAGATTTTCGGAAAAAAAAATAGGAAAAAAAATTAAGATATTGTGGAAGATATGGTTAAGATTTTTATCTAACAATATTGTGAAATATATATGCATGTATATCATATTATCGTCGTCTCCATATATATATATATATGCATGATTTTCGAAACTAGGGTTTTCAAAGATGGTTGGAGTTCTGCGCTATGAGTGAGATGCATCCTGTCACCCTCATTATACATCATGTCATACACATAATAACATCTTGCCATTTGTGTTTGTGGTGTGTTTTTGGCTGGTCGTTTGCTCTTTGTTTGTTTATCTCTTTTTTTTTTCGGTTTTGTGGCCTTAGTGCCACCCTGAATTTTCGCCTCTAATGGACGGCCTACGTGCTGTTCCGTTGAGGCTCTGCCGATTATTTTCCTCCCCTTAAAAGAAATAAAGGGGGGAGGTTTTTCATAATTGAATTATGCTTTTAAAGCAAAAAAAAAACAAATCTTGTCACCCTTCTATAGAATACTATCATTATTTCGAAGCTAGGGTGTTCGAATATTGTTCGAGTTCTACGTTATGGGTGAGATGCATCCTGTCACGCCCCGTATACATCTTGTCATACAACAACAAAACATCCTGTCACCCTTTTGAAAAATACTATCAATGTTTTCCTGTTAAAAACATGTCGTGTTTGTTCTAAAAAAACATTGATTTTGCGATCATCTTGTTTTAATATTAAAATATTTAAAAAATCTTTATATTTATATATATATATTCAAATTTGGATAAATTTTTTTTGTTAAAATATCTTATTTTTCAAAAAAATATCAATAAAAACTAGTTTTCGATTTTTTAAAAAAATATTTCGTTTTTTATTTTATTTGATAAAAATTAGTCGTTTTGGGCATGCATGTAATTTTTTTTAGACATTACCGCAATATTTTTAGACATTTTTGCAAATCGAAAAAAAAGGGTCATATTTACGAATTGATTACAAGAACATTAGGTATTAATTCCTCCTTAAAAAAGGTGAAAAAGGAATCACTATTGCATTGCTGAAATTTTATTTTCCATTAAGGCGTCATTAGGTTCTAGAAAAGTAATTAAACTTTCTCTTTAAATACGTTATAGATGGAAAACTATATCACCCCAATATCCTTTGTACGAATTGCAATGTGATCAAGATATATCGAAGTATTTACTTATTTCTTTAAATGCTAATTTTTTTTTGGTCGAAACCTTAAATGCATATTTATCAATCGAACTAAAAATTCCTACGGTAGTACATCGAGATTTTATAACATGCAATTAACTAGTACATATCCCGAACCATGTACGGGGAATGTAAATGTAAACCCTACTTAATCGATCTAAGATCGAATTTTGATCCGAGTCTATTATTTATTCGAGAATTTACAATTCAAGCCCGATATATCCAAGCCCGAACCTATTAACCTATATATGTATTTTGTTTTTTTTTTAATTTCAATTTTGAAATCTATTGTTTTAATTAATTATGTAGAATCTTCATAAAACTGGAAAAAAAAATCACTTTTACATAAAATAAAAAAAATAAAAATAAGAATGATATTTTTATATCAAAATTAAGGAAGATATCAAAGATATCCAAAATTATTTTTTCTATTGATTATAGCAAGATTTGTTATTGATTTATATTAGGAAATAAATTAACCTATAAAAAATTGAATAAGATATTATAGTAGATATAAATGGTATTTACCATTGTTAAAATAAAATCATTATTTTATTTAGCATTGATTACATGATGTAAATAACATTTTTTTATTCAATGTTGATGAGGTGGCGCAAATTTTAGCAAAAACATAAGTTCTGCTTTATACTGTACTAGTTATAACCCGGGCCTTGTCCGGGGATTTTCAAATAAAAACTAACATGTATTAATTTATATATGATATAAGTATTATAAATTAAGTACATAATTTATTTGAATCCTATAAGTATTGTGAAACCCACAACATTTAGAATCAGTTAATTAATTAGTTTTAGTGGCATGAACCTATAGAAAGTTTATTCAAACCGAATGATCAATACGGTTATTTTCCATATATTATTATTTAAACTTGTACTCAATCCTAAGTGAAATTGACCAACTTAATGAACCTACTATGATAATAGCTTTATTCCCCAAATGAAATAGTCAAACCTTGTATTCAATTCGAACTTAAAATGATCAACATATAAAACTGACCAATAAATATTTTTATTTTCCACATATAATAGTTTAAACTTGTACTCAATCCAAACTCAAATGACCAATCTACTTAACCAACCCATTAGTAAGTTTATTTTTTATATATAATATCCCAACCTTATATCTAATCCGAAACCAAAATGTTCGACTCATCTGTTAATATCCGGGTCTATCCGATCCTGTTTCTGTTCCTTCCTTGTACGTCCCCAAGTCGGAATTTAATTATTAAATAATTTTTATTAGTTAATTAATTAATAAGAGGTCTATAACCTAAACCTATATATAGTGGGAACCGGAACCCAGTCGATCAAAACTTCGTTTTGTTTTCTCTGCGCCGTCATCTCCTACGTGCCAAGCCCAAAGATGTTTACGTTAAAATAGTAATAGTAATAATAAAAATAAAAATAAATATTAATTAACCCTAAGACTATTTAAGGGGGGTTGATCGTGCGTATTGGGTTTAGATGACGGCAGAAGATGACGGCGTGCTAAATAACCGTAATTAAAAAAGGGAAGATCCGTAATTAAGTATGTTCAAAATTGTTATTAGTGACAATGATGAGCATAATTAATATGTAGTTAGTTTTTGATGAGATACGGTAATTTAAATAATATAGGTAGGTAATGAAAATAATTTTGATGTTCATAATTTTATTCACGTACAAAAAAGATAAGATATGAAATTTTACCAAAAAAATAGATAAGAAAGAGAAAATTTTGTAGAAATTATAACCGGAGGATAAAAGATAAATTTCCTAAATAGTAGAAAGATAAATTTTCCAATTCAATAGATGCCAAAATAATTTATATAAAATATATTATTTTAATAAAAAGGGTGATGTGGCGCAATATGGTGGCGGAATTTGCTTCCACTTTAGTATATAGTAATAGATAGATATTGATTGATTATAGTAAATTAAGTGGCATTAACATCTACTCGGCCCTGGACATTATCTATTTGAATCAAATGAAATACTTTTATTCGGTAAATTGTAAATGATTGAATAATAAATAAAAAATATGTAAACATAAAACATAAATATGTGAATTTTGAGAGAATATTTATAGTTTTTTGTTATCATGTCTTATTATATTATCATGTGTGCAATAATTTGTCTCCAACTAAGAATGTTTTGGAATTGTGTTATTACATGTATTAATCTGATCCCTAATAAAGGTTGATGGTTCTTCACCTCTTTGTTTTTGTTGTTCTTATCTATTACTATATATTAAAGCGGAAGCAAATTTCCCTACCATATTGCGCCACATCAACCCCTTTCTTAAAAAAATTATCTTATCAATCTTAGTTTTAAGTTTAATTTTATACATATTTAATTAAAATATTATTTTTATCATAAATTTTGAGTTGTTTTCTATCTTAATATATAAATCTCAACCTTATTATTATATGGTTACCTATTCAGTTAATATATTAATTTATCCTAAATATTTTATTTAAAAAAATAACTTTGACCCATTTACTTAAATATTATATTAATAATAAGTATTAGTTTTTGTAATTTTGTGTTAAAATTTTCCAAAATATCATCATTAAAAGCAAATTTTACCACTATATTTAAGCCACGTCTTATTTATTAAAATAATGTATTAATTTTTTTTTATCATCTCATATTGAAATCCAATTATAATATTAATAAATAAATGAGATGATATATCTACCCTAAATATATCCGTACCATTACACATTGATTATGTTTTAGATAAAAGATATATTTCTTATTGAGATAATGGTTCATTAATATTGTCAGTTTTTACAACATAATAACATGTATACAAGATAATTTTGTTTTAATTATTTAACTAATTAAATAGTGTCTATATTTTAAAATATAATACTATATTAATCCAAATTTTATTTTAAATTATTGATTTATGTATTTAAATTAGTTTATGAAATTTATTTTAAAGTTCAAAATATTTTTTTTATAAAATGTAATAATGGATCTCACCTTATTGCATTCTTCCTTGATATATATACGTTTATGTATGTATAAAAAATTAATATATAAATACAATATTTTTATATGAATATTTGATGATATATGAGAATTACGCTATTTTATAATCTAAAAGATATGTACCGTTTTAAAAGAAATTAGACATATGATAATATTTGTAATTGTTATAGTGAATTCATATACAAAATAATAAAAACAAAAAGCACACCCGTACAAGGTGCGGGTCATTTGCTGGTATTTACTATTATTGTTCACATTTACACTTAGAGATATTTTCACCGTAATCAACCTATATATATATATTATAAAGTTGCACGTTAATTCTAACTCACTTTATACTTTAAAAATAACTAGTGCAAATCTCGTACTATGTAGTGACGTAAATATAAATGATCTGAAGTCGTTTTTTACTCAAGAATGTACAATCCAAAACCGATAGACTTGATTCAAAATCTATTTACCTATATATGTGCATTGTTGTATTGTTATATTAATATAATTTTACTTTTAAAGTAGTTTTATTGAATTATCTTATTTATATTATTATGGGAAATTTCTTTTGGTATCCTTGAGTTTTTGACATTTCCTTTTGGTACCCATATATTTTTCTTGGTACCCTTATACTTTGGATAGACTTTGTTCCATAACACAACAACAACATTTACCCAGAAAAATCCCGCAAAAGCAGGATCTGGGGGGTCAGGATGGGGGCATTTCAGACCTAGATGAAATACGCCCAATAAAACCCAAAAGAAAGAACTAAACTGACTAAAAGCACCAACTAACTAAGAGAACAAAAAAGGACAAACAAAAGGTTAAAAAGGACAAAAAAATGGAGAAATAAAAATCAAACCCCAACTTTGTTCCATAACCTTAATTATAAAAACGTTGGAAATTCTGTTCAATCTGATGGTTTTCTCCTTTTTGGTTCAAAAACAAAACAAAATAAAAAAGTAATTCTAAAATCCTTTTTGATAGAGTAAAAAAGGAATTCTTTCATTATTGACCAAAAAAATCTCCAATTTTCGAACAAATTTCTCTAATGAAATTGGCAGTGGCGGACAATTGTGTAAAAAGAGAGAACAATGCGAATCGAACCCTTGACCACCTAATATTGGCAAATATATATGGGCTAATTAAACCACTATGCTATGTTATTTGTTATGACTATACCTATTAATTTTTTTTACCTATAATAATTTTTTGATTTTAAGACCCCATAAAAACGGGGGCCCTGTGCAGGTGTACAGGTTGCACATAGCCCGGGCCGTCCCTGAAAATTGGGGATATTTGAGGCTTGACTGAAACTAGGGATTGAGTATTGATTTACGGTGATAATAAAGGCACACGGTTTACGGTGATAATAAAGTCCTATTTTTTTTCCATTCCCGCTGATTACCTTGATTTTCCACAATCAATCCAATCAGCATGTGTTTGCTTGTTCGTTTTCTACAGCATAAAGAGATTTCTTTGATAAGAAATTGGACGAAAATGGGTTTCTAACCCATGGGGGAAAAATATTGAACAAAATAGACCACAAGGAAAAAAAATGAACCCCCTTAGTCTATTTTCCAATTTTGCCCCTACTTTTTTTTTAAATTTACAGGATGACGTCATCATATGCCATTGATGACGTAAGCACCCCTTACCACTATCGGCGTTGACCAGTCGTTGACCGCCTTGTCATCAGTCCACATACAAAAAACTTGTCATTAGTGATGACCAGTTTAGATAAAACTCATCATTCATCATTCAACTTGTCATCTGATGACAAGTTGAGGTAAAAACCATCATTCACGTACTGAACTTGTCATCATCTGATGACAAGTTGAGATAAAACCCATCATTCATGTAAGAAATTGACCTATGTGGGATTTGAACCCACATTATTGTGCATGAAGCACATTGCTCTACCATTTGAGCTAATAGGCCATAATTATAAGTAATATATATACAAATTTAACAATGCAAAATAAAACATGTCATCACCCTAACTCGTAAAACAAACTTGTCATCACCCAAAAACATACCCAAACCCATAAAATCATCCAAAAAACCTTAAAACAAACCTGTCATCACCCCTAGATCCGTAAAACAACTTGTCATCACCAAAACACATTAAAAACGAACTTGTCATCGCCAAAACCCATTAAAAATAACCTGTCATCACCCAGACCCATAAAAAACAACTTGTCATCACCCAGAACCATAAAATCATCCCAAAACTCTTAAAACAGATTTGTCATCACCCAGACCAATAAAATCATCCCAAAACCCTTAAAACAAACTTGTCATCACCAAAATCCGTAAAACAAACTTGTCATCAGCAAAACACATAAAAAAATCTTGTCATCACTCAGACCCATAAAATCATCCCAAAACCCTTAAAACAAACTTGTCATCACCTCAAATCAGTAAAACAGACTTGTCATCACCCAAACTCGTTAAAAACAACTTGTCATCACCCAAAACCATAAAATCATCCCAAAAACCTTTGGAAAACAAACTTGTCATCACCCAAACCCACAAAATCATCCCAAAACCCATAAAATCAACTTGTCATCCAAAACCCGAAAAACCCCAAAAAGTCGAACGAGCCTAGATCCGGCTTGTACGAGCCCAGATCCGGCTTGTACGAGCCCAGATCCGGCTAGATCCGGCTCGTACGAGCCCAAATCCGGGAGAGAGGGAGGAGAGGGAGAGCAGGAGAGGGCGACGAACCTGAAATTGATGGCGGTGGCGGCGACGGCGGTGGTCGGAGAAATTGGAAGAGGAAGAAGAAAGAAAATGGAGAGGAGAGGGAGGGAGAGTGGGAGAGGGAGAAGGAGAGAGGGGAGAGAGGAGAGAGGAAGGAAAGAAAAAAAATGAGGAGAAGGAGAGAGAAAAGGGAGAGAAATGGGGTTTTTATATGGGGGGAATAGACTAGTCAGTTAATTAAATTTATAGGCAGATTATACTCTTCAATTTTACCCACAAACATCCCCCCACCCCAATCCCTCAAGAAATTGCAGGTAGTTAGTGTTCAATAAGTTTAGTGGGAGTAATAGATGGTGATAATTCCTATTATTTTTTGTTTGTTTTAATTTCAAATGGAACTTGTTTCTTTTTTTTTTTACATGAAAATGGACGGTAACAGGTTGATTTGGACGGAATTTCTGATTTTTTTATAATTAGGGTACGAGTTAAATTTTCATCAAAACACAGGGGTACCAAAAGTAATATAAATCTTTTTAGGACATCAAAAGGAAATGTCGAAAACTCGAGGGTACCAAAAAACTTTTCTCTATTATTGTCATTTAATAACTTTAAAGTAAATTGATAATAAATATAAAAATTAAAAAATGCCATTAATGACTTGTTCATCAAACTGACCTCGTACGAGAACCCTCTACAACTTGATTCGGCTAATTTGATTGAGTTGAACTTGTAGTTAGCCAAGACTCAAATGTTTGAACCTAAACAAAATAAACCAACCCAGCCGGCATGTTCTCAACAGATTAAACATTTTTAAGAACTATCAATTTTGCTAAAATAATCTATAAAGTTATTTTTTTGAGAATATATTCTTATTTAACAATACATACTTTTATATTCTTATTTATAAAAAATTCAATCAATTTAATGAAATAACTTTTTAGCATTAATTTATTAAGATTTTCGTTTGTATTTATTTAATCATCTAGAATCTCTCTTAATAAGAATATATTTTTTTACTTATTTAAATGAATATTATATTTTCTTAAGATATCAAAATTAGGTAAGATATCGACTGAATGAAGGGTTAGTTTTAGTTATTTGAAAATATTATTTTATTCAGTTTACATGACGTGGTGCAAATTTTCACAAAGACTCGAATTACGCTTTACATTATATTAGTGTGAATTTAGAAAAAAAAAGTTTTAAGTATTTCGTATTCTTATTAATTGTCAAACATCTATCTTTTTTCTTTCTAATTTCTATCTTTTTGCATATAATATCTATTTTTTGTAACTATTTGAACTTTCCTTTTTTTGTGTCAAAATTACAATTAACTAGTTGTATCTCATCGTGTCATATACGACTAGTGACGGACTCAAAACAAATAAAAAGGAGAGGCACAACTTGTTGAAGAAATTCAATAAATTGGGAAAATTATCACATCTAGTTAATTAATATTCTTAAAAATGAAAAAAAATCAACACTTTTTTTATCAATTAAATTTTATATTATATAACCACAATAAAACGATTAAAAATCTATACTATATATTAAAGTCGAGACCTTTCAAGTTTCCACGATAATTCTGTCCCACCCGATTTTGAAAATTTAATTTTATAAAATAATTATTAAAGTCTTTCTTATTCTTATTAATTGCTTATCAATTATCATCTATCTTCTTCTTTTTTATAATTTTTATTTTTTTCACCTAATATCTATCTCTTTCCATTATTTGCATTGACGTTCCTTTTTGTAAATCAAAAGTATAATTAATTTGTTAAACTTATTTGTAACTCTAAATTTTTGTTATCTCTTTCCATTATTTGCAATGACTTTCCTTTTTGTAAAACTTATTTGTATCTCTTTCCATTATTTGCATTGACGTTTCTTTTTGTAACTGTAAATCAAAAGTATAATTAAGTAAAAAAAATCTAAAAATTATACAAACTAAATTTTTGTTATAATATTGATTTATATTTTGTATTGATCTATAACTTTACTATTATTAAATTAATTATAATTTTATAAGATCTATTAAAATATTTATTTTATTTCAAACAATATTATTACTTAATACTTATACAAGTCTATTTTTCTAATATATTTATGTAAATAAGTCATAATTAACTTAATTTTTAATTTCTATCATCTTATAAAACTCTATTAATTATAAACATATGTATATTTGATAAAGTATTACACATCAGATTTGAGATCATACCACATATGACGTTTCTAATTAATCAAATATATTTTGAAATAAAATGATAGTATATATATATTGAGATCAAAATCAACGTGGTGACTCATTTGATAATATATATATATATTTTTTATCTTATTTTTCATTCAAAAATTTTGTTTTATAGTATTTTTATAATCATATTTATTTAGTGTGTTTTTTTGTCAATCTTTTTTTTGTTCTCTAAAGTTAGAATTTAAGTAACAAATTTAACTAGATATAATATTTTTAGATTTTTTTGAGTGATTACATGATATGTTATCATGTACATATTTTAAAATATATTTTGATGAAAAATAATATTATCTTATATATATTGATGAATTTGTTCATAGATAATTTCTTTTATATATATTAAAATTTTTGAGTTGGATTTTTGGTCTATTTATAACATAAAAAGTGAGTTATTTATCCATAAAGTGTTTATGATAATATTTTAGTTTACTTTTCAACATATAAAGTGGTTAATTCAATCTAATATACTAAGCAATTAGATATTTGACATATATCTACATAAGTATCTATAAATTGTATTGACATATAATTCTACTATTATTAAATTAATTATTAATTTAAAAGATCTATTAAATATTGATTTTATTTAAAAAATATTAATACAAGTTTATTTATCTAAAAGTTATATTTAACTTAAAATTTGTCATCTATCTTGAATAAAAATCTTATTAGTTATAAAAATTGTATATTGAATACAATATTTCACTTGGGATTTCATATCATCTCACATACGATTTATTTCATCAGTCATATATATTTTGAAATAAAATGTTATTGTTTTTTCTTTGACTTTATTTGAAATAAAGTGTTATTGTTAATCATAAATACCATTTTATCTATTTTCAAATAAAATATATATTGACTTTTGTTATTTTATCTATGATTTTGAAATAAAATGTTATTATTTTAATTAATCATATATGAGTATATGACCTTTCGGGGTCTGACCAATATTTTACCACAAACACCAAGGCGTCTCTAAATTGATTCATATCCCATGAATATGATGTCTATCTCACCTCCGTTTTGGAGTATAGATTACAAACATAAGACTTGAATATACTCTATATGAGTATCACAAATGCAATGCAGATGCTCTTACAGTGTGAAATGTGACTATTCACCGAAAAAAAAAGAGTGTGAAATGTGAGAAAAGACCAAACTTTGCTGAGCACCAAATGTGCCGGTCCAAATCTTTTATGGCCTGATTATCCTCATTCTAGTTTTGGTCCATGTGAAAAAATTAATAAGATTAAGAAAATTAACTAAAATCATTAAAAAATTATAATTCCTTCTCTATCCCTGTTATACTCAGTCGATCAATCGTGTTGGATTATCTTATTGTTGTTTTGGATCAATTGAATGAGATTGGCAAATATATCCGTTCCACATTTTCATGTTTTTAACATCATACACTGAATTGCGCTTTTGGAAAGGCTAAAAGTCCACCAGGGCACCAAAAAACTAAAACAATTGCAATTTGGTGATGGCTAGATTGAAGTGCACTTCTGGAAAGGCTAAAAGGTCAACCAGGGCACCAAAAAACTGAAACAATTGCACCTTGGTGCTTCTACCGTATCGATCGTGTGTCCCACAAAAAAAAAGGAGGAACTGATCCAAACAAATTATTAATTCCTACACGCGTCTCAGATGGATGAATCCAGCTAGCTAGGTAGCTAGTCATCGGCGCCGGAGAAAAGCTTGTAATTTTGAACGGAGCTGATCAGGCCTTGGATGGAGCCAACGCCAGCGGCCAACGACACAAAAAAGCAAACGATGATTACGAGCCTCAACATGATCCATTTGGATGACCACGGCTTAATCTTTTTCTGCACGATGTGCATTTGGATGGGGAAGTACACTGTCAAGGGGAAAAAAGCGGCAGCTCCAAGCAATCCGAGGAAGGAGTTGAAGAAGGGGAAGATCATGGCAATGATCACGGTTAATATGACGTACACCGTCCTATAAATCAGACGGAACATGTTGAACGGGATCACACCAACACATGGGATTGTGACCGGGCACTCCCGGTTTATGAACTTGCTCTCGGGCCATGATCTCTCGCAGTTGCTCTCGATGAACCCGAACACAGGTTGCACGAAAACCTATATTAAGCAGATCGATTCAGACAGTCAATCGGAAGAAGCATCGCACTCTCGCGTGCATACATGACCATATGTGTGTGTATATATATACATATATAATTATATTACTGATTAATGTACCTGGTAGGCACCAATCAAGTGGACCGCGATGCAGATGTTGGCAAAGTCGACGAGCCAAAAAGGCTCGTAGAAGCCAAAGTCGGTGAGGAAGTCTCCTGGGGCGTCGTTTCCGAAGGCCGCATAGCCGATGCATCCGCAAAGGAGATAGAATACCGTCGTGGTTACAATGCCAACACTCGATGCCTTCTTCATTACTTGGTTCTCTGGTGGGCTTGATTTCAGGGTATCCTGCACTCGATCATGTGGACTACTTGCTTAATTATTAGAGGTTGAGACATGAAATCATCTTCAGAGGTCCGTCCGATTGTCAACTAGCTAGCTACTATTGAATAAATGCTCCGCCTAAATATTCGACCAATTCTAATGTGTTTTTTGGATCTTTTAGGCTGGGTTTGTTAATGTTTGGTCAAGTATGTTTTAGGTTAGTTAACGGTTGAGGAGAATAGAGCAAATGACCTAACTTTAGGTTTTCTGTCCAAAATTTGTATCATACAATCTAAAATTGGTATACGTCAAAGCAGTATGCATAGGAAAAATCATGCATAGTCAAAATTTGGTTGTACCATACAATGTACCTACAAATTGGTACAATTGTTTGTTGTCCTAGGCTTCAAAAATCCGGATTCACAATATAGATTTAGTAATTTTGAATTTGTTTAAGTTTTAATGGAACCATAATTTATACGCACTACGTATATACAAAATTAATGGAACATTTTAAAAATAGAAATTTCTCAGTTCTTGCCTGAATCTCAACGAGGACCATGGTGAAAGCATAGGAAAAAGCCATGTCTCCAACGGCTTGGCAGCCCCTCCACAGTTTTTGTGCACTTGTCACGTCCACCCCTATCTGTGTTCCCGTTAAGTACGTCTTTACAGATCCTCCATCTTTTTGCATTGTGGTACCCCAGACATGCATCGTAAATATATCAAATATGAACAACACGTAGGTATGTACGAAGGACTAACATAATTAGTTAGGGTCGATTGAATGAATTCAAACGCATACACTCTCAACGCGCTTACAATAAAACAGTTAAATGTGTATATGATCGAATAAACTAAGACCTTGATCAATCAAATTGACCAAATATATAAAAGCAAAACAAAGTACGTACCTGAAATAACCTTGGCAATGGAGAGGGCGAAGCCAATGGAAGCATAAGAAAACGACATGAGAGCCGCCATTACAGACAACCAAGAGAGCTTGTGAAAGTTTGGGAGCTGTGACAGCACTAGCTGGAACACCCCAAATCCTATCATGAATTTGTAGTGTGACGTGTGACACTCTGCATCGTGACCGTACTTGTGATAACAATTTGCACGGTAAATGGCCCTAAAACCAAATACACACCAGACCATACATACATGATGAGTACATTAATTTAAACATTAACTTATATGTATGATTCATATATTAGTTATTGCACTCACTTCATGCTATTGGCTGCAGTGAGTCCATAACCAATGGTTGTGCCTACACAGTTTGCATATTGAGCTATACGACATAGAATAACATTCTTTCCACCTGCAAAACAAATATGTCATGCAACTTTAAAAGTTAATACATACCCAGTGATCTGGTGATCATAACCAAATCAAATTTATGTACCTAGGAAGCACCGAACAACGTCCGAATAAGTGTAGTTTCTGCTGCCGATGACTGGGTCGGGGAATCTGTAGCAGTCGGCGAGCATCATGGAGGTCATGAAAGTGATCATTGAGAATGTGACTAGAATCGCGGGGCCTGCAACCCATCCCAGTTGCGCAATGGCCCATGCCAGTGACAACACTCCTGAGCCTATCACCGCCGTTATGATGTGCGAGCTAGCCGTGAAGGCCGTCCCTGTTCGGTCAGTTTATCAGTTATATACTTACGAGCATATTCATACTGTAATGGTTTTTCGTCCATCTATATGCTATGTCCATGATGTATCGTGCGTACCTGTTCGTTTTTCACGGCCATCATCGTCATAGGCTCCGCAGTTTGCTTCCTCCATGGACCTGCTCTGCTCCTCCATGGTCATCGTTTTCTCAGACCCAATCAATTTCTGGATTCTGATTTAGATTGATCGGTCGAGATCTGATTCGTAGTTAATCTTTTGTGTAGGGAAATGAATCAACTCGTACACATAAAAGAAATGAGACAAGAAACGAGATAAAGTAGAATCTACAATGTGCTACACCAGGAATTTAGGATCCTCTTTATATATATTTTGAACATTCATAATGGAGAGCCATAAATAAATAAAAGGAAATAAAAAGTTATTAACTTTTGTCCGGTTTGTACAAAGAATTGTGCGAGAATTGTGCAGAGAAGATTTCTACTACAAAAGTAGAAGTGGAGAAATAAGAGCATCCACGGTGAAGATAAAATCAATTTTATCTGACAATTACCAGCTTTTACCGGAGAAACTTGCTTTCTCTTTTTTCCTCCTATTCTACTGCAAAGAAATTTGCTCTCACATTTGAGAAATTTTCTCTGTTATAATTCTGACTTTATTGGTTTTATTTTTTTCTTTTTTAGTTAAGAAATCTTCAACATTTCTCGTCCCTTATCTATTTATTTTTACGCCGTAATTGTTAGGAAATGTGAACTGCATTTAGGATGGGATGCTCTTACATTATCCAGACGTGAATACAAAAATGAACGAGTCAAACCTATAACAGTTACCAAATGTCACGGATCCTACTTTTCTGGTGTTGGGTAGACCTCAACATTTCAATCGTGTTCAGTACCAATCAAGATCTACTTGCCATATGTCACGGATCCTTCTTCTGTGTGTAGGGAAATCGATTATTTGGTACCAATAAAAAGAAATGGAAAAGAAAATACTTATTTCAATCGTGTTTGATTTGAACAACCTCCGATATATCTAGCTAGCTATACGCAAGCAAGTAGAACGTGTGCTAATATATAGTACGATTTTATCACTTTGTTGCACGTGAATACATGATATCTGGTCAGCTTAGCTATTCCCTGCAATTGCGCCTGATTGTTGGAATTTATACTCCCACAAACACTGATGAGCCTCGCTCGGACAAGAATCAAGTTTATCCTCGTGAAAATAGGTTCCAATCACATGTGCAAGAATTTACTAGGCACTCACGAAGCAACTTAGATTAACTCATTAACGGCCATTATATCCAACATACAAGAACTAGTTCATAAACAACACGACACGTCGACACACAAACATTAGTTAGTTAAGAAGAAAACAACGAAATGCTTTGCACATCTAGTATTGCAACTAAAGTTTTTGTTGAAATTTTAGTTAAATTATCAAGGTTGAATAGCACAATGATTTTATTATTTTAATTGTATCCTCTAAACATAATCCTTCTATCCATTTGATATCTTATCGAATTTTCGATATCTTAATTAATTTTGATTATCTTAAAAAAAAGTTTTTATTCTATATAATTAATTAAGATAATAAATTTCATAATTGAAGTATTTTATTTATTTGTCAATAAAATACAAACAAGCATATTATTACGTATAAATAAAAATCTTAATAAACTAATATCAAAAAAATTATTTCAATAAATATTACATAAGAAACTAATCTTCCAAAATGATCATAATCAAACTAGATGAATTTATTTATTTATTTATAGATGAAACATAATATGATATATTATCAAATAAGAATAAATTCTTTATAAATTAACTTCATAAACTATTTTAACAAAATTGATAATTTTAAAAAATATTTAATGTACTACGATATTCCTTTCTTCGGTGAAACGTACTACGATAGACGTGTTAATTGTGTCAATCTAGTCAGTTATGATCGACATTCAATCTCGGATCTCGGCATATTAGTCTGGGCTTTGCGGCCCACTGTCTTATTCATTCAGGTGCAATATTAATAAGAATTTGGGCTTTCTTCAGACTGTAATTCCATCCATCCATAGTGCTTTTCGATCGTCCATCCATACTACTAGCGCTACTGCTGCTGCTGCAAGTGTGTGATTTGAAAGCCAGGCGAAAAGCAAACAAAAGTGTAATGGAGATTGAGAACCAACAAACGAACCATGTGAGATTTTGATGTGGGGAAAGAAAGAGGATGTTCTTTTTCATTTCTCACCACTCTTTTTGCTAAATTCCCTATCACCTCACTCATCGTCATCTGAGTTTGCTAGGGACTATATTTACGAGGGTCACATCGCCACCCTTTGGAGTTTTAGAGTTGTACTTCAATACTTCCAGTAGGGAAGTATTAGATGCACCTAGCAAAGTATCGTCCAACAGCCTTTTATCACTAGATTCCGGGCATTAGCACATGTTATATGCCTTGTTCATGTCTTCGTCTTCATTGTTTTTTTCGCTTGGGGTCTTGACTCGGCTAAAGTCGTCGTGCCAAGATCAAAGATAAATAACCCAAACAAACAAACTAAGCATAGTAAGCAAGTAAGGGGTCGAACCCAAGAGAACTTAAGGCTTCTAGTATTAATACAATTATCAACCAAAGAAGGGGGATTTAGAGAAGAGATCTATACTAAACTAACCTAAGAAAACAAAACAAACAAATAAACAAACATGCAAATAGGGGGAAACAATTGATAAAGAGATAAGTTCATTCAAAAGATCCACTCATGATATAATCCCTCGATCATAGATTTATCCACTGATTTCATTCACACCTATGGTTAATTCCTATCCTGATCATTAACAATCGCAAGTCCACGGTCCAAGCAATTCTATAACCCTAGGAAAGGACGCTTAACCTAGAATTAGCATAGAGAACAAGGATATGCAGGATATAATATCAAACAATCAAGCTACGAGTCAATTGTAAGATAAAACAATCAATTCTCTTCTTAATCCTAGTTGCATAGACAACAGGTCTAGGTTAAGTTGTTTTCACAGATTAGTTTTGTCCACGGTCCAAACCTAATCAAACAGTAGAAAGCTAATCAATTCAATAGGGTCGCGAATCCTAGAGAAACAATCAACAATCATAAGATGAAGCACAAGAGAATCAATATCAACCAAAGGATAGAAATCAATTACCAAAATCTCACGAGTTCATACATCAGAGCTTCTCCTTTGAACAAACCCAAGGAGACTAGCTCTCCATAACTAAACTAAAAACCTAACTTGTAGAAGAAGGTAGAAGGTAGAATGTGAATTGTGAATTGTGAATTGTGTAAAACCTAGGGAGGACTCCTCCTTATATAGCCCAAGGAACAAACTCCACGAGAAAGATAAGGAAAGAGGCAAAAGATAGAAAAGGAAACAAGATAGAAAGATTTCGGCCCGCTTCGGATTCGGCATCACCGCGGCCGCGTCGCCTAGGCCGCGCCCGCGCTATCACGACAGAATAAAATAACTCGTCTCGGCGGCCACCGCGGACGCGGTGGACAATCCGCGCCCGCGGAATCTCGACAGGATCTCTGGTCTCACTTCGGAGGCTGTTTTGACCATCTTCCGCTTGGAATCTGACTTCGGTGTAAAAAGATGAATTGAAGCCCTTGAAGTTAGCTTTCCAATGGCACTGTAATCAGCTCAATCCGACCTCCGTAGCTCAAGATATAGCCTTCGCAAGAAAGTGGTGTCGGGAAGATAGCTCAAAACGCCTTAAAACTCTTGATTCTTGAATTCTTGTGTCTTCGGCCTAGATATTACAATTACGCACAACTCTAACCTAAACACACTCAATAAAGCCCTAAAATACAAGAGTTAACCTACACAAAATAGGCCGAATCAAATTCCCCCATACTTAGATCTTGCTCGTCCTCGAGTAAGCTCAAAACAAATATAACAAGGAAGCACATCTAAGATCTCAGGAAATACAAGGGAAGATAAAAACACTCAACTCACAACCCGAACCCAAAACAATAGAGAAATTATGAGCATAAAACAATGAAGCTCAAACACACACCTCACAACATGATATAACACTCAAGCTCTAAACACATGAAAGAGAGCAACCTAGGATCTACCCAAATCTAACATGTAAGCCCCAAAGTCCCCAAGCAAGAATGATCCTAAACACTCGAATTTTACCGCTCAATTCTGCTTAGGCGCCATTTCGGGTTTTCACCTAACCGCTCTTTTCATTTTTCAAAGGGTGTGCTCACAAATACTCACAACTCTCTTTAACCTCTTATTACCCCAGCCTAATGCTGGTCCGGGTTACCTGCTTATTACCTGAGCCGCCCTTTCGGGTTTTCGACTCATCCCAGGATTTAATATGCCTTTTTTCACTTTTTATGGTTTTTTCTATCTTTTTTCCTTTCTTTCTTTATTATGCAAAAAAATATGGTGCAAGTGCTTCATGAAAAGAAGAAAATCAAAAACCTGAAGCAAATATCTAACTAAGCTAACTATGATAAGCGAATGTGAGTACTCCTTCCCCCATACTTAAATTCTTCATTGTCCTCAATGAAGCAAAGAAAAAGGATAGAAGCAAGGAAGAAGGTATATCAGAAGACTCACAAACGATGAAGAGAGGTGGAATGGAAGAACTCTTCAAAGGTGGTAGAATAGAAGCAACTCCGTAATCCAAGTCTGGTGGCTAACCGCGGGCGCGGCGTAGTGGGTGCGGGCACGGAATTATTACAGTGAGCAAAGTCAGCATCGGGTGGATCACCGCGGGCGCGGCCGGTGTGGCGCGGGCGCGGTACTCGTGCAGAGACGAGGTCTTGACTTCGTCTCGAACAACGTGATGTGCAAACAACCTTCGTATCTTGGCTCGTCTTTTGGAAGATGATCAATACTCGGACTCGAGCCGTAGAGAGGAGAACTCTCGGGGGAACAAAGCTCCCCCATACGTAGGCTTTGACATATAGCCATAAGAATGGAATTACAAAGGTGGATGGAAAGAATATAGAAGAGATGGGAAGATAGAAGATGGAGTAGAATGGATATAGATAGATGGAAGATATAGAGATAGAGTGGGACCAAGAAGTCCGCTTTTTGTCTTTTTTTTTTTTTTTTCTTTTTTGTTATCAACCAAGGAGCCTCCGCGGGCGCGGCGTGAGGACCGCGACCGCGGGGGTCTAGTACCTGTACACCAGGGGTTCTGGGCTTGGCCGCGACCGCGGTGTGGTTGCCGCGACCGCGGTGTTGCACCAGAAACGTCCTTTCGGACCTAGTACCTGCACATTAGTCCGAGAACGAGAATAAACCTAATCTAGGAATGGAAAAACAATCTATCTAAGCCTTGGGTTGCCTCCTAAGCAGCGCCTTTGTTTAATGTCGATGGCCCGACGTCTTCATGATCGGACATCGTCAATGCCCTGAGCATCAAATCAAAGTCCTGCACAGCTATCTTACAACAGGACAAATAACATGGTGACAAATTAACAAGAAATAAGAAATAATTCAAACTTCTTTTTAACCTATCAAACATGCTTGAGCAATTGGGGTGAGATTTTCTAGAGTGAAACCAATTAGGTGATTTTTCAAAATATTCATCAAAGCATGCAAATCCCCTAGTTGACTTATCACTCTCATCACATAAAATATAGGACTCATCATCTACCCTAGCATGCTCAAAGATTGAATCCTTAATGAAAGATTGACATGCAAGAACAAAGCAAGGATCAAAGGAGAGAGAAGAGGTGGAGTAAAGGATATAGGGATCATCAAGGCTGACCTCAGGAATCTCAGAGTCGACACCTTGAATGTTGGAATTTGGGACATCATCGACAAAACCCTCGTGGATGGAAGGTGGTGGGACAACTTCTTCAAGGGCCGCGGGCGCGGGTTGTGGGCCGTGGTCGCGGCACTCGTCTAGGGGCAGCTCCTCCGTTCCTGCGTCGGAACCGCGGTCGCGGTATGGTGGCCGCGGTCGCGGATCATCCGCTGAGAGATCGTCGTGAGCTTCTGTAGGGACTCCGCGGTCGCGGTCTGCCTGACGCGGTCGCGGAATAGCAACAGGAGCGTCATTCGTTATGCCCAACTCTTGTCCACTCTTCAATGACTCAGCACTTACAGTCACCAGTGCTTGAGGAGTAATATTGATCTTCTCGGAAATCTCCCTCATTTTCAACTCGATTGCCAAGTTCATATCTCGGAGTTTCCTATCAAATAGCTCATTCATCTCCTCCAGTTCCGTAGGAAGTTGTTCTTCAGCTGGTGGCTTGTCAGGGCAGCGAGGCATCCATCTTCTGTGATCCTCAGCAAAGTTCTCAGGAATCTCCATGGAAGGGAATACGAAAGTTTCTGACGGTGAAGAAGAAATCTCCATAACAGCATCTGGCTCCTTCGGCGAGTCATCAGGCTCGTCGTTGTCACTCCAGGGGTCACCATACTGAAGGAAATACTCCTCTTCTGTCATCACATATCGTTCCTCCTCAGGCTCAGGCTCAGAAGCTTGATCTATCAAAATCGGGGGTGAAACCTCCAATGCAATATCTCGAACCTCCACTTGCTCCAAACCATCCAGGAATTCACTAAATATCGCCCAATCTTCTTCTTCTGGGGTCTCGTCATCCTGAGTGGACTCATCTTGCCATATGAACTCGAGCATGGGGAGTCCCTCGGTCATTGAGAAAGGATAATTGAGCTTTACAACCGGACACGGAACATCGTCAGTGAAGACAGGATCGCCATTGAGAACCGGTGGACCGAACTCCTCGGCGTCCGCGGGCGCGGTTAGTGGGCCGCGGTCGCGGTTCTCCTCCAGGGGGGAATCCTCCGTGTCTGTATCGGAACCGCGGGCGCGGTCCAAGGAGCGCGGTCGCGGTTCTTGGTCAGAAAGCTTTCCGGCATTAAGCTCGTCCTGCCGCGACAAACTTTCGTCGAACATGGCCCAGAAAATTTCAAATAATTCCGTCTCAGGTCTCAATTTGGCATATCCTTTCTCAGTCCTGCGATACACCTCTTCCTGCATCTCCAATGTCATGCCACTGCAGATTTCTAAGCTCAGATCATATGCACAGACATAGACTCCACGAGCACTTAGGTCAGTTGCCTTATCTAGAACTCTCTCAAAATAATCACAGAATGGTTCACCCTGCAACTGCTTAAACTCATAGAAAGGCATCAGAATATACAAGTGCGGACCGTAAGATAGGTCCACACGAAGTCAATAAAAATATTTATACTAGAAAGAAACCAAAGTTCCCCGGCAACGGCGCCAAAATTTGACTCGGCTAAAGTCGTCGTGCCAAGATCAAAGATAAATAACCCAAACAAACAAACTAAGTATAGTAAGCAAGTAAGGGGTCGAACCCAAGAGAACTTAAGGCTTCTAGTATTAATACAATTATCAACCAAAGAAGGGGGATTTAGAGAAGAGATCTATACTAAACTAACCTAAGAAAACAAAACAAACAAATAAACAAACATGCAAATAGGGGGAAACAATTGATAAAGAGATAAGTTCATTCAAAAGATCCACTCATGATATAATCCCTCGATCATAGATTTATCCACTGATTTCATTCACACCTATGGTTAATTCCTATCCTGATCATTAACAATCGCAAGTCCACGGTCCAAGCAATTCTATAACCCTAGGCAAGGACGCTTAACCTAGAATTAGCATAGAGAACAAGGATATGCAGGATATAATATCAAACAATCAAGCTACGAGTCAATTGTAAGATAAAACAATCAATTCTCTTCTTAATCCTAGTTGCATAGACAACAGGTCTAGGTTAAGTTGTTTTCACAGATTAGTTTTGTCCACGGTCCAAACCTAATCAAACAGTAGAAAGCTAATCAATTCAATAGGGTCGCGAATCCTGGAGAAACAATCAACAATCATAAGATGAAGCACAAGAGAATCAATATCAACCAAAGGATAGAAATCAATTACCAAAATCTCACGAGTTCATACATCAGAGCTTCTCCTTTGAACAAACCCAAGGAGACTAGCTCTCCATAACTAAACTAAAAACCTAACTTGTAGAAGAAGGTAGAAGGTAGAATGTGAATTGTGAATTGTGAATTGTGTAAAACCTAGGGAGGACTCCTCCTTATATAGCCCAAGGAACAAGCTCCACGAGAAAGATAAGGAAAGAGGTAAAAGATAGAAAAGGAAACAAGATAGAAAGATTTCGGCCCGCTTCGGATTCGGCATCACCGCGGCCGCGTCGCCTAGGCCGCGCCCGCGCTATCACGACAGAACAAAATAACTCGTCTCGGCGGCCACCGCGGACGCGGTGGACAATCCGCGCCCGCGGAATCTCGACAGGATCTCTGGTCTCACTTCGGAGGCTGTTTTGACCATCTTCCGCTTGGAATCTGACTTCGGTGTAAAAAGATGAATTGAAGCCCTTGAAGTTAGCTTTCCAATGGCACTAGAATCAGCTCAATCCGACCTCCGTAGCTCAAGATATAGCCTTCGCAAGAAAGTGGTGTCGGGAAGATAGCTCAAAACGCCTTAAAACTCTTGATTCTTGAATTCTTGTGTCTTCGGCCTAGATATTACAATTACGCACAACTCTAACCTAAACACACTCAATAAAGCCCTAAAATACAAGAGTTAACCTACACAAAATAGGCCGAATCAGGTCTACCTTGAGATTTAACCAGGTATCAAATCTTCTTTTATCTGCTCCCTTTTCAAGCAAAAGTTTTTTCTATACCAACTAAGGCCAAGTGCAACGGGCGTTTCTTATATAGGGTGCTTAAGAGTTCTTAACTATTACTCTACTGTAGTATTTTCTACTTTAACATTACACAAGCACCATTTTTTTTTTCTCTTGGATCCAATAGTGTAACTTAATGGTACTTATATGTACCCAACGATAGAAATAAAATAAATTAATTAAATGAAATATGACAAAATATTAGTGTTAGAAGTTAAGGGGAAATTCCTTAGGTAGTACAAGCACTAAGCATATGTGTGCTTAAGATTTTTTTATTTTTTTTCTCACAAAATTATACAAGTATCTATTAAGTACCCTTAAGACCCTTCCATTGTACATACCCTTAATACTGATAATTTCATATCAGTTGTCAAGTGTCCATTCACACACCCTATAAGGGGTCGCCCTGTGTTTGTGGCGCTAAGAGTTTCAAGTGTTTTACTTTTTTGCTCTTTCTCAAGATTTGAAGTATTCTTAGTCTATTCTACTTACCAATTGTGGCTCATCTGTAGACCTTCTTACCCGTTACTAACGGTGTTTAGTACCATCAAAGCTGTTTAATTATTGAAGTTCTTATCTTTTTCAAAACAAAATGCTACTCCTAGAGAGGCTACTGGCCGGTTGCTAGATAGATAGTGTTCAAATAAAATGTGTACACTTCACACTTGCATTCACGGGCAGCCGTCCAAATTGGGGATGGCCCATTTTGATTGGTTTATAGAGCACTAGTGGATATATATCTACTCCTTAGTCCTTACTCAGATTTTGACTCTGAAAAGCCAGTAGCCGTCAACTTTGAACTCATCGATCCACTGTCATGGCACATTTACTATCACTCAAACCTCTGCTTTGCTTTTGCTATCTTATCCGTCCTCTGCTCATCTCCCGAAGGCCGTGATTTGAGTTCTGTGGATGAATTTCTTGTAGCACAACCGAGGATTAGATTACCACTAACAAAGATGTGTACTTTTTGCTTATTTTTTTCCAATTCACATTTGAATAAAAGCTTTTGTACGTACTATGTATATATATATATACATATATATATTTGCCCTCAATTATGTTGTTGCGGAAATAGGATCGTCGACAGACTAAGCTAGTTTTCCAAAGAGCACACAACCACAAGCAGAAAACTCAACCAAGCAACTCAAAGCAAATACCGGAAAGTAAATCAGTAGAGTACACACAAGCAATTTTTACGTGGAAAACCCCGATGTGGGGAAAAACCACGGGTACACTCTCGGTACCAAAACTTCCACTATCAACCAAAGATTACAAGTGGGAATCCTCTTCTCTAGCTAAGACTAGAGGAATACAAGTTCATCAAGGTCTTACCTTGGAATACAAAGAGGAAATGCACAAGAACGGTACAAGGAGATGAAATCCTACGGGAAACCGTCTTCAATCTCTCTTCTTGTCTTGAGCTCTCTCTTCTTCAATGGTGGAGACTCTCAAATCTCTACACTCACCTTTCTCTCTAGCTCTCCTTTTTTTGGTGGCTAGGAAATTCTCTCTCTTCTCTTAGGTTTACAAGACACAAAAGTGTGCTTATATACCTCTTCTAAATGGGCCACTAGAATAAAGCCCATAAAGGCAAACAAAACCCATTTGGGTTCTTCCCCCATAAGGAGGGAAAACACAACATAACTCCCCCTTCACTCCGTAATGGGAGGCTCGACCAAGCCCGCTTTCAAGCGACACGACAACATCTTCTCCTTAGGCAAGGTCTTCGTCAGCATATCTGATCCATTACTGTTGGTGTGGATCTTCATCAGCTCAAAATCATTGTCTTCTACTCTTTCTCGCAACCAGTGATATCTCCTCCGTATATGCTTGGTTCGAGAATGGTAGGCGGCATTCTTGGCAAGATGAATGGCACTCTGATTATCACAATGAAGAGGGAATTTTTCTTGTTCTACTCCCAACTCTTCAAGAAAATCTCTCAACCAAATCAACTCCTTGCCAGCTTCAACTGCAGCCATATACTCAGCTTCTGTAGTTGACAAAGCTACACATTTCTGAAGTCTTGATTGCCATGACACGGCTCCCCCTGACAAAGTGAATAGGTATCCTGACGTAGAACGGCTAGAGTCTACATCACCTGACATGTCAGCATCTGTAAAACCATCAAGTTCTGGTTTTCCGGAGCCAAAACAGAGACACACTCTTGAAGTACCTTTGAGATACTTGAGAATCCACTTTACTGCAGCCCAATGCTCCTTTCCAGGGTTGCTCATGAATCTGCTAACCACCCCGACTGCGAAAGCAATATCTGGCCTTGTACAAACCATGGCGTACATCAGACTACCCACGGCTGAAGCATAAGGCACGTTCTTCATCTCAGCTTTCTCCTTCTCACTTCTGGGACACTGATCTAAGCTCAACTTCATGTTACCAGCAAGTGGAGAACTTACGGGCTTAGCCTTGTCCATGTTAAACCTCTGTAACACCTTTTCCACATATCTCTCTTGAGATAGCCATAGTCTCTGACTCTTCCTATCACGGGTGATATGCATGCCCAAAATCTGTTTCGCCGGGCCAAGGTCCTTCATTGCAAAGGACTTGCTCAGTGCTTTCTTCAGACTGTCAATCTTCTTGACATCACGACCAACAATCAACATATCATCCACATACAACAATAGCATGAGAAAATCCCCCTTAGGATAGTTCTTCACAAACACACAATGATCGGCTTGTGTCTTGTGGAATGCATGGTCCATCATGAAGGACTCAAACTTCTTGTACCATTGTCGAGGGGCTTGCTTCAAGCCATACAAGCTCTTTCTCAATCGACAAACTAGCTTTTCGCTTCCTTTCTCCTTGAAGCCTTCAGGTTGCTCCATATAAATCTCCTCTTTCAGATCACCATGGAGAAAAGCAGTTTTCACGTCAAGCTGCTCAATCTCTAAGTCCATGCTCGCAGCTAAACCAAGAACAACCCGGATAGAGGACATCTTTACAACTAGAGAGAAAATCTCATCAAAGTCGACACCCTTTTTCTGCTGGAAGCCCTTCACAACAATTCTGGCTTTGTATCTGGGTGGTGTCCCAACTTCTCCAGTTTTTAACTTGAAGACCCATTTGTTCTTCAAAGCTCTCTTGCCCTTAGGCAACTTCACCAGATCATAGGTGTGATTCTCATGCAAGGAATTCATCTCATCTTGCATTGCACTTTGCCACTCCGTCTTATGCGCATCTGACATCGCTTCCTCATAGCCCTTTGGCTCTCCTTCATCAGTCAGCAACACATATTCATTGACCGGATATCTTGAGGAAGATTGTCTTACTCTAGTGGATCTCCTCAACTCAACAACTGGCTCTTCTAGGAGCTCTGGAACTTGAGTTTCATCATTTTCTAGTGGTTCGTGTGGTGGATCTACATCACCAACATCATCAACATTTCCACCATCTTCTTGCGTGTCTTCCTGCTCATTCTGAACTGTAGTTCTGTGCACAACATCAGGAAAAATAGGAATACTGTCAGAGACTGTAGTCGAGGACGACACTCCAGGTTGCTTCCAGTCCTCAATAGTCTTATCTTCCATGAAGACCACATCTCTGCTTCTAACAACTTTCTTGTCTTTGAGATCCCACAATCTGTACCCAAACTCATCCTCTGAGTACCCTAGGAAGATGCACGGCTTTGTCTTGCTATCAAGCTTGGACCTCTGATCTCTAGCGATGTGAACATATGCCAAACACCCAAACACTCTCAAATGCTTGTACGAAACCTCTTTTCCTGTCCACACTCTTTGAGGAACATCACCATCAAGAGGAACTGAAGGAGAACGATTGATGAGGTATACAGCTGTCAACATTGCCTCCGCCCAGTAGGACTTTGGCAGCTTAGCGTGCGACAACATGCTTCTCACTCTTTCTGTAATTGTTCTGTTCATCCTTTCTGCAAGCCCATTCAACTGAGGTGTCTTTGGCACTGTCTTCTCAAGCTTGATTCCTTGACTCTTGCAATACTCTGCAAAAGGACCTATGTATTCACCCCCGTTATCTGATCTGACAGACTTCAGCTTCTGTCCAGATTCTTATTCAGCTCTGACATGGAACTCCTTGAACACTGACAACACCTGATCTTTGCTTTTCAACACAAAAGCCCACACTTTTCTGGAATAATCATCAATAAAAGTGACAAAATATTGTGCACCCCTGTGTGACTTAGCATCCATAGAACAAACATCAGTGTGAACAAGTTCTAATGCATGTCTTTTTCTAGATGGAGGACGAGAATGAAAAGATGCTCTGTTTTGCTTTCCAACTAAGCAATCAACACAAGGTTTCAGAGTCATACCTGTTTTGTCGGAGGAGCTTCCTTTGAAGTTAGGAAGCATACCATTCCTGGCAAGCATCTGTAATCCTCTCTCGCTCATGTGCGCAAGTCTCTGGTGCCACAATTCTCCATCTGAGTCAGCGGCCACGTTGGCTTCATCTCTGCAAACCTTAGCTTGCATCACATACAAGGAATTCTGTTTCTCTGCTCGGGCAACAATCAAACTTCCCTTGGAGACTTTCCATTTACCACCTTTGAGGCCACTTTGATAGCCCTCGTCGTCAAGCCTACCAGCAGATATCAGATTCAGTCTGACATCAGGAACATGACGAACATCTCTCAACATCAACTTGCAACCGGTGGAGGTCATCAAACAAATATTACCCATGCCAACAATCTTGCATGAGCCATCATTTCCCATCCTCACATAACCATAATCACCAGTAGTGTAGGACGAGAAGTACTCTTTGCGTGGAGTTAAGTGATACGATGCACCAGAATCAATCACCCAAGTCGACTCATCACTTGCAAGGTTCAGGCAACCTTGATCACCGATGAAAAACAAATCTTCTTCACTAGTTGCAATGGCGGTGGTATCCTTTTCCTCAGGGGTTTTCTTTGATGGTGTCTCCGTCTTTTCACCTTTTTCTTTGCCTTGATCATGCTTGAACTTTCGGCAATTCTTTTTCATGTGCCCAGGCTTCTCACAGTAATAACAAGTGTACTTGTTTCTGGACTTCGATCTCCCTTGGGATTTGTCCCGATTTTGAGATCCTTTTTGCTTACTTCTTCCTCTACTTTTGTTGGAATCTTGTGCCACATTTGCTTCAGACTGAGATTGCAAGGAGGAACCCATCTCCTTTCTTCTAGTCTCTTCATTCAAGAGGCTCACCTTCACCGCCTCCATAGACAACTTGCCCTCCGGGCTCGAGTTGCTCAGTGACACTACAAGTGTTTCCCAACTATCCGGCAACGAGGAAAGTAGCAACAAGGCCTGCAGCTCATCATCAAGTTGCATCTTCGCTGAGGCCAACTGATTTATCAAACCCATGAATGTACTTGTGTGAACTACGATGCTCTCACCATCCTTATACTTCAACCTCACAAGCTTTCTCATCAATGACGCCTTGTTTAGAGCACTCTTCCGCTCATACATCTCAGCCAACTTATGCCACATCTCATAAGCATTCGTGTCATTGGCAACATGCTGAAGTATACTAATATCCACAAACTGTCGTATTGTCGCGACAGCTTTCCGGTTCAGAATCTTCCATTCTGACTCAATGACTCCCGTCGGTATTTCTTTCTTCATGACTGGCTCATACAGATCTTTCACAAACAACAGATCTTCCATCTTTATCTTCCAGTCAGAATAGTTACTAGAGTTCAGCACAATCATTCCCTGAAAACTGACTTTATCATCCATCGGAACCAAATGCTCTGATACCACTCTGTTGTTGCGGAAATAGGATCGTCGACAGACTAAGCTAGTTTTCCAAAGAGCACACAACCACAAGCAGAAAACTCAACCAAGCAACTCAAAGCAAATACCGGAAAGTAAATCAGTAGAGCACACACAAGCAATTTTTACGTGGAAAACCCCGATGTGGGGAAAAACCACGGGTACACTCTCGGTACCAAAACTTCCACTATCAACCAAAGATTACAAGTGGGAATCCTCTTCTCTAGCTAAGACTAGAGGAATACAAGTTCATCAAGGTCTTACCTTGGAATACAAAGAGGAAATGCACAAGAACGGTACAAGGAGATGAAATCCTACGGGAAACCGTCTTCAATCTCTCTTCTTGTCTTGAGCTCTCTCTTCTTCAATGGTGGAGACTCTCAAATCTCTACACTCACCTTTCTCTCTAGCTCTCCTTTTTTTGGTGGCTAGGAAATTCTCTCTCTTCTCTTAGGTTTACAAGACACAAAAGTGTGCTTATATACCTCTTCTAAATGGGCCACTAGAATAAAGCCCATAAAGGCAAACAAAACCCATTTGGGTTCTTCCCCCATAAGGAGGGAAAACACAACAAATTATACAATTTACCCAAGAACAATCTCATTAATTAATCTACATAAATTAAACTATGCACGCTAGTTTCATAGGATTTCTTCATTCTTTACCGAGGCATTTTTGCAAATGACAATGCCTTCCAACTTGCAGGGATCAGCATCCTCTAACATTTGGACTACACTTCTCATAGACGGCCTGAGATCGGGGAGCCTCGTGGTGCACAATATGGCAATCTTTAACACCTTGATGGCCTCTTCCTTGATAGTTTCCCCGATAATCGTATCCAACAAGCTCAGTACACTCTCTTTGCTGTTCAGATTGCTGGATACCCAGCTCACTATATCCTTATTCTCCCCGAATTCCGGCTCTATCGGCCTCTTACCCGTCACCAGCTCCATCAAAACCACTCCAAAGCTGTACACGTCGCTCTTCTCGTTCACCTTGTATGTGTACCCGTACTCTGGGAACACATGAATATTAATCATGTATGTTTAAAGCTAAGTGAATTTAAAACTAAAGGACTTGATCGAGCGGTCGATTACCTGGAGCAATGTAACCATGTGTTCCAGCGATGACATGAGTGGACTCCAAGCCGACATTAGGGTGAAGGATCTTGGCCAAACCGAAATCAGCAATTTTAGGCACGAACATCTCGTCCAAGAGTATATTGCTAGACTTGATGTCGCGGTGGATGACGGGGCGGTCACACCCGTGATGGAGGTACTCCAAGCCTCTAGCTGAGCCGAGGGCGATGTCGTGTCGCGTGGGCCAATCAAGGGGGAGCTTCTTACACGAGTGGAGCCGGTCCCACAAGCTCCCATTGGGCAAGTACTCGTACACCAGCAAGCTGGAGTCCTCGCTGGTGATGCTGCAAAACAGCTTCACTACATTCACGTGCCTGATGGAGCTCAACAGCCCGACCTCAGCATCGAACTCCTTTGACCTGCGGGTTTCGGACGACGTCAGCATCAAGATATGCTTGACGGCCAGCTCCTTTCCGTCTTTGAGTGCCACCTTGTAGACGCTCCCACAGCCGCCTTTCCCCACCAAATTGTCCTGCTTGATCGAATCGAGGATTTCATCCTCGGTGAAGCTCAGGACATGGTACGGCTTCATGTCCCATGAGCCTCCCAATGAGAATCCGTCGCCGCCGCCTTTAGCTAGCCTAGCCTTGTGGGTAGACTTGACCTTCACATACGCGTAGAACGCGGTGAGGGTGACGAGAGCAATGCACCCCGCGACGAAGCAGACGATGAAGGTGCGCTCTTGAGCTGATGATCGGCTGCCACACTGCCTGAGACCGAGGATGGGCAGATGCCCGCTGGGGCTGCAGAGCCCTTGGTTCCCCAGAAAGCTGCTGTTGTAAGCCCCGATGGTGAGAGGCTCTGGGATTGGACCGTGGAGGCTGTTGTGAGAGAGGTCTAGGAGGCTCAGCCTCAGAGCGGAAAGGGCGTTGGGGATTTGACCGGAGATATGGTTGTGGGACAGGTTCAAAGCGGACAGCGCTTGCAAGGACCCCAAAGAGGCCGGGATTGGGCCGGAGAGCGAGTTTTGTCCCAAGTTGAGAACGTTTAGATGGAGGCACGATCCCAGTGAATCCGGAATTCTTCCAGAGAGCCGATTGCTTCCGAGGTACAGAGTATTGAGGCTCGCGAGGCGTCCAACGGTTTGGGGGATCTGACCGGTAAGTTGGTTGCCGCTCAGGTCAACGGAGACCAAGGACGCAGCCCCCGAGATCTCCGGTGGCAAATCGCCCGAGAGCTTGTTGTTAGAGGCGAGCAATTGGCCCAGGCTCTTGGCGTTGCCGATGTCCGGCGCGATGGGGCCCTGGAGGGAGTTATCGGCGATGTCGATGATGTTGAGGTTGGGAAGCCCCCAGATCCCGGCCGGAACCCTGCCGGAGAGAGAGTTCTGGCTGACCCTGAAACGGAGGAGCGTGGTGCAGTTGGCGTAGGAGGCGGGGATCTCGCCGGAGAATCTGTTCTGGAGGAGGAGGAGCTTCTTCATGGTGCCCCTGTTGCACATGTGGGGCGGGATGGGGCCGGTGAGCCCGTTGGTGGAGACGTCGATGAAGTTGAACTCCGCCCATGAGCCCAGCCTCTGGGGAAGCTCTCCGGTGAGGCTGTTGCTATAGAGGGACACGTTGACCAGATGCCTGAACTCGCCCAGCTCGGCGGGCAGCTCGCCCGTGAACCCGTTTTCGAACAGCTGCAGAGAGACCAGACTGGTCAACGCCCGAAGCTCGGCCAGGTCCCCGTGCAGCGAGTTGCCCGAGGCGTCGAAGTAGCGGAGATTGGTGAGGTTGCCGAACCCGGCCGGGATCGTCCCAGTCAACGAGTTGTCGTAGAGCTCCAGCTGCCAGAGGCTCTTGAGCTGCGAGATCCCGGACGGGATGGCGCCCGTGAGCAGATTGTCGGAGAGCTCCAGGTTTTGAAGCCTGGTGAGGTTGCCTATGCCTTGTGGGATGGAGCCGGAGATGCTGCAATTCGACATGTAGAGCCAGGTGAGATTGGTGAGCGTGAGAATCGGGTCGGATGGAAACGGGGTGGGCTCGAAGGCGTTGTCGCCGACGCTGAGGGCCGCCAAGCTGCCCTTGCCGGATAGCGAACTCCAGGGGAATCGGCCCGTGAATCCGCTCAAGTTCAAGTAGAGGTGCTCCAGGTGGGTGACGGGAGAGAGGTCCGGGAAGGCGCCGGAGAAGAGGTTGTTGCCGAGGTCTAGGTACCGGAGGCTGGTGCAGTTTCGGAGGTCGGTGCCGGAGAGCTCGCCGGAGATGGAGTTGAAGCCCAAGGCCAGCTTCCGGAGGGAGGGGAGTTCGGTGCATAGGGCGGATAAGGGGAGGGGTGACCCCGACAGCCCGCTTCCGGAGAGATCGACGGCGCTGACGGAGGCGCTGGAGTCCTCGCAGGCGACGCCGGTGAAGTTGCAGGGGGAGGTGGCCGTGGAGACCCACGTGGAGAAGAGCTCTGCTCGGTTACTACCTATGGAGGATTTTAGCTGGAGTAGGGCGCTAACCTCAGAGGAAGTGGCCGTAGAGGAGAGCGAGAGGAGGACCACGACGTAGAGGATGTCAAGGATCGCCGGCGCCGGCACTGATGGCGGTGGCCGCATGCTTGTTTTCTTTCTCCCCTTTTTATTGTTTGTGCGTGGGTGTGAATAATGTAATGACACAGGTGATGGTGTTAACTTATTAGTATGGGACTGTGTAACAGAGATACACTATACCATTTTCTAAATTTTTTACGAGAGTATATCCTAACTCTTTTAGTTTTTTCATTTGAAAGAGTTATATTTATACGGAACTGCTATTTGTACGCTATTTTTTAGCTATTTGTACACTATTTAGTGCGCCTATCTTAAACGTGCAGTTTTGATGCGTCCCAACCCTAGCTCAAGCCTGGTCCAGGACGACCCAAGGACACCGAGACCATGGCGTCCACCTTGGGTCCCGACGTGTTCATTTATTATATATATTTCCCTATTTCGCATTTTCCATTTACAGTATGTTGCTATTTCCATATTATTACTGTTTTGGGCGTGTGTCATCTTATGCTTAAGAGACCGGCCCATTTAGCTAGAATAAAGCCCATCGGCCCATATAGCTAGCTTCTCTTGTGTTCTTCTATTTAAACTCAAGTTCTCTTCTTGTAAAAAAAGAGACACACTTTTAATACAAGACTAAAGTTGAGTGATTATCCTCCTTGCTTGTATTTCGTGTCCAAACATTGCTCTCTATCAAATCGTTCTACCATTTCAACACCTTCATTGATTGCTTCCGCGTTCCAAACCTTAAGAGACTCGGCATACACGGTCTAGATCGGCATCACCGAGACCTTGTCCATTCGAGGTCGCATCAATTGGCATCAGAGCTAGGGGCCGTGTAAGTCTCATTCTACTCGTTGGTTCATTGCATGCACACGTTTTTCTCTTCTCCATCATCCTTGTTCTTGTTTGCCATATAATCCATCATCAAAATCGTTCACATAGGTCCATTTTTTTTTTCTTTGCCACGAAAAAAATGATAAACATTCAAACAAAAATCAGCCATGTCCTATTGGAATCATTTGTGATTTTGTTGATTGATTGCTTGCTAAGTGTTTGATTGATTCGTTCAAGTTCTTTGCATAATTTTTCAGCCACAAATTTCCTTCATTTCCTTCCCCAAAACGTGCATATTGTGCTTGATTGTTGTCTCCCTTGATTGATCTTTCTTACCCCTTTTAAGTAGCTAACCATCAATCTTGCCATATTATTTTGTCTAGCCTTGTCCGAATTTAAAAAAAAATCATAAACGGCAAGTATTCAAACAAATACTTGGCAAAAGTGTTTATTAAAAAAAAATCAAAAAAAAAAATCAATTTAAAATTCAATTTCGGGCAAGTTTATTTTGGCAACTATCTTTGATTGATTGTCTTGATTGATTTGTAATTGCTTGCTTGATTCCAATCATCTTTTAATTGATCTTGTCTAGCATACAATTCTTGATTGATGCTTGATTGCTCCTTGATTGGCTTAATTGATCCTTGTCTCCCTCAATCTTCTCATGATTGCCGATTTCTATCCTTGATTGATTTGTCTTGCCTTCTTCTCTTCTACACAATCTTGCATTAATCAATCATTCATCTTTGTGTGATTGCTGATTTTCAACCTCTTCTCTTCTCATTCAAGGTCGTGCACATTGCTTCTCTCTTGATTGTTTCATTCTTGCACACTTTCCTTGCTTGATTGATACAAGTTACAAGTGATTCTGAGTTCCCTAAGCCATCCCTAACCCATTCAAGCCTTCACATTACGTGTGTGCTTTGAACTTTCGGGTTGATTTGACTTAGGCATCCCGGAATCCCTTCCTACCTTGTGCTTTGTGATGCTTGCTCGTGTTTCGCCTTGCTTATAGGTACAATGTCGAGGCAAAGATCCAAGTTTCCTCCATGGGATCCCCGCGACCCCGATTGGATTCCACCGCCGAAGCTTCCGCAAAATCAAGCAGAGTATTGGTCATGCTATGGCGAGCCACCCTCTCGGCATCATCACCACTACGACGAGCCTAGGGTGGCATCATCATCTCGTCGTCATCGCCATTCACATTATGACGATGAGACACCACGGCGCAGCCATAAGAAGGATCATCATCATCACCCCAAGCCTCGTCGTCAACACTCCGACTACGACGACGAACCCCCACCCCGAAGAAGCACTAAGAGGGTCCATCATCGTCAACACGAGCCTTCACCACCACCACCAGAAGTCAACCCTATATATGATATAGTTGACGAGTGCCCACAGCCGTTGCCCTTAACCGAGACCGACCATTCGGTTATGCTATGCTTCGGCGCACCATCGGAGTCCCTGAGCACTCACCAGGATTCCGACATTGAAACAGGCCCAAATTTTGTGGAGATTCATATATCCCCTCAAGACGACTTTGTACAAAATTTGGCCTCTTTTGGCGATCAAACACTCATAGAGTGCCCACAAGTCGAGGATTATGCCCTTGCGCACCCACAACAGGCTACCCAGGCTACCATGGTCCAATTGGAGTCAAATTTGGAGGATAACCATGATTATGCTAAAGATGACCACTTGAAAATTTTGGTCCCATTTGGAGACGTTTTGCTCAGTGAGTGCCCACAGCCCCCATCGTGTGCCCTTACGCCTTCATCGACTCCTGACGCTTTCCTGGATCCACTTGTGCAAACGGATTCAATCTTGGTTGACAAGCTTCATTCACCATTTTATGAGCTTGTGCCAAATTTGGTCCAGATTGGAGCTGATTTGCATGCACAACACCTCAATGTTGCCTATAGAGCTCTTTCCCCGACGACACCACGCTCGAAGCGAGGACGCTTCGAATCCAAGTGGGGGAGAGTGATGCGTCCCAACCCTAGCTCAAGCCTGATCCAGGACGACCCAAGGACACCGAGACCATGGCGTCCACCTTGGGTCCCGACATGTTCATTTATTATATATATTTCCCTATTTCGCATTTTCCATTTATAGTATGTTGCTATTTCCATATTATTACTGTTTTGGGCGTGTGTCATCTTATGCTTAAGAGACCGGCCCATTTAGCTAGAATAAAGCCCATCGGCCCATATAGCTAGCTTCTCTTGTGTTTTTCTATTTAAACTCAAGTTCTCTTCTTGTAAAAAAGGAGACACACTTTTAATACAAGACTAAAGTTGAGTGATTATCCTCCTTGCTTGTATTTCGTGTCCAAACATTGCTCTCTATCAAATCATTCTACCATTTCAACACCTTCATCGATTGCTTCCGCGTTCCAAACCTCAAGAGACTCGGCATACACGGTCTAGATCGGCATCACCGAGACCTTGTCCATTCGAGGTCGCATCAAGTTTGGTGCGCGTAAGTTAAGCGTAAAGGGGTAAAATGGGAAAAACGAAATTATCGCTCGGGGAAGCAAGTCGTGTGCGCCCAAGTAAGGCGCACGGTGCGCCCTAGCCAGGCGCATTACACCCACCTTGTGCGCCTATGGTAGGCGCACAAGCCCGCCTCGGTCGTTCCCCAAAATTTTTTAACTGGAAAACATTGTTTAAAAGCCCATTATTTAATAAATTAAATTATTTGTCACTTGATGGACAAATATGGGCCTCAAATTTAAGCCCAACTCAATAGCCTACATACAAAAACATTCTTGAGACATATGTATTTATAGCACTTCTCAAGACCTCATTTCCCCCAAACTTTCGATGTGGGAAGCTCTTTTTGGGCACTTTTCATGCATGTCACACCCCATTTTCTATCCCACATCGAAAATTTGCAAAGTGGGGAGCTTTAGATGGTATTATATAAGGTTTGGAATGTTTAAGTTGATAATTTTGTTATAAGTTTAAAAATTAAATTTATATAGCTTTAAAAATCTATTGAATTTATATAATTTAAATCTATATAAATCAATTTAATAGGTATTGTAAACTAGGGTTGTGCATTTTGTGACCGGACCGGAAAAACCCGAACCAGGTCCATTCCGGTCCGGTCCCGGTCCGTCAATTTCCCGGATTTCGGGTTCCGGTCCGGTCCAGACCCGGAATGGACCAGGATATATTATTAATAATAATAGAAATATATATTAATAAGATTATTGATTATATTTAATAAATTTTTATTTGTAAAGTGTATTTAAATTATATATAACCGTATTGAAAAAATAAAATTTGTAAATAAAATAAATTTAAATTAAATATATTATATTAAAAAAATAAAACCGCTCCAAGTCGGACCAGAACCCGACCGGGGACCGGACTTCCGGGTACGGTCCGGTCCCCAGTCCTTGTTTATGAAGATTCCCAGTCCATCGGGTTGGACCGGACCGGGAATTCCGGTCCGGTCCGGTCTAGTCTGGACCGGATGCACAACCCTATTTTTAACTATAATGGGTATGTGTTAAATTAGTTCGGTTTACCCGAACCGAACCGAGATCCAAACCAACCCCAACTGGAAACCGAAGTAGTCCAAAACATGAACCGAAGACCGACCCGAACTAGCTCGGTTTCGGTAAGGATCATATTGGGCCTAATGGCCCATCGGCCCAATTCGAGTTTGATTCCTTAGTTTCGGTTCTTCATCATGTTCGACAATCGTTTCGGTTTATGTTCGTACTCTTTCATGAATGTTGGCTTGGATCGAGAGTTCTATTCGGTTTGGATCGTATTGGGCCTAATGGGCCCATAAGCCCAATCTAACTTCGATTCCTTAGTTTCGGTTCTTCATCATGTTCGACTATCGTTTCGGCTTATGTTCTTACTTTTTCATGAACGTTGGCTTGGATCGAGAGTTCTATTCGGTTTGGATCATATTGGGCCTAATGGGCCCATAGACCTAATTCGAGTTTGATTTATTTTCGGTTCTTCATCATGTTCGACTATCGTTTAGGTTTATGTTCTTACTCTTTCTTGAACGTTGACTTGGATCGAGAGTTCTATTCGGTTTGGATCGTATTGGGCCTAATGGGCCCATTGGCCCAATTCGAGTTCGATTCCTTGGTTTCGGTTCTTTATCATGTTCGACTATCCTTTTGGTTTATGTTCTTACTCTTTTATGAACGTTGGCTTGGATCGAGAGTTCTATTCGATTTGGATCGAATTTTGCCTAATGGGCCCATAGGCTCAATTCGAGTTCGATTCCTTATTTTCGGTTTTTTATCATGTTCGACTATCCTTTTGGATTATGTTCTTACTCTTTCATGAACATTGACTTGGATTAAAAGTTCTATTTAGTTTGGGTCGTATTGGGCCTAATGGGCCCATAAGCCCAATTCAAGTTCGATTGCTTAGTTTCGGTTCTTCATCATGTTCGACTATCTTTTCGGTTAATGTTCTTACTCTTTCATAAACGTTGGCTTGGATTGAGAGTTCTATTCTGTTTGGTTCGTATTGGGCCTATAGGCCCAATCTAAGTTCGATTCCTTAGTTTCGGTTCTTCATCATGTTCGACTATCGTTTCGGTTTATGTTTTTACTTTTTCATGAACGTCGGCTTAGTCATATTAGGGTTTAGGGTTAAACCATATAGGCTAAGGCTGTTCATCGGCTCTAATGAGCAGAAAAAAATGAAAACCAAACTGATCCAACCGAGCTCGTTCGGGTCGGTCTTCGGTTCATGTTTTGGACTACTTCGGTTTCCGGTTGGGGTTGGGGGTAAACCGAACTAAATTAACACATACCCATTATAGTTAAAAATAGGGTTGTGCATCCAGTCCAACCCGATGGACCGGGAATCTTCATAAACAAGGACCTAGGACTGGACCGTACCCGGAAGTGGTCCCGGTCGGGTCCCGGTCCGGGTTTGGATCGGCTTGGAGCGGATTTATTTTATTACTATAATATATTTAATTTAAAATTATTTTTTTGATTTTTTATTAAAAAAATCATTTTATTTACAAATTTTATTTTTTTAGTAGGGTTATATATAATTTAAGTACACTTTATAATAATAATATATCCCGGTCCATTCCGGTCCGGACCGGAAAATTCCGGGTTTGGACCGGACCGGACCGGACCAAACCCGGAAAATTGATGGACCGGGACCGGACCGGAATGGACCCGGTCCGGGTTTTTCCGGTCCGGTTTCCCGATCCGTTCAAAAATAACACAACCCTAGTTAAAAATACCTATTATAGGTTTGGACGGGAGAGGACCGAAACCCGGAATCTTGGAAATCAATGGACCGGGACCGGACCGGAATGGACCCGGTCCGGGTTTTTCTACTGCGGTCACAAAAGGCACAACCCTAGTTAAGAATACCTATTAAATTAATTTATATAAATTTAAATGATATAAATTCAATAGATTTTTAAAGCTATATATATTTAATTTTTAAACTCATAATAAAATTATCAACTTAAATATTCCAAACCTTATATAATACCATCTAAAACTCCTCACTTTACAAATTTTCGATGTGGGATAGAAAATGGGGTGTGGCATGCATGAAAAGTGCCCAAAAAGAGCTTCCCACATCGAAAGTTTGGGGAAAATGAGGTCTTGAGAAGTGCTATAAATACATATGTCTCAAGAGTGTTTTAGTATGTGGGCTATTGAGTTGGGCTTAAATTTGAGGCCCATATTAGTCCATCAAGTGACAAATAATTTAATTTATTAAATAATGTACTTTTAAACAATGTTTTCCAGTTAAAAAATTTCGGGGAACGACCGAGGCAGGCTTGTGCGCCTACCATAGGCGCACAAGGTGGGTTTGGTGCGCCTACCTAGGGCGCACCTTGCGCCTTACTTGGGCGCACACGACTTGCTTCCCCGAGCGATAACTTTATTTTTTCCCATTTTACCCCCGTACGCTTAACTTAGGCGCACCAAACTGCACTTCTAAGATAGGCGCACCAAATAGTGTACAAATAGCTAAAAAATAGTGTACAAATAGCCATTGCCTATTTAAACTACTATTATAAAATCAAAATTGACCAACTAAGAGAATACATGATAATATTTGCCTATCTATCTATCTATCTATTACTATATACTAAAGTGGAAGCAAACTCCGTCACCATATTGTGTCACGTCACCCCCTTATTAAATAAATTATCTTATCAATCTTATTTATAAGTTAAGTCTTATATATATTTGATTAAAATATTACTTATAACTTAAATTTTTAGTTGCTTTCTATGCTAATATATAAGTCTCAATCTTATCATTATATGGTTACCTATTTAGTTAATATATTAATTTATCCTCAATATTCTACTCATTTACTTAAATATTGAATTATAAAAACTATTATTTTCGTATATTTAATCTAAAATTATCTAAAAATCATCTTTAGTAGTAATTCTACCATTATATTTACGCTACATCCTTTTTTACTAAAATAATGTATTAAATAGTTTTTCTATCATATTATATAGAAATCTAATAATAATATTAATATAAAGATTAGATGATATATCTACCCTAAATATATCCATAATATTACATATTGGTTATGAGATAAAAGATAGATTTCCTCGAGTAACCCTCACCTTAACAACATTCTTCAACTAGCTAATTCCTATCTTTAAAATAAGTTTATTAGATTTGTATCAAATAAAATTAAATGCCAAATTTAAGTTTTTAGCAAATAAGTTTATTATTTTATCTTTAAATTTAAGTTTATTAGTTTATCTTTAATTTTAAGTTTATTAGTTTATTAGCTAATTCCTAGCTTATTTTTAGCAAATAAGTTTTTAATTTAAGTGCCAAAGATTTGTATCAATTGTTAATAAAATGTGATTATTAGATGTTCCTTTTCTGGATTATTTTTATTTTGTTGAAATATTTACTTTCAACTTGTGGGGCAAGATAATTTGGTTTTATTTTTTATCTTATTACATATTCTCTATATTTTAGAATATAACACTATATTAATCCCAAATCTTATTACAAATTATTGATTTATTTATATAAACTCTATTATGCAATTCAATTTAAAATTCAAAAGATAGTTATCAATTTGTTTTATAAAATTTAATAATGCATGTCATCTTATTGCATTCTTCCTCGATGTATATACGTTTATGTATGTATAACAACAACAACAACAACATTTACCCAAGGAAGTCCCGCTTTCGCAGGATTTGGGGGGTCAGGATGGGGGCATTCCAGACCTAGATGGAATGCGCCCAATACAACCCAAGACAAAAACAAACCAAACCACTCAACAACAAAACAGAAAATCTCCAACTACTACAAGACAAACTACATTGAAACTAGAACTAGACGGAAAACAAAAGCACGAAAAGACAAGAAAGCTATATCTAAAACATACTATCTAACTAAGCGAGAACACTGGCTCCACCAACGGCTGGTCAGCAATCTATTACCCTGGTCTTCTCTCTCCAACGCTCTCTGCACTGCGCCAGATCCACAGAAATCCCTAACGAGCCGATGTCCTACTTAATACTGTCCATCCATCGCTTCTTCGGCCGACCTCTATCTGTCCTGAAGACCCCTAAATCCAAACGCTCACACCTCCTAACTGTAGCGTCCGGACTCCGTCTTTGGACATGGCCAAACCAACCAAGCCTCGCCTCTCGCAGTTTGTCGCCTATGTTGGCCAGCCCCAGCTTGTTTCTGATCTCTTCGTTTCTCATCTTATCCAATCTCGTATGCCCACACATCCATCTAAGCATTCTCATCTCAGCGACTGCAAGTTTCTGCTCTTGAGCCTTTGTCGTTGGCCAACACTCAGCGCCATAGAGGATCGCAGGCCTAAACGTTTATGTATGTATAAAAAGTTAATATATAAATACAATACTTTAAATAAATATGTGATGATAAATGATAATTATGTTATTGTATAACCTAAAAGATATGCACCGTTTTAAAATAAATTAAACCTATTATTATAGTGAATTTATACACAAGATAATAAAAACAAAAAACACCCCCATGCTAGGTGCGGGTCATATGCTAATATACACTATATAGCTAAGGTGTTCTTCAAATAGTTTAGTGACATCCTCAAACTTAGAAAAAGGTGTTCAACTTTTGGGGATCTTCACAAAAATAGAAAATAGAATGAGGAAATTGTTGTGGTAATGATACAGCCATACAGGTGATGGTGTTAACTTATTAGTATGGGACTGTGTAACAGAGACACACTATACCATTTTCTAAATCTTGTACTATATCCTAACTCTTTTAGCTTTTTCATTTGAAAGAGTTATATTTATATTTATATTATTATATTTATATTTAAACTACTATTATAAAATTAAAATTGACCAACTAAGAGAATACATGATAATATCTATCTATCTATTACTATATATTAAAGCGGAAGCAAATTCTCTCACCATATTGCGCCACATCACCCCCTTATTAAAAAAGTTATCTTATCAATCTTATTTATAAGTTAAATCTTATACATATTTGATTAAAGGCCGAACGACCGAAAACCACCCGTATAAATGCCACATTGCTCTAAACCACCCCTTATATACCTATTTACCGAAAACCACCCATATGCCCCCTTCCGTTAAAAAACAACCACCCCGACTCAATTCTCCGTTAAGTTACAGTTTACGCGCGCGTACGGTACCAATTTCTATTTCTTTTTATTTTCTTTGCACTATCCTGGGCCTACTACTACTACTAATAAATGCATTAAAAATACTTCAAAAAAAAATGGATCTCCTCTCCAATTCCAAAAACTCCATTGTAGTTGCTCCCAAAACTCCAAATTAACCCCTATAAGGTAAAATGGTGTCCCAGATCTCCTAAGACGGGAATTCTTGGACAATCACATCCTCCTTCCCTTCCGACGACGGTGACGACCCGCCAAAGCCCTCGCTCTCCACCGGAGCAACGGCGGCTGGAGGACGAGCAACATCGACAAAGGCGGAGGATTTCTTCACCTCGGAAAATTGAGCCTTGCGAAGTCGCCCCTGAGTTTGACAGAATAATTGGGAGGTGGAAGGGGCAGAGAAATCGGAGGTTGGTGCTCTAATTTTGTTTATGATAATCACCATGGCCCTTCGGAATGTGTAGGAGGGTTTATGATAATCACTCAATGCCATTCTAATTTTGATTCCCCCACTTCTAATTCCCACTTCCTGCACATAAGGCCCAAAATCTTCCCATTCTTTCTACATCTGTTTGAAAACCCTAATTTCTCCGTGTTCAATTGAGCGATTTGATTCGTGTTGCTGTTGCCGGTAGACCTCAATCCGTGGAGTATAGGAGCTTGGAGAAGGGATTTAGCTGTTTGGGAGTTCAGCCTTGGGTGTGCGATAATTGGAATTGTACGATTTTAGTACTTTGATTTTGGGACTCCATTGTTGGAGTTACAGAGAGTAGAGAGCGAGAAAGTAGGCAAGAGCATAGGGGGTATGTGTTTTTAGAATTTCAGAGAAAAAGTAAAAATGGGTACAAATGATTAAATAAAGAATCGTTCCACGCGCATGTAAACGTTCATTTAACGGACTCTAGGGTCGAGGTGGTCGTTTTTTGACGGAAGGGTGTATAAGGGTGGTTCTCGGTAAATAGGTATATAAGGGGTGGTTTAGAGCAATGTGACCTATTATACGGGTGGTTTTCGGTCAATCGGCCTTGATTAAAATATTACTTATATCTTAAACACTTCTCCCAAATACCCTTTATTAGGTATGAGTTTCTAATCCCATACTTCTTAACCCCACACCTTCGTTCATTTCTAAACACAAATTTATACCAAACGTCTCCTTATTTGTATGGTCTATTGGGTTGGGAAACAAAAAACTCAATACCTATTGTTTGTTTAATACAAAAAAGTTAGTAATAAAGATGAATAACGAAGATGGTATATAAAATGTAATAAAGCTAATATTATAGAAAAAGTAAGATATAAATAGATAGTTTGAAAAGATAAACAACTTTATTAGAACAACAGAAAATGATATATGAACCGTTTTTCGATACGGAGGAGTAGTTAGTAATAAAATTCACATTATTGTGGGGAGTGGTACATATACCTCTCAAACTGGCTTTTCGGGTGGGTTCGATTTAAGTTCCTTTGAATCGGTTTGTCAGGTGAAGTCGAGTTCTGATAGGCTGTTGTGAAGGTTCAGGTCGACCTAACAGGTCAAGAACTTAAATTTTTAATGATTATTAAAGTAATAATATTTAAAAATAAAATATAATAAAATACTTAAAATAAAATATATTACATATATAAACATTTGGTCAATCAAATTGGTTTTTTCTTTTACCCACTATTTTTCGGGTTGGATTCCAGCGCTAAAATATTCGATCGTGGTTTAGGTTGATATCTTGCGTGAGGTCAGGCTTTGGGAAGCCACCGACCAAAGTACAACGGACATTATTGGAGGTCAACGATCAAAGTAGATGATCGATGGAGCTGGCTTTTTTATGTGATTAGTTCCCTCTCTCGTCCCAATACATGGAATCAATCATGTTACTTTGAGCTAGGGCACCCTTCCTACATTGTCAAATGAATTCACCATTGTTTTTATTTATTTAAGAATTTAAAATTTTTGGGATGACTTTATAATTTTTTTTTAAGATGGCAGTTTTTAAAATCGGAAAGTTGATCTTATACTCTTAAGACATAAGTACTGATAAGGAACCAGAGACGTGCCACCATACACATGAAAATGTCTCAAAATATAATGTTAAGATTTTAGTTCCTCATCAAGAATCCAGAGCTTCTCAGTGGCTTTCGCCAAGAGAAAGATGGAGATTTAGACGTTGGTGAAAAAGAGAAGATTTAGACGAACAAGTATGACAATTTCATCGTTCAATGGAGACATTTTAATGGAGCAGAATACACAACATGCAACATCAAAACGTGATTTACAATATACGGAACAAGAAGTATTTAAACGGGAAAAGAACCAACCGAGGCATGCCATCATACGCATAAAAAAGTCTCAAAATACATAAAATAGATCCAATTAAATCCATATAATATAAATAAAATGAAAATGTTGCAAATATGAAAGATATGCACCAGGAGGAAGCAACCGATCGATGAGGCCTAGGCGTGACTTGAAATGAGTGCGTCTTGGCCAAGTCACCCGGGTACGTTGTCCGACACCCAATTGGGCTCACTCGACATGGCTACGAAGATGACTCTACCAAGATGTCGCGTATGTAGCTCAAAGTGACCCGGGCTGGCTTGGAGTACTATTGACGTTGTAGCTCAAAGTATAGCCAAACTATTAACATATTTACTAAAAATAAAATATGGACAATTTCGGATTATTGGTATTATTATACAGTCGTTATACAATAATTATTATTTTATAATTTTATTGGGACCTTATATTTCTATAGTGGTTTTTTAAAAATTTATTATATTATTTTCTTATCGAAAATCATCAAAATTTACACTAGCCCAAGTCGGAACTAGAGAAAAATATCAATTTACCGTATTTATTAATTTATCGAGTATTATTTTATGGAGGTTTCACTGTAGATCGGAAGTCAATGCGTGTGGTTGGGTTGCCGAAGAGAAGAAAAGACAACGAATACATAAAAACAATTGATTGAGAAATTTCATTGTGATCTATTTTTGCATTCCATTTGGATATCAAAGCCATACTTATTTACAGAAATCTCATCTTAATATATTTTTGGTATTTCCCATTGAAGTCTTCTCCTATCTCTCTCTTATATATTTACACATATAAACACTATCGAGGAACTTGTGTGGTTGGAGGCCTCTTGAAGGATTTAAAGGTTAATATTCCTATACACATTCCTCTATACTTTCATAATGTTTCTTAAAACAATTAGCCGTCAGTTCAGTCTTCCAAGAGCACACTGTATATATATACCTAAGCATTGATTACCAGTTTACCACTATATTCGTGAATTAGTGCAAGAAGACTGCACTAGCTCTTATCTTTGTATTTCTAATGCTTTGGCGTAAGCAGTTGGAGCACAACAACATCTCTTCGTCTCTTGCAAGCTTGTTATCATTGCCCCATGCTAAGCTCGAGGGGCATTTATGGACTATATGAGCTTCGACCTAGGAGTTACCGTTATTCGAAGAGCTACAAACTTCTCAATGGGGAACATTCCAACATCCATCGTCCATCGTAGGAACCAACTCTGATACCAGTTGTTGGGGAAAGGTTCGAAGGATCATTCTTTCCAACAGATTTGTTCACCCAGTTCGTCGCAAAGACTACGTTTGGAGGCACTACATACCAAGTCAGGGATTATCCACTAGATTAGAAGACTCAAAGGTTACAATGACACTGATCTTCAGATCTACCATGATCAAGATCTTTCTAAACCTAACCTTTCAATTTTGCTTTTCAGGATTTTCTCTCAATCCTTTTGGTAATACATATTTACAATAATCCAATTGAGTAAAAATAGAAAAACTAGAACTAAAAGATATCTTTTTTCTTAAGATGCATGTGGCCGCGTCCCGGGCGCCCTAGCCCGCGTCTCGAGCACTAGCTCTCGGCAGCCAAGGCGCGGCCAGGCTCAGCAAAGCGCACCCGCATTTTGGGCCTCCTGACCGCGCTTTGCCACCTGTTGCCGAACCGCAGCCTGGTTCTACTAAAGCGCGCCCGTGCTTTGGCTCCTTCTGCCCGAGTTCTCGAATGCGCCAGTGTTTTCCGTGTCTAAGGCTTCCTTAGATGTGATTGAAATGTCCCTCTATCACATGTGTTTGGGAAACGACACCCTTGTCAATTAAGCTTGCCTTGTCCTTTCCATTAGGCTGCACCTTTATTTCCGAACCGCCTGAGAACATTTTGTTAGTTCTTATGGATGATGCTAGTGGTCGTGCGATGCCTCGATCTGTCTTTAACTTGGCTTATCATAACTATATACTAAAGTGAAGGTTATAGATAATAATTTGCACGACATGTATCAACTCCTTATTAAATCACATCATTCATTTTTAATTGGTTGAAATTTTATTGTTGACCCCACATTACAAATCTTCTTATCTATTAATTTCCATTTTATTTTTTTCCATATAAAATATACTTTGAATTTTATACATAATTTTGCTAGAAATCCTCTTATCTACTAATTTGTATTTTATTCTTTTCTAAACAAGATTAAAATAACAAGTATTCAGTCATTTTATGACAAATTATAATACTACAAAGCTTTGTTTGATTAAAAAAAATTATTATAACATAAATAATATATCATTAAAATAAATTTCATAAGAAACAGACTATATAAAATAATACAAGATTTTATATCAAACTATACTTTTGAGTAAATTTATATAAAATTGCAGTAAGTTTTTTAGTTAAATCCGCATGCATTCATATACTCCATAATGTCCTTTAATAGTCACTTAGAGAATTCTTGATCAAACCTTTTCACCCTATAAAAATCTCAACAACGGTACGTATTCATTGTCCTACCACTCTTCAAGTTCCTCTTAATTATTTAATTTTATAAATTAATGATAAAAAAACTTATAAGACATAAGACATATATATTCTAAATTACAAGTCTCGTATATTTGTATAACTTTCATTGTAAAATATCGTTATTAGTGTTCTTTTAAGTTAAAATTGTAAAAGAATCATATTTTTGGATGTTACAAATATTGATTAGAAATTTACACCATAGAATTTGATAATTATATAAGAATAATTATTTAGAAATTGAGTATAATTTAAAGTTTTCCGGAAATATTTTATTGTAAAAATGATTAAATAGAGTCTAAACGATTGTCAGACGAATTATAGAAGATCTTTGCTGTAAATTATGCTCTTAATTGTTAATATTGCCCTTTTTGTTTTTTTCATTAATGAGGACGGTTTGTTTTTTCATTAATGAGGACGGCTTGTTTGTTTTAACAATTCCACTAAAGGTTCAGGTGACAGAATGACTTGTCGTACAAAGAACTCTCTACAGACTATACTCCTATAGGTGTAACTAATCTATCAATCATATAATCTGTGGGAAAGATAAATATTCTCGCTAATATAATTAAAAACAATATGGAAATTCTGGACGGTGACCTTGAGTTTTGGAAAATTTTTGATGGTGCCCCTACAAAAACTCTTAATCCGCATAAAACCCCTTAGGTCTTGTCATAGTTTGACTCGTGGCCTTCTAGGCTTATATCTTACCACCACCGTCAATTGAAAAATAAAATAAAATAATAGAAAGCAGAAAATAGAAAACACGTAGGAGAGATGGGGATGAAAATGAGATTAGAGAATGAATGAAATCCTTCAACATGGTTCGTCGTAGATCGGGAGAGCCGGGGAGGAGCCCGCCGGAGACAGCAGCGTCAACTTCTTCAACCGGTGAGTCCTGATATCGACCTCCAAATGCATCGATCGAAAGCATGACCGAGATCGACCGCAGATTCCCAAGGTTGTAGAAGTCCTCTTATACGGACTGTGGAATTAGGAGGCGCTCGATTCCATGGATGATGTCGTTGGGACAAACGATGTCGTCCGGGCACATAAGGTGAGCGGAGTCGACGGGCCTCGCTCCTTTAGAAGTGGTAGTCGAGGAAGAAGCTGTGTTATTTTTTATTTTTCAATTTGTTTTTATTTTTTAAAATAAAAATCATTTCCTTTGTCATTTTAAATAATACTTGGCGGCAATTGGATAGAGAAAGAAAAAGGATACGAGCCGAACTATAACAAAAGTTCAGGGATATATATCAAAATAAATTTTTTCCTAGTATATTATAAAAATTAACCCAAAATTCAGGAATATCAGACAAAATTTCCAAAAATCATATGATTGACTACTCTAAGATTAGACATACTGGGGTACCATTGGATGTTTTGGGCGGTGTTGCTTAGGACCACCTTTATAATAAAATAAGGAGTACAGTGCTCGATGATCATATCAAAATCATATAGCATGGCCATATTCATTGTTTAATTATTAGGGTACGTCATGTACTGACATCGTGAATATTAGAATGCCTATACTTACCATCAACGACCATTGCACCCGCTATAATCTAGGTATTACTATATACTGAATTGCACCACATCCCTCCAAACCAGCTCAAATCCATAAGGGATAGCCCTGAAGTTTCGAACCCGACTACCATGAATGCTTAATCAGTAAGTTGATGCGACAAACGCATCACATCCCTTCTTATTACAAAATTATCTTATCAATTTTAGTTTTATCGTCATATATGATCTTAATCTTATACATATTTAATTAAAATATTAAACTTTTGAGTTGCTTAAGTAATTCTATCATTATATGGTTGGTTACTAGACCTGTCAATCGGTCGGGTCGGGCGGGTTCGGGTCGGGTCGTTCCGGGTTCGGGTTGAGTTCGGGTCAATCGGGTTACGGGTCAAGCTGGGTCGGGTCGGGTCAGGTTTTCGGGTTGGGTCGGGTCAACCCAACGGGTCAAGAGTATCAATTTTTGACCAATATTTAAATAAAATATTATTTAAATAATAAAATATAACAACAAAATATTATTTATAAATATTTTAATAATAAAATTTTTCATAATTTTATAAAATAAATTTTATATATTGTAATATAATTAAAACCTTTGGGTGCACAATTACCCGTCAATCTGTCATTTCATTATAATAGAGTGTATTCTAAAATAAGTTTTTCGCCTTATAGATTTCTTGACCCAGCGGGTTTGACCCTGACCCTAACCCTAAATTTTCGGGTTTATCGGGTTCGGGTTGAAACTGGGTTTCGGGTTCAAATTTTCGGGTTGAAACCGAGAAATTTCGGGTCGGGTCGGGTCAGCTTTTGACAGGTCTATTGGTTACCCATTTTGTTAATAGCAAGATTTATCCTAAATTTATTATTAAAAAAATAATTTTACCCATTTACTTAAATATAAAATTAATAAAATAAGTATTATTTTCATAATTTTGTTCTAAAACTTTCTAAATATCATCATTAGTAGCAAATTCTACCACTATATTTATTAAAAATATTTATTTATAAAAATAATATATTAAATATTTTTTCTATCGTATTGTTTATCCAAAACATTTCATACCAAAGTAAAAAAGTGCATCCATAACACCAAAAAGTGCAGTGATAACTTTAAAATGTGCAACCTTATCAAGAAATTATGCATCCATAGTACTTCATACAGAAGCTAAAAAAGTGCATACAAAACATTAAGGGATATTCCGCGTGGTAACCACAAGGTTTTGCGAATTCCGCGTGGTACCCAAAGTGTTTTGAGATTCCGCATGGTGACCATGAGGTTTTGCAAATTCCGTGTTATAACCTCGGCATATTCTAAAAAGTTAAAAGTATTTAAAACTCACCCCTAGTATTTACTTAATTACATAAAATCACCCTACACTTTATTTTTTTAACAAAACTAGCAAATTGTTTTTCTTAAAACACTTAAGTTTATATTTATACAATCATATATTTTTATTTAATCTTTTTCCATGTCACTATATGTTATTATTTTAAAAAAATATTTTTTTTATTATAAAAAGAACCTCATTTTCAAATTTATAATAGTTGATATTTTAAGTGAGTGTTTTTTTTTAAGTAGGTGTATTAATTCAAGTAATTTATTTCCAAAATAATATAAAATTGGTTTTCTAAATATAATGTACATATATAGTGACATGATAAAATGTGCAAAAAAATGATAGAGTTTTTAATGACATGTACAAATTTAGGCAATTTTTTATAACATTTAAAAATAATAAATATTATGTGTATCAAGTGATAGTTATTATTAAGTGTTTTAAGAAAATAGATTTGCTAGTTTTGTTGAAAAAATAAAATGTAGGATGATTCTATGTTATTAAGTAAATATTAGGGGTGAGTTTTATATACTTTTAACTTTTTAAAATATGCCAAGGTTATAATACGGAATTTGCAAAACCTCAAGGTCAGCACGCGGAATCTCGAAAAACTTTGGGCACCACACGGAATTCGCAAAACCTCGTGGTTACCACGCGGAATTTCCCAAACATTAAAAAGAGTAGTAACGTTAAAAAGGGCATGCTTAACAAGAAATCGTGCATCCGAAACATTTCATGCAGAAGTGAAAAAGTGCAACCATAACACCAAAAAACCCAATGGTAGTTTTTTGGGGGTTAGGGATAGTGATGGCCAACGGTGCGGGCCGACCCGGCCCAACCCGGCATCGTGGGGCCAAAAGGCTCGGCCCAGCCAGCCCGCGGGCCAAACAGGCAGAGCCCATGCTGGACTTTTCCAGCCCAACCCAGCTGGGCTGGTCAACGGGCCACGAGCCCGGTCCAGCCCAGCCCGGCCCAGTGCATATTCATTTTTTATAAATATATACTATATTTTTGTAGGGGAATGCTCAAGTGCACCATCTAAAT